>CM045990.1:23935296-24345075 GCA_025175895.1 Wurfbainia villosa | reverse complement strand
CTATAAAATAGGAGCTTAAGGGTTTTGTTAAGCCCTAATCCTTCACCCAACCCTAATTGTTGCGCCCACCCTCTCCCTCTTCTCAAGTGGTCGGCACCCAAATCTTTTACCCGTAGCTCCTCCACCGACGTTGGCGGTATGTCGTCCTCCCCACTTTCCGGCGTCTAGCTATTGCCAGAGGAGCTCCGGTGATCTTCCTTGGCTCCGGCGACAAGGTGAGCATATTGCTTTCCTTATTTGGCCGGCGCAAGGTCTCCACCAAAGCTGTCCAGTTTTCTAAACAGCTTGTTTCCTTCTTGTCGGAGCGTCGTTTGGACGATGTTTGGAGCTCCGACAGTGCCTTCCTTACCGGGGATTCGATCTCCGGTAATCCTCATAGGTGAAGGATGAAGGATTCGTCGAACGTTTGATAAATACCTCTCCGGTGAAGCGAGTTTTTGAGGACTCGTTTTGGATCCGAATTTTGATTCGGATCGTGATCTTCTCTCGATTACATCGTCTTCAACACGAGGCTAGTAACCCGTACTAAGACGAGGCTCGTGACTTTGTGAATTCATCCCGAAGATACTCAGCGTGGATACGGATAGAGACGATTCTAGCAAGAATCGTTCCGGTTGATGTCTTTCCCGCTACACGTGATACGTCAGGTATATGTAGTATAAATTTCCTATTATTGCAAAATTTGAATTTACGGTTATGTCTACACATGGTGTACTATGCATGCGTGTGATGTGTGTGTTGTAATAAATTAGATTTATTATTTTATTCCTTCCGCTGTGCACATATTTACGAAACATATTCGAACACACACTCGCCGCGGTGCAGGAAACCCAATAGTTTCCCCATCGATCTCAGCTCCAAGGACCTCCAGCTCATTCAAATGAGCCATCATCTTGAGAACATGATCCCTTACGGGTATGCCCTCGATCATGGTGGTCGTCATCAAGTTTCTCATGGCTTCTTGCCTTGCAGCCTGATTCTGGTGTCCGAAAAGCCCTTTGAGATTTAGCATCATATCATAAGTTGTGGGCATGGCTTGATGCTGATGTTGCAGTACATTTGACATAGATGCCAAAATGTAACACCGCGCCATCTCATCGGCCTTTACCCACTTCTTATAACTCTCTCTCTCCTTTTCCCCAGAATCTTCTGCAGGCTTAGGAGGGCACTCTTCGAGGAGTACATATTTGTATTCCTCAGCAGTCAAGACAATGTCTAGATTCCTCTTCCAATCAACATAGTTGGGTCCAGTAAGTTTGTTCTCTTTCAGTATCACAGCAAGTGAGTTGAAAGTCATTTTGAAAGAAAACCTAAGAATCACATAAATCAAAACATTAGATTTCAAAAAATTATTGATTCCTAAAACAATAAAATCTTAAAATCAACCAACACCTCAAAACACCGAGAATATCGTATGCCACGATAGTGTGGACGTATACGAATTCTACATTTGTAAGAGGAGGTTTTACCCATTAATTTTACTATCTTGTCAACCTAACTTTTTGACAAGTAAAATTAATAGTTTGTTCCTCTTTGGCTTTACAAATAAAAGCAGTGACTCCGATGGGGAGGATACTTATATTTGTATCTAAGTGTTCACCATTACTCGGTACTAAGGTAATTATCTCGGGTTATGTGCCTTCCGATGGGGAAGTGCACACGCTCCTTAATAATTCCCTATAACCATATTTGACCTTGTGATCCGCAAACAAACTCATCCGATGGGGAGGAAGGCACTTAGAGACGACACACAAGTTTGTTTGCATCACTTGTCAAATCGTAATGGAGGCCGTGAGAATTTATAAAAATTTCCCTCTCCCACTTAGTAATTTGAAATTGAGGAATTTTCCTAGCCAACGACATGCATATCAAACAAAAAACAATAAATATGAAAAATAAATTATTTTCCAACTATTATGCCTTTTGTCTTCAATATGTCTCTCGTCGCATCGCCTTCTCATCCGCTCCTCCTACGCCATGTACGAGCCTTAGAGATCGATTTGAGACTAAAATCTATTTTAATTTACATCCATTGATCCTATACTCACGAGGAGTGTACATGAAATCTAGATCAGTAAACTAAAATAAAAGAGTGGCCAAACAATGTCGTATCTAATTTACAAAAAATCAAATACTAGCCTCATCAACCCGAGGATTCAACAAAATATACTATTACATACAATCACATACACACATATAGCCATAATAGTGGATCTTATGCATGCAACCAAAGAGTTAAGCTCGCATATCCTACTATTATGCACATATAATATATGAAAAATGCATAAGAATGCAGATCCTTAAACACACAAAAGCTGAAACCTTGGCTCGATACCAATTGAAGGGTTGGTTTCATTGATCCATGAGAAACCTTCCCACTTCACCTCGTCGTTTGTTCATGGCGATCGCATCAAAGTCTCGGATTAAAAATTTAATCCTAGACAAAAGGGATTACCCAAACAACCAAGTCATCGTCATGCTATTCGTTTAGAGAGGTCACTTGAACAAACTTGTTGTTCAAGCGACCAACCTCTATTCTACGAGTAGTCGCGGAATAGACGATGTCCGGATCGCCGGATTTTGTGTTTATGTTCGGGATCCAAGTATTATATAGCCACAAATAGATTATATCATGCTCATAATTGAAAAACAAAAACAAACATGTTACAAAAGAGAATAGAGAATCGATATACCTCTCGATCTTATAATGTATGACCTTCCTCCTTTCGGATGTCGTGTGGGCGACGATCTACCAAAAGTTGAAGCTCCTAGATTACCAATCTTCCTTCCTTGCTCGTTCTGAGCAAGAGGAAGAATAGAAACAAGGCTCTTCTCCTTCCTATAGCCAACCAACAAGCAACAAGGAGAATCCTTGCCGCCGGCCAACAAAGAGGAGGAGATTATGATGGAAACCGGCCAAGACACCAAGGGAAAGCCCTAAGTCTTGTTTCCACCGGCCAAGGAGAAGGAGAGGAGTTACTTTGGATGCCGGCCAAGAGCTGGAAAGACTTCAATGGGCTCTGGCCACCAATGGAGAAGGAGAAGACAAGGAAAAACTTTCCTTATTAGGTGCCTCTAAGCCCAAACCCTAGCTCCAAGCTCTTGCCGCCAACCTCCAAAAGCCTAGCTTCTCTCAATTGTCCTCCATGCCAACCCCTTGTTCTCCTTTTATAGAGTTAGGGATAAGCCTCCTTTTAATCTCCACCATTGGTTCTAGGGATTTAATCTCAACCGTCAGATCTAGAGATTTAATCTCAACCGTCGGATCTAGAGATTTAATCTCTACCTTTGGATCTAGAGTTTTGTTTCTATCCATTGGATCTAAGCTTCATGACGTGTTAATAGGCTACAATAGGGACCATGAGGAGGAGTTGGATCTTGGCCACCCATGGATCAAGCCCACATAAAGTCCGATCCATTAATGATAATCCAATCCACTAAAGGATTATCATTGATCTACCTCACCAACCCCCATAAGTTAATATGGGCTCCATATATTATATGTACATTTTCTCTCCGTGTTTAAGATCTCGAATGTCCATCGATTAATTAATTTACTGACCATTAATTAATCAACATCTAACTCCATGAGTAGTACCACTCAACCTTTTCATCATGTCGGACCAAGTCCACCTGCAGGGTTTACATCATGAACCTTATGAACTCCTCAAGGGGACATCATCATCCTAATATATAGGACATGGTTTCCTCCTATAATCAACGGCACACCATATAAATAATATCATCTCCCAACTTACCGAGTCTATCGATTTAATCTATAAATCTCGCCCATTGGTAAATCAAAGAGATGAATACTAAGTATATGTGCCCGTTATTATATCGGGATTAAGAGTATGTACAATATAATATCTGAGGTCTGATTCAATTATGTAGTCAGCAATAAATCGAATCACCTCTAAGTCGGTCTTGCTCAATACACACAAAGTGCACTAGTGTGATTCTATGGTCAAGACAAACCAATCCCAAATCACACTACAACCATTCTAATGGTTTGTCCAAAGTCATCTCGGTTGTGAGCCTTTACTTATACCTTACAAGGAATCGATAACATGATCTCCTGTGTAACACCACACACCATGTTATCTAAAATGTAATGTATTCGAAAATATGCATAACCATAAAAATATGCAAACAATGATCATGTGATTCTTATTTCAAAATAAAGATGTTCATACAAAAGGTAGACTTTTCAGTATACATCCCAACACATATGACGCCCAAGCCTTGGCCCCCCCTTTTATAGATTTCACCCAAACCTCCTTTTAATCGTGTTCGTCGAATCTAGGTTTCATGAGGGTTTTAATAGGCTACAATAGGGACAATGAAGAGGAGTTGGATCTTGGCCACCCAATGGATCTAGCCCACATAAAGTCTGATCCATTAATGATAATTCATTTCACTAGAAGATTATCATTGATCTACCTCACCAACCCCTATAAATAAATATGGGCTCCATATATTAATTGTACAAATATCTCCCCGTGTTTAAGATATCAAATGTTCGTCAATTAATTAATCAACATCTAACTCCATGAGTAGTACCACTCAACCTTATCATCATGCTGGACCAAGTCCACCTGCATGGTTTACATGATGATCCTAATGAGCTCCTCAAGGGGACATCATCATCCTAATATATAGGACATAGTTTCCTGCCATAATCAACGACACACCATGTAAATAATATCATTTCCCAACTTACCAAGCCTATCGATTTAATCTATAAATCTCGCCCATTGGTAAATCAAAGAAATAAATACTAACTACATGTGTCCGTTATTATATCGGGATTAAGAGCATGTACACCATAATATCCAATGTCCGATTCAATTATGTAGTGAGCAATAAATTGAATCACCTCTAAGTCGATCCTGCCCAATACACACAAAGTGTACTAGTGTAATTCTATCGTCAAGACAAACCAATACCAAATCACACTACAACCATACCAATGGTTTGTCTAAAACCATCTCGGTTGTGAGGCTCTACTTATACTCTACAAGGAACTGATAACATGATCTCCCGTGTGACACTAAACACCATGTTATCTATAATGTAATGTATCAGACAATATGCATAACCATAAATATGCATAAAATGATCATGTGATTCTTATTTCAAAAATAAAGATGTTCATACAAAAGATAGACTTTTTAGTATACATCCCAACATGGCAATCCATTTAAGTTAGATAAAACAATTAACACAAAACATAAGGCAAGAAAGCATGTAAGTAAACATGAGTATCAAACTCCCCCTTAAACATGCAACTCCCCCTTAAGACATGCTAATTCTCCCCTTAACATGATTAACTTAAACCCTTATAATTCTCCCCCTTTGACACCGTCGAAAACATTATACAAATCTTATACACGCATGGCATCAAGTCTAATGGAAGAAAATACCAAAATCAAACTCAAAACCTGATAAAACATGTTACTGTGCTCGTGCACAATACATCAATTGACTGAATCAGAGCATCAATCGATTGACACTCAGTTTTCAGATTTTTCTAATTTTTCGAATCATTTTCAGAAATGCACCAGAAATTCTAGAAAATTCAAAAAATTATGAAAATTGAGGACCACATTTCTCATAAGTCCCTTTATCAGTAAAGAATTGTTTTTCATAAAAAATCATTCTATTTTCGAAAATTGGGAAAAAAACTCAAAAGTTTGAAGAACCACTAGAGTTTTTATCAATTTGAAAGTTGTTTTTGCCTTAGACATTTTTCAAAACATCAATTCACTTTTTGAAAAGAATAAAATGATTTTAAAACATTTAAAATATCCAACTATGATCTATGGGCAATATATCCATTGATTAAATATTTGCTTTCCCCATAGTTGGTCTATTATTGCTATTATGATACATCAAATGACCATCTAAATGCCATAAGCATTAGTGGACCATTTGTATCATCCTATCATCTCACTAATTGCTATGTTCTTAATCAAGTTAGCCTTATAGTGGGATGTGATATGAACCTAAAGGTATTTATACTTAACCAAAATTTCATGCAATTCTATCAAGGTTAAGTATCATGCATCCTAAAACCATCAATATGATCATAAAAATACACTTTATCAATCATGATCAAAAATTTTCAATTATTGCATATCATTATCAAAAGTAAAATATTATTATGATTCCATATTATGATCATATTATGATCACCCAACACTTAATTCAAAAACTACCACCCTCATTATCCTAAGTCAACCAATTAACATGGTATAAGTTAAGTCCACTATGGTTGACTATCCTATGGTTTTTCTAACCCTTGAGGATGGATTTGGGAACCCAACATAAGTTATTTCCTATAGGGTTCACCAAAAACTCGTTAGAGATCCATTTTCTAGCTACAATTTTATTTTTAGCTTGACCCCTAGCAATCAAACAATGGTAGACCTTTTCATTCTTGGTCCCCTAATATCCTAGGTCTTTCTTATTGAAACTTGCCCTTTAGCTACCAATTATCATATTTAAAGTGTTGGAGCCTATAGTGAATTATCCTAAGGCTTTAGTTAGGTGATCTACCTTTTCCCTTAAAGCCTTATTTTCCTCAATACATGCATCATTAACATCTAGAGGAATATAATCATTAACATTTAAGCATGCATTTGCTAGTTTTTCTTCTAGGGTCTTAATTTCATCAAGCATGCTTTTTATTTTTCTTTTTAGCCCTAAATAGCTCCTTAGTTAAACTAGAAATCATAGACATAATTTTCTTGGGTGGGAGATTCATTACCTCACTTACCAAATCTTCTTTTTCCGAATCCGATGAGGACAATACTCCCCCTACACGTGAGCTCTACTCCTCACTTGTGCTTGCTTCTTGTTCGGTGGATGAGGTGGAGTCCAAGTCTTCTATCGCCATTAGGGCAAGGCTTGTAAAGGCTTCTTCTTCTTCCGATGAGGATGATGGATCATCCCATGTGGCCTTGTGTGCCTTAGCCTTCCCTTTTTCCTTTGTTTTTCTATCTTCTTCCTTCTTCTTGTTCCCCTTCTTGTCTTCTTTCTTTCTCCTTTCCTCCTTGCTTTTGTTCAAGAGGGGACAATCATCTCTTATATGTCCCTCTCCTTAGCAATTATAGCATATGATCTTCCTCCTTGGCCTTCATCCCCTATTATGAGATTTATTAAATTTAAAATTCTTAAGTGCACATCTCACCTTTCTTACCATGTAGGCCTCCTCATTGCTATCCATGGAGGAGGAGGAATCTTCATCCGATGAGGAAGATGAAGGCATTTTCTTCTTTCTTTTATTTGCTATTAGTGTCATTCCCCTTGATGGCTTGATGCTTGGTTCTTCAATTATTCCTTCAAGCCTAGACTCATGTAATTCTATAGTGGAGAAAAATTAATCTAGAGTACTTACCTCAAGATTCTTTGAGATATAGAATGAGTCCACCATGGAACTCCACCTTGATGATCGAGGGAATGCATCAATTTCCTTCAGATCACATCCCTATTGGAGAGCTTCTCCCCTACACTAGATAGACCGTTAAAAATTTCTTTAAAATGAGAATGTAAAGATGTTACCTTCTCCCCTTTATCGAGTTTGATATTATTGAGTTGGGAGCGGAGGACATCTCTTCTTGCTATCTTGGCCTCGGATGTGCCTTCATGAAGCTCCACTAGCTTCTCCCACATCTCTTTGGTGCTAGCACATTCTCTATTCGATTTACTTCTTGTTGAGAGCACATTGTACAAATGGTGCTTGGCCTTTGAATTCGCCAAGTACTCTTCTCTTTGCTTCTTTGTCCATCTAGATTTCTCAATGGTGCCCTTCCTCATCCCTAGGTATCTCTAAACCATTTTCCATTATTAACATAATTTCAAAGTCGGTTTCGAAAAATACCTCCATTCTCGTTTTCCACCAAGCGAATTCCCTCCAACTTTGGCGGATGGATGTTGAAGCTGGCCATCTTTGTTGTCGTGCTTGTTGCGGCGGTGAGTCCGATGACAAGCAACCTTGGCTGTGATACCACTTGTTGGAGGATCGGTGGCCGGCTAGAGGGGGGTGAATAGCCCTCTTTAATCGTAGATGGTAATCGCTTCGTTAATTGTCTACAATCAATGGTTAGCGCAATGGAATACTAATAGTAAAGACAATTAAGATAAATGCAAAGAGAAAGAATCACAAACGCTAACAAGAAGACGTAACGTGGTTCACGACCCTTGCCGCTAATTCACGACCCTTTCTGCTAATCCACGACCCGATTCGTTCCAAGGTGAATCACGCCTTAACCAATTCACTAATCTCTCCTTTGCACAAAGCTAGGTGGAGGTAACCTTTTTCACACAAGATCTCTCTTCTTACAATAGGATTGAAATAAATGAAAGTAACAAAAAGTAGGAAGCGTTTAGGCACTTGGGAGTATGTTTGGAGCAAGCATTTACCATCCCAAGTCAACCAAGGCCCCTTCTGATAGGGAAGAAGCCATTCTTTCCGCTGGGCCTCGAGCAGTCGACTGATGAAGACATCAGTCGACTGCTGTTGTGGTCATTGCCTCGCAATGGCTCCTTCCACGTTGGATTCCAACCAATGGCTCCGACATCAGTCGACTAGTCATCCCATCAGTCGACTGATGGAGCCAACAATCGAGTGATCAGGCCGATCAATCGACTATCTAACCTTCTTTGCTCGAAACCCTCACGAGCAGTCGACTGCCATGCTTGGTAGTCGATTGATGGTGAGATCAGTTGACTGTCATCCCTTGGCAGTCGACTATTCGACCAAAAACCAGACTCGATCACCAGTTGAGTCTTCAGTCGACTTGGAGCAGTCGACTGCTATATCATTGCAGTCGACTGATGTCGGAAAAACCCATCCAACACTTAGCCATTTGACCAAGTTCACCTAAGAGGTAACCCATCCCGGGTTACAATAGCTCACTCTCATCTTCCCTTGGAGTCCCTCGCCTTAAAGTTCTCTTCGTCCGGCTACGTTCCTCGGATGCGCCAAGCGCACGGCTTCGCAGCCCTATCATTCGCATCTCACCCTGAAGTCTACTTCCTTCGGCTTCACTCTAATGCTCCTCGTCTGACGGTCCCTCGGATGCACCAAGCGCACGGTTTCCGCAATGTTATCTTTCACCAACTCAAGGACCGAGTCATGAGATGGTGAATCTTGCCAATGCTATCGTCATCCATGTGTGAATTACTAAGTCCTACATGACTTCAACGCACATATCAAATCCATAACAACCTAACTTAAACCCTTTGCCACACACATCAAAACCACATCACATGGGTTGATTTCCCTAACAGTCAAGAGTTTCTAGATTATCTAAGAGACAATAGTATATTATCTCAATGGACTCCGCCATATACACCACAGCATAATGGTGTATCTGAGAGACGTAACCGGACCTTGTTGGGCATGGTCAAGTCAATGATGAATCATGCGAATCTTCCCAAGTCCTTTTGGGGCTATGACTTTTGTTTACTTGCTAAACAGAATGTCAACCAAGGTAGTCTCCACTACTCCATATGAGATATGGAATAGTAAGAAACATCATGTATCTTACTTGAAGATATGGGGTTGTCCTGCTTATGTAAAGTGAACTGTATCAAACAAATTGGATGCTAAGTCTAATAAATGTCTATTTATTGGATACCCTAAGGAAACAAGGGGTTACCAATTCTATCATCCTGTGGAACAAAAGGTGCTTATTTCAAGGCATGCTCTGTTTCTAGAGAAAGAGTTTCTCTTGCAAGAAAATAGTGGGAGTTTCGTTGAGCTTGAGGAGGCTCGAGAGACTCAAATAGACATTGATGAGATACCTAGTGAAGCACCGCAACCGATAACTCATAGTGATGAGCCATCGGCTGGACATATTGAGACACCACATCTTCGTAGATCTGGTAGAATATGCAACATTCCTGAGAGATATGGATTTCTCATAAGTGAATCGAATGACGTGTTACTCATTGATGATGAGGAGCCTACTAGTTATGAAGAAGTTCTGAAAAGTTTAGAAAGGGATAAGTGGCTTAACGCCATGAAGTCGGAAATGGATTCCATGTATGAAAATCAAGTTTGGAAAGTGGTTGACCCACCTGAAGGCATAAAGCCTATATGGTGCAAGTGGGTTTTCAAGAAGAAAACCGACATGGATGGTAATTTGATTACCTATAAGGCTAGATTGGTGGCGAAAGGATATCGTCAAAAGCAAGGTGTTGATTATGACGAGACCTATTCACCTGTTGCTATGCTTAAATCTATTCGGATGCTCCTGGCCATAGAGGCTCATTATGATTATGAGATATGGCAGATGAATGTGAAAACAACTTTCTTTAATGGAAACCTACTCGAGGACGTGTATATGATACTGCCTGAGGATTTCACATCGGTTGATAAAACTAAGATATGCAAACTGCGATGGTCCATATATGGACTGAAGCAAGCATCCAGGAGCTGGAATATCCATTTTGATGAGACAATCAAAAAGTTTGATTTCTCACAAAATTTGGACGAACCTTTTGTGTACAAGAAGGTTAGTGGGAGTGCAGTTGTGTTCCTAGTATTGTATGTCGATGACATATTACTTATAGGAAACGATGTTTCTACCTTACAGTCAGTTAAATTTTGGTTGTCCAAGATATTCTCCATGAAAGACCTGGGAGAAGAAACCTACATCCTCGGGATTAAGATCTATAGGGATAGATCGAAACGGTTTGCTTCTTACATATATATAGATCGAGTGCTAAAGAGGTTTAGCATGTCAGAATCCAAGAAAGGTTTCCTACCCATAATGCATAGCATACACCTTTCAAAGTGTATGTGTCCGCTCATAGAAGACGAGAGGATTTGCATGAGTAAAATTCCCTATGCATCCGCAATAGGATCTATCATGTATGTTATGTTATGTATAAGGCCCGATGTATCGTATGCTCTGAGTGTCATGAGCAGATACCGGTCTGATCCAGGAATGGATCATTGGGCGGCTGTTAAGATGATCCTTAAGTACTTAAGAAGAACTAAGGATGTGTTCCTAATATATGGAGAAGGGGACATGGTGATACGTGGGTATACGGATGTCAGCTTCTAGACAGACAAGGATAATTCCAGGTCTCAGTCTGGGTATGTGTTCACCTTGAATGGGGGTACAATAAGTTGGAAAGGTTCCAAGTAAGACACTATAGTGGATTCTGCCACTGAGGTAGAATACATTGCAGCTTTGGAAGCAGCAAAGGAAGCGATTTGGACTAAGAAGTTCGTCTCTGAACTTGATGTGGTCTCATCAATGATCCAAACATGTGCTTCACCGCTATCATTTGATCAGAGAGATCATAAGTAGGAAGGAAATACATATCGATAAGATTCCCACTGAAAGGAGCTTAGCAGACCCTTTAACTAAGGCCTTACCTCAAAGTAAGTTTGAGGGTCATCTTAGAGCTTATGGTATTGGATACCGTGGCAATTGACATTAGGCCAAGTGGGAGTTTGTTAGTAATATATGAGAGGTGTCCTAAGGCAATCGCCTTATGGTTGAACCATTTATTTGATAAATGAAGATTCACTATTTGAGTATACATGTTTTCATGTATTTGATTGGATCTTAAACTCATTTACTGAATGTCTGTAATACGACTCACAGCATGAGAGAATTTGTGATTTGATCACAACTAGTGAGTATCTCTACATGTGTAATTGTGATGTATTGAAATTATCCCTAGTCGATGAATTGATGGATTCGGACGCCATCGATTCTGTTGAGACTAGCACGAGGTATACTCTTTGGTTTACCCAAGCAACTGATTCTCACTGGCTGGAGACATTGTGATGTCCGGAGTTAATCGTGAATGCTAGTTATGGTAACTAGTTCATTGGAGTGACCAGCTGTAAGTCTTCATATGGTTCTATGTATATATGGATATGTCAATGAAGTTCTTACTGCAGCTTAAGTGCGATGTTCCTTTTGTTGGTGCAGTGGGCACCAAAGTCGAACCGG
The DNA here is from genome assembly GCA_025175895.1 of Wurfbainia villosa. NCBI lineage: Eukaryota > Viridiplantae > Streptophyta > Magnoliopsida > Zingiberales > Zingiberaceae > Wurfbainia > Wurfbainia villosa. The sequence goes on along the minus strand of CM045990.1, from coordinate 24,333,091 downwards.
TATTTTGATTATGGCAAAAGGCTCAATAGTTAAGGGTATATTTGTTATCTTACGAGCTCAATTAAGTGTGCAGAAATGCTAAAGTTGAGCGGAAGGTCTGCGACACCCGGTGGGAACCGAGGTGGTCGACGCGCCTTGAGAGGACCGGAGGAAGCCGAGGTACTCGGGTGAAGACCGGAAGCGAGGCTACAAGGTAAGCTCGTGTGAAAGCGAAGCAAGGTCGTTAAGCGTAGATCCGACCCAATACCTCCAATGGAAGGTCTAGGTCGAGATCAAATGGTTAGAACCATCGTACTTTATATTTTAAGCTAACTTGTACTGCAGTCCAAAACCCTTTGACTACAGTCAACTGCTAGTCAAGTTCCAGCCTCGAGAAGAGCTCGAATTTCAAGGGGGTGAATTTGGACTTGACCCGTGTTTTGGTACAAAGGGTGATGTGGCATCAAGGTGGACATCCAAACCATCACCAAGCTTCCTTGTGGTGGACGCCCAAGATAAGGTGAGTTGGCACAAGATGGTTGGCTCCCATGATGTGGCACAAGTTGAATGGCTCCAACAAGTTGGCGCCCAAGGAGGTTGGAGGTGGCACAAGGTGGTTGGATGAAACACCTCATCCTCAAGTTGGCGCCCAAGGAGGTTGGAGGTGGCACAAGGTGGTTGGATGAAACACCTCATCCTTGAGTTACAAGGAGGTTGGAGGTGGCACAAGGTGGTTGGATGAAACACCTCATCCTTGAGTTGGCGCAAAGGATGTGGGGATAAGAACCTCACCTTGGACACTACCTATGTCTAAATTCATAGATCAATATCCATAAATAGACATGTTCAAGCCAAGCAAATAACAAGAATTCAAGAGCTCTCAACACGCCGTCGTAACGTCGCTACTACTACTCACATTTGCTACGACGAAATGCCACGACAACGAAAGCTACATCTTCTACTTATAAGAGTTGTCGGTATATTTATTTAAGTTCTACTTCTTTAAATTGTCTTTGTGCTTTAATCGTAACAAGGAAAGGGGAGTGTCCTTTGCCTTGATTTCTTTTTATGTCGTTGCTCCTACCTCCAGCGAGGAGGAGTGGTTTTAGTGAATTGCCCTCCGTGCGTGATCAAGGATCACTAGGGCCGTGGATTAGCAATCGAAGATTGTGAACCACGTAAAAATATCTTGTCTACTTTATATTTCACTGCACTCTCTACTTGCTTTTACTTATTGCAAAGTTTTTAACGACATCGTATCGCTATTCACCCCCTCTAGCGACACTTTCGATCCAACAATTGGTATCGAGTAAGGCGCTAAGATTGTGAAACCACCAATCTAGCTTTGTTTTTCTTTTTTTACAGATTTTTATTTATTTATTTCTGTTTTCGTATAATTATTTCACTTGCTTATCTTCTCCTACATATAGAATTGCATTAGAGGCTTTAGGATCCGGATAAGGTTGTCCTTGGGTTAGATCCGAGTAAGGTTGTCCTCGGAACTTCAACGACATTCGCATTTGATTGTTTATTTCTTTTGCAAGTTACATTTTATATATCTTTTTACTTCGCACTACTAATCCAAGGCGAAAGTCTTGGAATATTCTTTCGTGTGTGTTTTGCAAGATTCTTTTAAATCGTTCTTCTTCTTGTTTTTAAATGGCCCATCTCGAAGGGTTTAGCACACTTGACCCGTTTACAACGGTAATGACTTTCGTTATTGGAAGGGTCGGATGGAATGCTTTCTTAAAACCCAAATCGAGATGTGGATCGTAATCAAACCGGTTTCACACTTCCTATTAATGAAGATGGTGAATCTTTGGGTTACGATCAATGGTCAAATTCCATGAAAAACAAGTAGAAGCCGATGCCAAGGCAACTCAAATCTTGCAATGTGGGTTGTCCAAGGAAGAGTTCAAGCGTCGGCCCCTTCATTAGTGCAAAGGACTTATGGACCAAGCTAGTGGAACTACGAAGGCACCGCGACACGAAGGTATGTAAAGAGATTTACTTTTAAATAAATTGTATAACTTGAAAATGCAGGAAAAGCGAGACCGCAACTCAACTACATGCTCGTATCCAAGACATCGTCAACCAACTCCATGCCATCGGACAAAGGTCGAGGATCGCGACCTTATCGGTATTCTCTTAACTTTCCTAGGACCACCTTGTGGGCATCCATGGTCGATGCCTACAAGGTCTCCAAGGACCTTTCTAAGATTAGGTTAGGCAATTGTTTTGAACTTGAATTACATGAGCAAACTAACGTGGTCCAGGCCGAGAAGAGTATTGCGTTAGTTGCAGGTTCCAAGAAGAAGAAGCCCCCAAGCAAGCCACCCTCGGAGGAAGAAGACGATATCCAAGCTCTAATGGCCAAGCCGACCGAGCACGACTCCGAAACCGAAGAAGAGTCCGAGTCCGAATCCGATGATGAGCTTCCATTCAAGACAAGCCACGGATCCGTATCCGGTTCAAAAGAATCATTAAGGGTAAGTCGGTCGTTACTTAATACTTTGTATGGTGCAATTAAATTTTTAAATAAGAAACTAGCTAAGTCCGAGTCCAAGGTCGAGACCCTAATTGAGGAGGTTAACCTCCTCAAACATGAGGTCTCCCTAACCTCTTCGACTACTCGTATTCAAGAGGAGGACTCAACTCAAGTTGAAAAGCTTGAAGTTGAGAACTCGCTTTTGAAAACACAAGTCGAAGACCTTAGGAACACGTTGGAAAGGTTCACTTTGGGATCCAAGGGACTTGACCTCTTACTTGGATCACAAAGGGCCGTGTACAACAAGGCCGGACTTGGGTTTAACTCAAATACAACCAATAAGTCATATATGTCTATAGTAAACCAACATAAGAAAAATGTCCAAGCATGGGTCCCTAAGATCACTTTGATTTCAACTTTAGGATCTAACATGTATTGGGTTCCCAAGGACCAAATTCACTATGTGAATAGACCCACTCGATTCAATGGTCCAGGGGGAGCCAATACAAAATGTATTTTTGTTAAGTCTTAGAAATTGCATGCTTAGTTTTTCCTTTATTTTTAGAATGGTTAGATAGGACTCATAACCAACTAAAATCCTGCGAAAAGATTGAGCCTCGGGGAGCCTCTTTTCAAAAATAAATCAACTAAAATCCTACGAAAAGATTGAGCCTCGGGGAGCCTCTTTTCAAAAATAACTAGTTAGACCAAGATCTAGTCTCAAGTAAGTCGAGTTATCAATTTCTTAAAATTAGCTTTGTCTAAGGAAGTGGTCGTTGTTCCGATCAAAGAAGGCCTCTGTGCCTCGCCACGACCTGGAAGCTAATCTCTTGAAAAGATTACTTGATGAGCTTAGACTAAATCCGAATCTAACCTAATGTTGGTTAATTTAAATTCATTAAAATTAATCAAGTAAAATTGAAAGTCATCTCACAATAATACATAGGAATAACATGTTTTGATCATGTAGATATTGGTGAGATGATTTAGGTTTAAAACTTACAAACAACCCTTTAGTAATTCCATTGATCCTACACATAAGAGTCGAAGAAACCATTAATATAGTTTTGACGAAGGACACGAACCTGCGTTCAATCCTTAACAAAACCAACTAGCAAATCAACTTATAGCGAACCCGACTCGATCTTGAACTTGAATCTCGTCCTAACCCAAGTCATCCTATCGACCAAGTGATAGATGACTCTAACCCAAGTCAAACTAGAACTCACCCAAGTCATCCTATCGACCAAGTGATAGATGACCCTAACCCGAGTCACACTAAGACTCAAACAAATCATCCTATCAATCAAGTTATAGGTGATCCAAATTTAGGGGTTCGAACTAGAGCTTCATATCGAAACCTTAGTCAAATCTCGTTAATTTCCAAAATCGAACCCAAAACTATTGAACAAGCACTTCTTGATCCCGACTGGATTATTGCTATGCAAGAAGAGCTAGCTCAATTCACTAGAAATGAAATCTGGGAATTAGTACCACCACCTAAAGAAAAATCAATTATTGGAACAAGGTGGGTATTTCGAAATAAACTTGATGATAAAGGTGAAGTAGTTAGAAATAAAGCTAGGTTAGTCGCAAAAGGGTTTAGTCAAGTCGAAGGTTTAGATTACGATGAGACCTACGCCCCCGTAGCCAGACTAGAGTCCATCCGAATGTTGTTAGCATATGCTGCACATCGAGGTTTTAAATTGTTTCAAATGGATGTCAAGTCAGCATTTTTGAATGGATACATTAAGGAAGAAGTTTACGTCAGTCAACCTCCCGGATTGAAAATCTAGATAAACGACCATGTCCTTAGACTTAAGAAAGCCCTATATGGACTCAAACAAGCCCCAAGAGCTTGTACGAAGGCTTTCGATCTATCTTAAGTCCAAAGGATTCAACCAAGGTTTAGTCGACCCAACCTTATTCGTAAAAACCGTAGGAAAAGAAATCTTTATAGCCCAAATCTATGTAGATGATATAATTTTGGAACTACCAACTCGATCCTGCTAAGCGAATTCATCTCACTTATGGAAAGTGAATTTGAAATGAATTTAGTGGGAGAGTTAAGTTTCTTCTTAGGTTTACAAATTAAACAAACTAAAGATGGAATATATTTACATCAACAAAAATATACTAAGGACTTAATAAATCGATTTGGAATGCAAGATGCTAAAATAATCAATACACCTATGGCAACTAATGTTAATATAAACGAAGATGTAGAAGGAAAACCCGTTGACCTAAAATACTATAGGAGCGCAATAGGAAGTCTCCTATACTTAACCGCGAGACGACCCGACATTTTATTCGCGGTAAGTATGTGCGCAAGGTTACAAACCTGTGCCAAGGAGTCTCACCTAACCCTAGTCAAGCGTATCCTTAGATATCTAAAGGGCACGCTAAACGTAGGTATTTGGTACCCTAGATCTACCGAGTTTAATCTAATCGGCTACTTCGACTTCGACTATGCCGGTAGTAAACTCGATAGAAAGAGCACGAGTGGTTGTTGTCAAATCCTCGGCTCGAGTCTAGTGAGTTAGTGCGAGGAAGCAGCATTGCGTTGCCTTATCTACCACCGAAGCCGAATACGTTGCGATGGGTGAGTGTGTCTCTCAGCTCCTGTGGATGAAGCACACTCTCCAAGACTTTAGCTTAATCTTTAACAACATTAAAACCTACATAGATAACATCAGTTCAATTAACTTAACTAAAAATCCAATATGTCATTCTAGGACAAAACATATAGAAGTTAAACACCACTTCATTAGGGAACATGTAACTAATGGAACTATACAACTAGAGTATGTTGAGTCCAAATCAAACCTAGCGGACATCTTCACCAAACCACTACCCGAAGCCGAATTTAGTTTATTAAGATGAAAGTTAGGTATGTGCGTAATAGAGTAGGATTTAAATTTTTCTATATATGTACTCTACTTTTGCTTCTTTTTATGAAATTAGCCTAAGTCTTACCTTATAAATCATATACCTATAGGTTTAAGGAGCCAACACATCTCACAACACATAGGACTAATGTGTTTGTGTACTTAGCCACGTAGACGGGCGTGAGATGTTAGGACCTTACTCACAGTTCCGTAGATTCAGTGCATCGACATAAACCATGGAGTATAATTATTTAAAATTAATCAACTCCTTCAAGACTTATTGATCATTCTATATCAATCAAGTCCAACCGGAGTTGTACATTTTAGATGAACATATTTTCAAGCTTATTATGATTTTAAAAAAAAAAAAAAATATATTTATATTGGGAACTTGCTTGGACTTACAAACCCTAAAATATATTTACAAACTTTTTGAGTTAAGGCAAAAGGGGGAGAAAGTCACAAAAGTAACCAAAATTAACCAAAATTAAAGGGGAAGAAAGTAAACAAAATTATTACCTTTTATATTAAGTAATTCCGATTACTTAAGCAACTATTAAGGGGGAGTAAAAATTATTTTTCAAGAACTCACCTTCGGTCAAGGGGGAGGTTACCTCAAAGGGGAGAACTTGAAACAATAATTTTTCTCATTTATATTATGCTAGCTCATTCATATTTAATCTTTATGCTAGCTCATTCATATTTAATCTTTATGCTAGCTCATTCATGCTTAATCATTATGCTAGCTCATTCATATTTAATCTTTATGCTAGCTCATTCATGCTTAATCTTTATGCTAGCTCATTCATATTTAATCATTATGCTAGCTCATTCATATTTAATCTTTATGCTAGCTCATTCATATTTAATCTTTATGCTAGCTCATTCATGCTTAATCATTATGCTAGCTCATTCATATTTAATCTTTATGCTAGCTCATTCATGCTTAATCATTATGCTAGCTTACTGTTATGCTTAATTTTTCCTTAACTTTTGTGTCGGTTTGCCATGAATCAAAAAGGGGGAGATTGTTGGTGCAGTGGGCACCAAAGTCGAACCGGTATTTTGATTATGGCAAAAGGCTCAATAGTTAAGGGTATATTTGTTATCTTACGAGCTCACTTAAGTGTTCAGAAATGCTAAAGTTGAGCGGAAGGTCTGCGACACCCGGTGGGAATCGAGGTGGTCGGGCAACGCCAGAGGGACTTCGGAGGAAGCCGAGGTACTCGGGTGAAGACCGGAAGCGAGGCTACAAGGTAAGCTCGTGTGAAAGCGAAGCAAGGTCGTTAAGCATAGATCCGACCCAATACCTCCAATGGAAGGTCTAGGTCGAGATCAAATGGTTAGAACCATCGTACTTTATATTTTAAGCTAACTTGTACTGTCCAAAACCCTTTGACTACGATCATGCTAGTCAAGTTCACTCGAGAAGAGCTCGAATTTCAAAGGGGTGAATTTGGACTTGACCGTGTTTTGGTACAAAGGGTGATGTGGCATCAAGGTGGACATCCAAACCATCACCAAGCTTCCTTGTGGTGGGCGCCCAAGATAAGGTGAGTTGGCACAAGATGGTTGGCTCCCATGATGTGGCACAAGTTGAATGGCTCCAACAAGTTGGCGCCCAAGGAGGTTGGAGGTGGCACAAGGTGGTTGGATGAAACACCTCATCCTCAAGTTAGCGCCCAAGGAGGTTGGAGGTGGCACAAGGTGGTTGGATGAAACACCTCATCCTTGAGTTGGCGCACAAGGAGGTTGGAGGTGGCACAAGGTGGTTGGATGAAACACCTCATCCTTGAGTTGGCAAAGGATGTGGATGAACAAGTCTTGGGGATAAGAACCTCACCTTGGACACTACCTATGTCTAAATTCATAGATCAATATCCATAAATAGACATGTTCAAGCCAAGCAAATAACAAGAATTCAAGAGCTCTCAACACGCCGTAACGTCGCTACTACTACTCACATTTGCTACGAAGTGCACGACAACGAAAGCTACATCTTCTACTTATAAGAGTTGTCGGTATATTTATTTAAGTTCTACTTCTTTAAATTGTCTTTGTGCTTTAATCGTAACAAGGAAAGGGGGAGTGTCCCTTTGCCTTGATTTCTTTTTGTAATCGTTGCTCCTACCTCCAACGAGGAGGAGTGGTTTTAGTGAATTGCCCTCCGTACGTGATCAAGGATCACTAGGGCCGTGGATTAGCAATCGAAAGATTGTGAACCATGTAAAAATATCTTGTCTACTTTATATTTCCGCTGTGCACTCTCTACTTGCTTTTTACTTATTGCAAAAGTTTTTTAACGACATCGTATCGCTATTCACCCCCCCCTCTAGCGACACTTTCGATCCAACACCTTTGACTTGCGGTATTCAAGTCATCTTGGTCATAGAGACTTATACTTTGACATCTTAAGTAATCATCTCCAAGGAGATGTGTACCCGAGATGATTGGGTATAAGACGAAATGCTTGAAGGTGTTTGAATAACCTATAAAGGATTCACTACTCCTTGCGAGGAGATGTATACCCATGGCCTCTCATCAGATTGTTACTAAAGTCTTTGGCCAAAGCATTACATGTTTAGAGTAAGGTACTCTTGGATACATGTGCAGTAACTAGAATCTGTAGGACGAGGAAATGATACTTGGGCTAGGTGTGACGTAGTCAACCTAGTGGGGACTTACACTATAGGCCATGTCCTGAACCAAGTGGGTATAAGATGTTTGAAGGGAACGGGGCACGAATTATTGTAGCTGCTGAAGGGTTTCAGAAGTGGTTCTGGATCAACTGTTAATTTTTCAGTTAATTGGGGATCATGATGTACTACAAGGTGTCACTCATGATCATTCTATAATTAATCATTAATTATAGATGACCAACAAAAACCAAGAACTTATTTGGTAACACGCACAACGAGCGTAATCCGAAGGATTTAAAACGAGCTTGAGAATGAGATTCTCATATCGAGAGAAACTAAGTTTGGTTGGACCAAACAAGGAGCGAGCATGAAATTGTTTCAGTCGCAATGGAAGCATGGATGGGATGAGTCTTATGAAGACATGATGGATGAACCAAATTGGTTTGGTTCTAATCCAATGGTGGAGAATAAACCAAAGGGGTTTGGTTTGTTTTAAACAAATGAACCGAAGATGGTTCGGTTCGTTTTAACTTAAAATAGACCAATTTGGTTTGGTTTATTTTAACTTAAGTTATTTGTGAGGGTTAATGAGTTTTGGTTATGAACCAATAACCGTTAGGAGAATGTGTTCTCTATAAAAACAGGGCTTAAGGGTTTTTGTGAAACCTAATTCTATTCTTGCCGCCCAACCCTTCTCCTCTCCTTGCCGCCGCCCAAAGCCTCCATGTCGATGCCTCTTGCAGCTCTTGCCACCGATGCCACTAGTTGCCGCCGGCTACCTGCTTCTACTGGCGACCCTCCGGCGACATCCCTTGGCTCCGATGACCAAGGTGTAGCCGACCTTCCTCCTTTGGGCTGGCACAACTCCTCCACCAAGCTGTCCAGTTTTCTGGACAGCTTCTTTCCTTTTGTGTCGGAGCATCGTTTGGACGACGTTTGGAGCTCTGACAGCGGATACCTTGCCAAGGATTCGATCTCCGGTAATCCTCATAGGTGGAGGACGAAGGATTCGTCAATCGGTTGACGAATACCTCTCCGGAGAAGCGAGTTTTGGGGACTCGTTTTCGAATCCGAATTTTTTATTCGGATTGTGATCTTCTCTCGATCACATCGTCTTCGACACGAGACTAGTGACTCCTGCGATGACGAGGCTGGTGGCTTTGTGAAGCCATCCCGACGATACTTGACGTGGATATGGATAGAGGCGATTCTAGTGAGAGTCACTCCGGTTTTTGTCATTCCCCCTGCACGTGATACGTCAGGTATAACTAGAGTAATTTCCTTTTATTGTAAATTTTAAAACTACGATTATGTCTACACATGTTGTACTATGCATGCATGTGATGTGTGTGTTGTAATAAATTAGATTTATTGCTTTATAATTCTTCCGTTGTGCACATATTTTCGAAACATGTTTGAACACACACTCACCACTTCGTGTCAAAACCCAACAAATAATACGATAAAATGATAGTTCTCACCGATGCAGAGGAGAGATGAGAAGACGTCAGCTGGATGAGGGGAAGGGTCGCCGGAGATGGGTTGCCGAAGTTGTCGTCGTCGCTGTGGAGTCGCTGATCGCCGCTCGCACATGAAAGGGGGAAGAAAAAGTCGCGATCTGCTTCTGTCGCTGATCTTTTTTTGGGCGAATGAGGAAATGTTGATTTATAAGCTGAATTTTCATAGTCATCCGATAAAATGCCCTTCAATCTCAGCCATCCATTAAAGCTAGGGTTAAATCCTTGATTAATCAATTAAGGAGGCTATGCATCCAACGGTTAGGATTTCTCCAATTTTGAATGAAAGGATCTGATCAATCTGAATGGTCGACCATGATCGGTCGAATCTAGATGAAGGGCTAAGATGTCCAGATCTAAATGCACTGACTAGATCTCTCTAGATCTGGATAGATGGCTAAGAATCAAGTCTCTTGCATCGGACGGTCCATATTGCTCAGATTTGATCTCTTGATTAGATTGTCTTTGATCTTGATGAAGGGCTCAGATTAAATCAGCTTGAAATGCCTGTTATGATCCTAGATGAAGCCATATTTGATCCAACTTGAGTCTAGTCCATTGACTCATCTCGATCTCCTACAAACAAAGAAAAAATTTGCATATAAGCCTAAATTTTGAATAATTTACAATAAGGTCCAAAATGAATCCAAATTCATAAAACATTTTAATAATCAATAATAAATCATTTGAGAGGATAAAAATATTGATATTAACGATCAAAATAATATAATAAAATGGCAGTTTTCAGGCACCCTCCCTAGGGTTTAGGTGTGGCTTCCTTTTTATAGACGTGAAGCCGACTCTTTATAAATCCCCCAAAAAAACCTAATCACGTCAACACAACCCAACGCCTCACAGTCGTTTGGAATTCACACGGTCACCCGTGTGTGGCTTTGGGTTGGTGGTCGTGTGGAATCCACACGACCAACCGTGTGCAGCCTTGTTCTTCCCGTTGAATGCTTCGTTTTGCTCCAAAAATGTGCCTTTTACCTATAAAATGTCATCCTGCACACAAAAGCACCCAGAATAGATCTCTAAACCAGAAAATAGGAAATGCATGCAAAACAAAGTGAAATATGAAAGAAACAAGAGTAAATTGTAATGAGATGTGAGCGAAAACTACTCCTAAAATCCTATATGTTTTGCTCACATCAATTCTCCCAGACTTAGATCTTTGCTTGTCCTCAAGCAAACCTCAGTGCAATGAAATTTTTAAAAGAAATATCGTTCCATACTTAGCAAGATGACTAGATTTATCAAGTGATATTTCCAATCAAAACAAAATATATATGTTCTAAAAATTCACTAAGTTAGCTTTTCATACATGTGCTAAACGAATTTTCCTAAGGGATACTTATTCCACAGTGAGTTAAGTCATCATCCTATAGCTTTCCTAAGGTCTCCGACTTTTAGTCACTTACCTGCCCTAAGCGAGGATCATTCCCTAGATTTAGCACAAGGTCTTAAAGGCATGCTCGGTATTGAGAGAAATTGAGAGGTGATTCCCCAGTAACCTAACTCAGTCTCAAAGGGGCACCTAGCCATTTCCACCCATGACAACTATTTTTTTTAGCTCTCTCCTTTTTTTTAATATATATTTTTTTTCTTCAAGGAACTTTGTTCCTCTCGAGCTCACTAGAAATTTGATTTTTCCAAATGGGCTTACACAATCCGAGCATCTCCAGTAACTAAAATTCTAGATCTAAAGTCACCTATGGATTCCAAAGTACTAGACTACTGGGATGAATCATAACTAAGTATGTAATAGATTTTTCTTTTCAGAATATTCATCAAGTGTAAGTGAAAGATAAAAGCAAACCAGTGCAAGTCTAGAACATTCATTTAAGCAACTAAAATAAAATACCAAATGATAAATGATGTTTAAGCCATCTATAGTATGGAAGCAATCTGCGAAGAACTTTTAAAAAAATATTCTGAGGTAGCTTAAAAATGCCAAAAACTAAGTGCTGAAAGGAAACTGAAAACTCTACTAATGAATGTAAACTACAACTAGACCTAAATGTCAGGAAAGAAACTAACAATGGTAGAAAAGAATATCAAAAATTTTGGGGTCCCCCCCCAGACTTAAACAAAACATCACCTCTAATAGGGCGGGCGAAGTGGAAAATCTGACAGTCTCGGCATGTCGGGATCCTAGGAAAACCTAGTGGTCAGCCGTTGATGCCACATGTACATGTGGTCGATCTGGGAACTAGTGAATGCAGTGACTGCTCTATGCTCCTCCTCCCTGGGCCACTGTGATCAAGCATATCTCATGAACTGTCAGACCTCCTGATGGTAAGTGGCCTCCTCCTGGTGATAGACAACCTCCTCCTGAAAATAGATATGGGCCTCATCGTAGAACTCCTCGGCACACTGGAAGTGCTCCCGTAAGCACTGAAACTTTGGCTGTGCATAGGTGCTCTACTCCTCCCATCGCTGCCTTTGCATCTGCTGCTTGGTGTATATGTTGTCGCGGTACGATCGAAACTCAGAAAAATTGTAGGTAGATGTATTTACATCTTGCTCAAAAGTAGAAAAAGAAGGTGGTGCAGGTGTAGCCTCTCAACGTGGACTAGGTGGGCTCCTATACCTCTGTGGACTCGAGGAAGAGTGATGGGTAGGGGGTGAGAGGAGTGCCTCAATGGAAGGCCCCGCATGTGGTGGGGACTCCACTACTCGGTCCAAATGTCAGTTGGTGTTATCGGTGATGGTGGTACGCTCAGTGTCGAGGAGCCTAAGGGGTGGCAAGTTCTTCCTTACAAAAAAAATGGTGTCCTTCTCTTATTTTCATTTTCATGGCCATGCACACACCTAGGTCGATGCTAGGGCTCCCCTCTACTAGATAAGGCGTATCTAGTTTGGTGCACTTGACTGAGTGGAACTAGCTGAAGCTACCTCGCCGTATCCTAGACTAGTTAGACCAAGAAGTGGTCTTAGGTGAGTCAAGTCTCTATTTTCTTGAAAATGGCTTTGTCTAAGGAAGTGTCATTTTTTCGATCAAAGAAGGCCCCTATGCCTCTCCACAACCTGGAAGCCATGATCTTGAAAAGGTGACTTGATGAGATCAAGGTCAAATCCGAATCTAACACAAGGTTGACAAGTGTTCAAATCATTAAATTCAAATCAAGTAAAATCGGAAGTCATCTCACAAGAACATATAAGGATAACATGTTTGATCATGTAGACATGGGTGAGATGATTTAGGTTTAATAATTTACAACCAACCTTTAGCAATTCCAATATCCGATCCAACTACCTTGTGTGTAGGATCAATGGATGTTGGACAGTGGTTGCTCCCGACACATGACTGGGGATCAACTCAAGTTTTCGAAGCTTCGATTCAAACGACAAGGATCGGTAGCCTTCGAAAACAACAGCAAGCTCAAAATCATCAGATCAGGTGATATTGAGCTCAACTCAAACTTTATTATTCAAAATGTCTTATTGGTAGAAAATTTCCAATATAATTTACTTAGTGTAAGTCAATTGTGTGATAATAACTATAAGGTAATATTTCTAGAAAATGAATGTGTAATTAAAACAAATGAAACCTCTAAAACAATTCTTAAAGGAACCATAAATAACAACATTTATACTATTGATTTAACTAACTCCTCAACCAAGTGTCTTATGATACGGCAAGAGTAATTTTGGTTGTGGCACCGACGACTCATCCACAAGATGAGTCAGAGTGACTTAGTCAGAGGTTTATCTAACCTCAACTACTTGAATAATAAAATATGTAATGCTTGTCAACAAGGTAAACAATCTAGGACACAACATCAACTAACTAATCAAGAATGAACCAAAAGTGTTCTTGAGCTCCTACACATGGATCTATTTGATTCACATGGAGCTAAGTCACTTAATGGGAGTCAATTTTGCTTAGTCATAATTAACGACTATTCTAAATTTACTTGGGTTAGGTTCATCAAACACAAAAGTGATACCCTAGATCAATTAATCAACCTATTTAAACTAATAGAAAATCAACAAAACCTTAAAGTCAAAAGACTTAGGAGTGATCATAGTGGTGAATTCGAGAACCACAGGTTTACAAAATTCTATAACCTAAATGGATACCACCATGAGTTCTCATGCACTAGAACCCCACAATAGAATGACCTAGTAGAACGTAAAAATAGAACCCTACAAGAAGCCGCTAGGACAATGTTAAACGAGTATAACCTACCTGATAGATTTTGGGCAGAAGCCATTAGTACGGCTTGGTATGTCCAAAATAGGATTCTTATGGTAAAAAGGCACCTTAAGACCTCGTACGAGATTTATCATGATAAAATACCAAACATCAAGTACTTTAGGGTATTTGGATGTAAGGTACATATCCTAAACACTAAGGATTACCTAGGGAAATTCACCTCCAAAACCTCTACTGGAATCTTTCTAGGATACTCGACTATGAGTAGAGCCTATAGGGTATATAACCATGACACCCTTAGAGTTGAAGAGACTATTAATGTAGTGTTTGATGAAGGACACGAACCTACAAAACCCCTAGCAACCCCAATTAGTGAGCCGATTCATACCAGACTCGACTCCGATCTTGAGATCGAGTCTAGTATTAATCCTAACCTAAGTCAACTAAGTCAGCCTATCGACCAAGTGATAGGTGACTCTATCCCAAGTCAAACTAGGACTCAAACGAATCATCCTATTGACCAAGTGATAGGTGATCCAAGCCTAGGAGTTCGAACTAGAGCTTCATATCGAAACCTTAGTCAAATCTCCTTGATTTCCAAAATTGGACCCAAAACCATTGACCAAGCTCTTCTTGATCCCGATTGGATTATTGTAATGCAAGAAGAGCTAACTCAATTCACTAGGAACGAAGTATGAGAATTAGTACCACCACCTAAAGATAAAATAATCATTGGAACAAGGTGGGTGTTTCGAAATAAACTTGATGATAAAGGTGAAGTAGTTAGAAATAATGCAAGATTAGTCAGTAAAGTGTTTAGTCAAGTCGAAGGTTTAGATTACGATGAGACCTATGCCCCAGTAGCTAGATTAGAGTCCATTTGAATGTTGTTATCCTACGCTACACATCGAGGATTTAAGTTGTTTCAAATGGATGTCAAGTCAGCATTTTTGAATGGACTTATTAAGGAAGAGGTATACGTTAGTCAACCCCCCGGATTCGAAAGCCTAGATAAACCCGACCATGACCTTAAACTAAAGAAAACTCTTTATGGACTCAAACAAGCTCCTCGAGCTTGGTACAAGAGGCTTTCAATTTATCTTAAGTCAAAAGGGTTTAACCAAGGCCTAGTCGATCCAACCCTCTTCGTAAAAACCATAGGTAAGGAAATACTTATAGGCCAAATTTACGTAGACGATATCATTTTCGGAACAACCAATTCTATCTTACTAAACGAATTCATTTCACTTATGGAAAGTGAATTTGAGATGAATTTAGTAGGTGAGTTGAGTTTCTTCTTAGGTCTACAAATTAAATAAACTAAAGATGAAATATATACTTACACCAATGAAAATATACTAGGGAATTAATTAAACATTTTGGAATGCAAGACGCTAAAATTATTAATACTCCAATGCCAACAAATGTAAATATAGGAGAAGATGCAACCGGAAATTCAATCGACTTAAAATACTATAGGAGTGTGATAGGGAGCCTCCTTTACTTAACTGTGAGCCGACCTGATATCTTATTTGCAGTAAGTATGTGCGCAAGGTTCCAAACCTGTGCTAAGGAATCTCACCTAACTCTAGTTAAGCGTATCCTTAGATATCTAAAGGGTACACTTAATGTTGGTATTTGGTACCCTAGATCTACCGTGTTCGAACTAATCGGCTACTCCGTCTCAGACTATGCCGGTAGTAAGCTAGATAGAAAGAGTATGAGTGATTGTTATCAACTTCTCGGCTCGAGTCTAGTGAGTTGGTGCAGTAGGAAGCAACACTGTGTTGCCTTATCTACCATCGAAGCCGAATACATCGCGATGGGTGAGTGTGTCACTCAACTTCTTTGGATGAAGCACACTCTCTGAGATTTTAAGTTAGACTTTACAAACACTAAAATTCACGTAGATAACATTAGCTTAATTAACCTAACAAAAAATCCAATATGTCACTCTAGGACCAAACATATAGAGATCAAACACCATTTCATTCGAGAACATGTGGCCAATGGAGCCATACAACTCAAATATGTCGAATTGAAGTCTAACTTGGCAGATCTATTTACTAAACCCCTACCCGAAGCCGAATTCAGTCTATTAAGACAAAAATTGGGCATGTGCATAGTAGAGTAGGAATTTATAAATTATATTTTCTTATTACTACTTTTTACTTTTCATGTTCATGGAACTAGCTTAGGACATACCTTAGATAACATTTACCTATAGATTTAAGGAGTCAATACATCTCACAACACATAGGACTAATGTGTTTGTGTACTTAGCCACGTAGATGGGTGTGAGATGTTAGGACCTTACTCATGGTTCCAGATTTAGAACTAGTGCATCGCCATGAACCACGGAGTATAATCATATATATTAACCGACTCTGACCAGGACTTGTTGATCCTTCATATCAATCAAGTCAAATAAGAGTTGAACATTCAATAGATGAGCTTATTTTCAGTATATTATTTTCAAAATAATATGGAACATGCTTGGACTTGGAACTTAAACTTAGTACTTATATTTTTCTTTCAAAACCCCTCTTTCTGATTTATGACAAAAGGGGAAGAAAACAGATAAAGTTAAGGGATCAATTTTTTTTGATAACTTAACTTAGTACTTCATACTTATTCTCATGGCAAAAAGTTAAGTAAATGTTTACTTAACTTTAATTTTTGCAACTTAACTCTTTTTAGTTAACAAAAGGGAGAGAAAGGCTAAGTTAAGAAAAGTCTTAACTTAAACTTATTTTTTAATACTATGGCCAAAACTTTAAGTAATTGTTAATTACTTAAAAAAACTCTTCTAGAGAAGCAAGTGTCAAGGGGGAGATTAAGATCTTCTTTCAAGAACTCACCCTCGGTCAAGGGGGAGGTTTCCTCAAGGTGGAGTACCTGAAAGAAGAGTTAATCTTACTCCTAAGTATACACTTTCACACTTTTTCTCTAATGCATATCATTTCCTTAACTTTGTATGTGGGTTTTCCATAGATCAAAAAGGGAAAGATTGTTGGTGCAGTCGGCACCTAAGTCGACCTGAGTTTTGATTATAGCAAACGATATAAAGTTAAGCTCATATCGTTATCTCACGAGCTGAATCAAGTGTGCAGAAAAGTGATAAAGTTGGAGCTAAAGGCTAGAGACACCCGGAGGAAGCCGCGGTGGTCGAATGACACTCGAGTGACTTCGAAGGGAGCTGAAGGAATCGAGTTAATGGCCAAAAGAGAGAGCTACAAAGTAAGTATTGAAGTAAGCTCATGTGTGTGAGCGTAAGCGAGGTCATATCCTCCTTACGGGGATGGTCTTAAGCATAGATCCGACCAAAGACATCCCATGGATGGTCTAGGTCGAGATTGGAGGGTCGGCAGCCGTCGAAATTATGTTTTTATTAAGCTAACTTGTGATTTAAGCAAGCATCAGTCGACTGCCCACAAGAGCCACTCGACTGCCTTCATCAGTCAACTATTGAGGGTTTCGACTGATCGACGTGTTGTCTGATCGACTGATGATGGTCATCAGTCGACTGATGGTCAAGGATCAACTTTGAGGAGTCAAGCCTTATCACCTCATTCAAAGGAGCTTTGTGCCTAGTTTTGATTGGCTGAAGATCCCCTCGATGAGGGGCTTAAAAACTATAAAAGGAGGGCTTCTCTAAAGGTTTTCATCAAATTCTTGTTAGTGCAATCGACCCAGGTCACGATTGACCAGGACTCGAGCTTGACTCGAGAGATATTTTGATGTTCAACAAAAATATATGACAATGTGATTGTCATGGGAAAGTCCAAGTCTTGGGTACTTGGCATGGAAAGTCCAAGTGGGACACTTGACATTTGGGAAAGTCCAAGTCTTGAGTACTTGGCATATAAAGTCCAAGCATGAGTCTTGGCAAGGAAAAGTCCAAGCATGGGTCTTGGCAAGGAAAAGTCCAAGCATGGGTCTTGGCATGGAAAGTTCAACATGGGTTGGCAAGGGAAAGTCCAAGCTTGAGTCTTGGCATTTGAGAAGTCCAAGGGGTTTGATATTTGCAGCGTAAAGTCCAAGGGTGGAGTCTTGGCAGCATAAGTCCAATGGTTGGTGGCGTAAAGTCCAAGCGTGGTCTTGGCAGCGTAAGTCCAATGTGCCTTGGCGGTATAGACCGACTTAGCATGACAATAGCTGACGGAAGCACCTGAAGGCAAGCGTATGGATGAACAAGTCATGGATGACTTGGAGGGATCCGATATGTGCGAGGCTGACGGAGGTGGCTAGAAGGTTTAGGTCTAGGCTAAGGGTGGTCTAGCAAGTATGGGGACATCATACTTGGGTTAAAACCTCATGGTTGAGGTTGGCAGTCGATTGACATTATGGCCGGTTCGACTGTCGTGAGTCGACTAGTGCTCAACTGTCGATTAAGGGCTGAAAATGCTCTGGCAGTTGACTGCCATGTATGGAAGTCGATTGCTGGTTTAGTCATGAGCACAGAATGCTCCGTAGCCGACTAAATCACCATGGGTGATGGTAGTCGATCGTCAATTGTTGGTCATCGTGAGAGTCCCGTTGGAATTTTTCCAGTGTGGATTGAGCCATTGTCTCACAGCCTCTGATGTTAGCGATCAAGTAAAATCCAAAACGCAGATATAAAGGCAGCTCGGATGGAGGGTTTTTGCAATGATTTTTCTTGGGCAAATTGAAGGGGATAGTTGGTGCTTTCCAGTCTTTCAAGGCTAGTCCAAGGCAATCAAAGATCAAGCAATCAAAGTGCTCTTGTAAAGTGATTTTTCTTTACTTGCATCGTATTTCATACTTGTATTAGCTTGTATCTTTTGTATTACTTAGTGTAATCATTGTACGAGGTTTCTCCACCTCTGGATTGTTTTGAGAAGGAGTTATTTGTGATTAGTGGTTGTGTGTGCATCACTAGAGCTCTTTAGAGCTCGATCCATGGAGTAGGAATCGTTCGGTTCCGAACTACGTTATATTCTTGTGTTCGTGTTTGTCTTGTTTCTTGTTATTGTTATTATCTATATTCCGCTGCGCATAATGAGTTTTGTAGAGACGAACGCAAATGAATTCCGTTAACATACGAGCATGACGCTATTCACCCCCCCTCTACCGTTCCAAGGATCCCCAACAAGTGGTATCAGAGCCCGGGGCTCTTCTACGGACTAACCGTCAGGAGCTAAGACAAAGATGCTAGAGGGTGAAGATGGAGTTGGAAGAACAACTCGGTTGGGACATCAACACACCGGTGCCCTACACCCTATATGGACGAGAAGGTTTCAATTCTTGGAAGAGAAGAATTTAAGACTTTATTATGATGAGAGACTTTGAGGAGTGGTCCATTTTAAAGGATGGATTTGAATATCCAAGAGGACCAAAAGGTGGCTTCCTCAAAAAGAAGAGATGGAGTGAAGAGCAACTCCAACAATTTGAGAAAAATAAGAAGGTAGTAAAATTTATTTTTGATTTGATACCTAATGACTTCTTGTGTAGCCTAGGTAATTGCATTGATGCCAAAGAGCTTTGGAGGGAATTGGCCAAGCTCTATGAAGACCCATCACCGGTTCAAGAAGAGGAGGCCGAAGATGAATCCTCATCCTCACAAGTAAGTGAGGAGTTAGAAGTTGAGAAGGAATCAACTTCCGGATCGGTGGAAGAAGTGGAAGAAGCATTCACTTCTAGGATTGAGGAGGAGAGACCATCTATTCCGGAGCAAGGGCAAGAGCAAGGAGAGTCATCTACTTCCGGGAGAAGTGATGAGCAAGCTCAAGAGACCCTCACCACCAACCTAGGTAACTCAAACACATCGTTTCAAAATAAAATGCATATAATGTGTTTTGAGTGTAGGGAATCCGGACACTACAAGAGTAAGTGTCCGAAAAGGGTTAAGAAGACTCCTCTGGCACCAAAAGTCAACACAAATTCAAAGGATGTCGATGCCTCAATTAGGAAGGGCAAGGAGCTTATAGTTGAAGGTTTTGTGGAACCGAAGCTCTGATACCACTTGAAGGTAGGAAACTTCGCTTCCCACTTTAACTCGGTTGCTTGTTCATGGCGATCCCTTCTATGTCCCCAGATAAAAACAATTTATCCTTGACAAAGAAAGATTACCCAAGCTACTGTGTCTTCGTCGTGCTATTCGATTAGAGTGGTCACTTGAACAAACTTGTTGTTCAAGCAACCAACTTCTATTCTACGATTAGTCGCGGAATAGATGATGTACGGAATTCCAGTTTTTGCATTTGTATTCGGGGTACAAGTAAATTAGCCACAAACAAAACATACAACATGCATATAATTGAAAAACAATTATAGACATATTACAAAAGAATATAAACAAGCATTATACCTCTCGATCTTCTATTGTATATCCTTCCTCCTTTTGGACATCATGTGGGAGACGATCTTCCAAAAGTCAAAGCCTCCTAGATCACCAATCTTCCTTTCTTTGTCCACTCCGAACAAAAGGAAGAATAAAACAAAACTCTTCTCCTTCCTTTAACCGACCACCAAGCTCCAAGCTTGATGCTTGCCGCTGGCCAAAAGGAGAATAAGGATTGTGGATGCCGACCAAAAACTCCAAGGGAAGAGACCCTAGCCTTTGTTTCCACCGGCCAAGGAGAAGAGAGGAAGAGTGGGACGCCAACCAAAGAGAGAAAAGGAGAGAAAGGGCACCGGCCAAAACCCTAGGAAAAACTTCCAAAAGTATGGTCGCCCAAGCCTCCTCCAAAACCCTAGCCTCCCTTTTGTTTCTTGCCATCCAAGCCAAAGAAAAAAAAACCCTAATCTCTCAAGTTGTGTTCCATGCCAAAGCCTTAAGCCCTTATTTATAGAGTTAGGCTTAAGCCTCCTTTTAATCTCCACCGTCGGTTCTAGAGATTTAATCTCAATCGTCAGATCTAGAGATTTAATCTCAACCGTCGGATCTAGAGATTTAATCTCCACCGTCGGATCTAGAGTTTTATTTTCCATCATTGGATCTAGGCTCCATGAGGTTTTAATTGGCTACAATAGGGACCATGAGGTGGAGTTGGATCTTGGCCACCCAATGGATCAAGCCCACATAAAGTCCGATCCATTAATGATAATCCATTCCACTAGAGGATTATCATTGATCTACCTCACCAAACCCCATAAGTTAATATGGGCTCCATATATTATTTGTACATTTATCTCCCCGTATTTAAGATCTTGAATGTCCGTCGATTAATTAATTTACTGACAATTAATTAATCAACTTCAAACTCCATGAGTAGTACCACTCAATCTTATCATCATGTCGGACCAAGTTCACCTTCAGGGTTTACATGATGAACCTTATGAGCTCCTCAAGGGGACATCATCATCCTAATATATAGGACACGGTTTCCTCCTATAATCAACGACACACCATATAAATAATACCATTTCCCAACTTACCGGGCCTATCGATTTACTCTATAAATCTCGCCCATTGGTAAATCAAAGAAATGAATAATAAGTATATGTGCCCATTATTATATCGGGATTAAGAGCATATACAACATAATATCTGAGGTCTGATTCGATTATGTAGTCAGCAATAAATCGAATCACCTCTATGTCGGTCCTGCTCAATACACACAAAGTGTACTAGTGTAATTCTATGGTCAAGACAAACCAATGCCAAATCACACTACAACCATTCCAATGGTTTTTCCATAACCATCTCGGTTGTGAGCCTTTACTTATACTTTACAAAGAACTGATAACATGATCTCCCGTGTGACACCACACACCATGTTATCTACAATGTAATGCATTAGACAATATGCATAGCCATAAATATGCAAACAATGATCATGTGATTCTTATTTCAAAACTAAAGATGTTCATACAAAAGATAGACTTTTCAGTATACATTCCAATAGTAGTATATTTCAAGTGCCATCAAAAGGGGCACTATAGAAGTCAATGCCCTAGGAAGAAGGAAAGCAAGGATAAGGAAGGAGCATCACAAGTAGGGGGAGCTTCAAAAGCTAACCCTAAGGTATATTTCAATAATGCACCTTTAAATTTTAAGGTCAAGAAGCATGCTAGAAGTAATTTAAACAATCTTGCTATTGTTCATAAGGAGCATGCTATTAGAAATAACAAATATTTTTGTCTAGGTGCTAAGAGTGTAAACCTTAGGAATAAGGAGAAATTTGGGACTAATGTACCTAAAAATATTTTACCTAGGGAGACAATTAGAAAAGTACAAGAGCACCTAGGTTTTAACCCCAAATGGACTAGGCATATGCCTAGGAAGAACCAAGCTCAAGGATTAAATCAAAATTCTAAGATTGGACAATTAGAGGTTGAAAATCAAGTCTTGAGGTCAAGACTTGAAAAACTTGAGAAGACCCTTAAAATCATGCAAAATCAAATAAAAGGGTCAAATGGTCAAAGCTTAGGGTCTAAAAGTCAAAGTCAAAGACGTAGGAAACAAGAACCATCCAAGGGCAAGCCTAAGCCCAAAAGGACCTACCACAATGTTCCATTTGATTATGGAACTCAAATTAGGTCTAGGAAGACCAAGGTCAATAGGGAAGTCATCCCTAAGGTTGACCAAGGTGTTTGCCTAGTGGCTAGAGTTTCGAAGAAATCTAGGGTGGCCACTAAGAAGGTTACGAGGGGAGTCACCCCTAGAGTTAACCTAGGCAAGACCACAATGACCAAGGCTAACAAGCCTAGAAGGGTCATTAGAAAGGTATTTAGGGAGATTATCCCTAAGGAATACCTAGTAAACCCTAGGAGCTTAAATAGGTTTTGGGTTCCTAAGAGCGTGATCGATTCACGCTAGATGGGTTAAGGGTGTGCCAACTTTAAATGGAAGGGTAGCTAACCTAACCATGGTAAAGGTGGCACTTTAGGTTATTTTAAAGGTTATGGATACCTTGAAAATAGGTTTGATTTATGATCCTAAAAGATTTTAGGATGTGCCAATACATTTTTGGAATTATAAAAAATCAATTAAATTGGCACAATTTAGGTTTAGAGGTCATACTGTGCCATTTTGGGTTTTTGGCACACTTGGGAGAAAATTGGTATTATGGAAAAATATACTTAATTATATCAAATGGAAATTAATATTAAAATTTGGGTATTATTATACCTATACATTTTATTTGTCATGCCTTGTTTGTCATATATCATGTCATGACATCATGTTTACTTTTAATCATTTAAAATGTCATGATCATGCTTAGGGTTAGGTTAAATATCATGATCAATGGATGTTGGACAGTGGGTGCTCCCGACACTTGATCGGAGACTGACTAAAATTTTCAAAGCTTAGATTCAAAAGTCAAGGATCAGTAGCCTTCGAAAATAATGGGAAGCTCGAAATCATCGGTTCAGGTAATATTGAGCTGAACTCTTACTTTATAATTTGTAATGTACTTTTAGTTGAGAATTTTGATTTTAATTTACTTAGCATAAGCCAATTGTGTGATAACAACTTTAAGGTTACCTTCTTACAAAATGAATGCCTAATCAAAAATAATGATACATAAAAATTTATACTTAAGGGAACTAGAAATAGCAACATTTACACAATTAACTTACCCAACTCCTCAACCACATGTTTAATGACACAGCAAGAGAATTCTGGTTGTGGCACTGATGACTCGGCTACTCTGATCCAAGACTCGTACACAAAATGAGTCCGAGTGGTTTAGTCAGAGGTCTACTGAACCTTAATAACTTGCAAAATAAACTTTGTAATGCTTGTCAACAAGGTAAACAATCTAGGACCTCACATCAACTAACCAACCAAGAAAGAACCAAAAGTGTACTTGAGCTCCTATACATAGACCTATTTGATTCTCATGAAGCTAAGTCACTAAATGAAAGTCAATATTGTCTAGTTATAGTCGATGACTTCTCTAGGTTCACTTAGGTTAGGTTCTTAAAACACAAAAGTGAAACCTTAGAATAACTCACCAATTTATGCAAATTAATAGAAAATGAAAAGAATCTTAAGGTTAAGAGACTTAGAAGTGATCATGGTGGGAATTCGAAAACCATAGGTTCACCGACTTCTGTAATCTAAACGGATACCACCATAAGTTCTCTTGCCCTTAAACCCCACAACAAAATGGTCTAGTCGAGCGCAAGAATAGAACCCTACAAGAAGCCGCTAGAACCATGATGAATGAATACAACCTTCCTAATAGGTTTTGAGAAGAAGGCATTAATATGGCTTGCTATGTTCAAAATAGAATCTTACTAGTTAAACGACACCTTAAAACCTCATATGAAATCTATTATGAAAAACCACCCAACATTAAGTACTTTAGGGTGTTTGGATGTAGGGCACATATATTAAATACTAAAGATTACCTAGGAAAATTCACTTCTAAAACAAAAATCGGAATATTTCTAGGATACTCAACTACTAGTAAAGCCTATAGGGTCTATAATAATGAAACCCTATAAATCGAAGAAACAATCAATGTAGTATTGGACGAAGAGGATAAACCTACAAAACACGAAGTAGTATTAGTTGATGAACAAATTTATACTAGACCTGAATCTCATCATTAAAACGAGTCTAGTATAATTCCTAACCCAAGTCAGTCTAGGTTACAATCAAATCATCCGATTGATCAAGTAATAGATGATCCCAATTTAGGGGTTCGAACTAGAGCATCCTATAGAAACCTAATTCAAATCTCATTAATCTCAAAAATCGAACCCAAAACAATTGAACAAGCTCTTCTTGATCCCGATTGGATTATAGCTATGCAAGAAGAGTTAGCTCAATTCACTAGGAGTGAAGTTTGGGAATTAGTACCCCCACCTAAGGGAAAAATGGTCATTGTAACAAGGTGGGTATTCCGGAACAAACTGATGATAAAGGAGAAGTAGTTAGGAATAAGGCAAGATTGGTTACTAAAGGATTTAGTCAAGTAGAGGGGTTAGACTATGATGAAACCTATGCCCCCGTAGCTAGACTTGAATCAATTAGAATGTTATTAGCCTACGCTGCACATCGAGGATTCAAGCTATTTAAAATGGATGTCAAGTTAGCATTTTTAAATGGATTCATTAAGGAAGAGGTCTACGTTAGTCAACCACCAGGATTTTAGAGTTTAGACAAACCCGGCCATGTTTTCAAACTTAGAAAAGCCTTATATGGACTAAAACAAGCTCCTAGAGATTTTTATGAAAGGCTTTTAATTTATGTTAAATCTAAAGGGTTTAGTCAAGGTTTGGTAGGCCCAATTCTCTTTGTAAAATCCATAGGAAAAGATATTTTTATTGCCCAAATATACGTAGATGACATAATCTTTGGAACAACTAATACAATATTACTAAATGAGTTCATTTCACTAATGGAAAGTCAATTCAAAATGAACTTAGTAGTGGAATTAACCTTCTTCTTAGGTTTACAAATAAAACAAACTAGGGAAGGAATTTACCTACACCAACATAAATACGCTAAAGAATTAATTAATAGATTTGGAATGCAAAATGCTAAGGTAATCAATACACCAATGGATACCAATGTTAATATAGGAGAGGACTTAGAAGAAAAATCAATAGATTTAAAATACTATAGGAGCACGATAGGTAGCCTCCTATACTTAACTGTGAGTCAACCCTGTTAGTAATATATGAGAAGTGTCCTAAGGCAATCGCCTTATGATTGTACCATTTATTTGATAAATGAAGATTCACTATTTGAGTATACATGTTTTCATGTATTTGATTGTATCTTAAACTCATTTACTGAATGTCCACAATACGATTCACAGCATGAGAGAATTTGTGATTAGATCACAACTAGTGAGCATCTCTATATGTGTAATTGTGATGTATTGGAATTATCTCTAGTCGATGAATTGATGGATTTGGACGCCATCGATTCTGTCGAGACTAGCATGAGGTATACTCTTTGGTTTATCCAAGCAGTTGTTTCTCACTAGCTGGTGACATTGGGATGTCCGGAGTTGATCGTGGATGCTAGTTATGGTAACTAGTTCATTGGAGTGACCAGCTGTAAGACTTCATATGGTTCTCTGCATATATGGATATGTCAATGAAGTTCTTACTGCAGCTTAAGTGCGATGTTCCTTTGACTTGCGGTATTCAAGTCATCTTGGTCATGGAGACTTATGCTTTGACATCTTAAGCTACCATCTCCAAGGAGATGGGTACCCGGGATGATTGGGTATAAGTTGAAGTGACCGAAGGTGTTTGAATACCCTATAAAGGATTCACCACTCCTTGCGAGGAGATGTATACCCATGGCCTCTCATCGGATTGTTACTAAAAAACATTACATGTTTAGAGTAAGGAACTCTTGGATACATGTGCAGTAACTAGAATCCGTAGGACGAGGAAATGATACTTGGGCTAGGTGTGATGTAGTCAACCTAGTGGGGACTGGCACTATAGACCATGTGCTGAACCAAGTGGGTATAAGATGCATGAAGGGAACGGGGCACGATTCATTGAAGCTGCTGAAGGGTTTCAGAAATTATTCTGGATCAACCGTTGAACTTTCGGGTAATTGGGGATCATGATGTACTACTAGGTGCCACTCATGATCATTCTATAATTAATGGTTAATTATAGATGGCCAACATAAATCGAGAACCTATTTGGTCACACGCACAATGAGCGTAATCCGAAGGATTTAAAATGAGCTTGAGAATGAGATTCTCAGATCGAGAGAAACTAGGTTTGGTTGGACCAAACAAGGAGCGAGCATGAAATTGTTTCAGTCGTAATGGAAGCATGGATGGACCGTGTCTTATGAAGACATGATGGATGAACCAAATTAGTTTGGTTCTAATCCAATGGAGGAGAATAAACCAAAGGGTTTTGGTTTGTTTTAAATGAATGAACCAAGTTGGTTTGGTTCATTTTAACTTAAAATAGACCAACTCGGTTCGGTTTATTTTAACTTAAGTTATTGGAGTGGGTTAACGGGTTTTGGTTATGAACCAATAACTCTAAGGAGAAGTTTTCTTAATGGTTAAGAAACATGGGCTCTATAAAAACATTGTTAGGTTTTTGGAGATCCCTAAGTTTTATTTTCTCAAAATAAACTTCTCCTCTCCTCTCCCTCTCTTCTCCTTGCCGCCGCCCAAGCAATCCACACCGCTAGCCCCTTGTACCACCGTCAACCCTGCTGCCTGTGTCCAAGTTGCTGCTAGCCATCCTCCGGCAACCCTCCGGCGACATCCCTTGCCTCCGGTGACCAAGGTGCAACTGGCCTTCCTCCTTTGGGCCGGTGCAACTCCTCCACCAAGCTGTCCATTTTTCTGGACAGCTTGTTTCCTTTCATGTCGGAGCGTCGTTTGGACGACATTTGGAGCTCCGATAGTGGCTTCCTTGCCGGGGATTCGATCTCCGGTAATCCTCATAGGTGAAGGACCTGGGATTCGTCAATCGGTTGACGAATATCTTTCCGGAGAAGCGAGTTTGGGGGACTCGGTTTTGAATCCGAATTTTGATTCGGATTGTGATCTTCTCTCGATCACATCGTCTTCGACACGAGGCTAGTGACTCCTACGAAGACGAGGCTTGTACCTTGGCGAAGCTATCCTAACGGTACTCGGCATGGATACGGATAGAGGCAATTCTAGCGAGAGTTGCTCAGGTTGATGTCATTTCCGCTGCACGTGATACGTCAGGTATAACTAGTATAATTTCCTTTTATTGAAAATTTTGAAACTGCGATTATGTCTACACATGTTGTACTATGGATGTGTGTGATGTGTGAGTTGTAATAAATTAGATTTATTGCTTTTTAATTCTTCCGATGTGCACATGTTTACGAAACATGTTCGAACACACACTCGCCGCAGTGCCGGAAATCCAACAGTGGTATCAGAGCCAGGTTATGTTTCGACATAATCGTAAAATTATTTTGCGATGGTCATAATTGTATTTATGGAAGTTTTCTAATTTTGGAAAGTTTAGAAGTATTTATGGAAATTTTCTAATTTTAAAAAGTTTAGAAGTATTTATGGAAATCTTCTACTTTTGGAAAGTTTAGAAGTATCTATGGAAATTAACACTTTCCATAAATAAAATATATGATTAGATTTGGAAATTTTTTCCCTAATTTAATCATGATTTTATTTGGGGAATCAAATCTAAAATGTATTTTATTTCCATAAATAGTTTTGACAATTTTCGAAATTTGTTTCCTTAATTAAAACTTTCCTTAAATAAAATATGTGTTTAGATTTGGAAATTTATTTCCTAATTTAATCATGATTTGATTTGGGGAATCAAATCCCAAACATATTTTATTGCCATAAATAGTTATGACATATAAGGAAATTTTGTACATGCCATAATTGTATGCCATGTAATTGCATTAGATGCATATCATTATGTCATGTATGTCGTGACATGTAGATGTATGTCATGTCATGTAGATAATAGTTATTTGCATGCAAAAGAGGATGAGACATTAAAACCTTTACACAATATTAAAGCCTACACCTTCCATTAATATGGTTAGAACCAGAGTTCTGTTTCTTGTTTGGGTTGTTGGACTCTCTCTGTTGGGATGTACACTGAAAAGTCTATTCTTTGTATGAACATCTTTATTTTTGAATTAAAAATCACATGATCATTGTTTGCATATTTATGGTTATGCATATTGTTTGATACATTACATTGTAGATAATATGGTGTGTGGTGTCACACGGAAGATCATGTTATTAGTTCCTTGTAGAGTATAAGTAGAGGCTCACAACCAAGATGGTTTTGGACAAACCATTGGTATGGTTGTAGTGTAATTTGGTATTGGTTTGTCTTGACCATAGAATTATACTAGTACACTTTGTGTGTATTGAGCAGGACCAACTTAGAGGTGATTCAATTTATTGCTGACTACATAATTGAATCGGACCTCAGATATTATGGTGTACATGCTCTTAATCCCGATATAATAACGGGCACACATACTTAGTATTTATTTCTTTGATTTACCAATGGGAGAGATTTATAGATTAAATCGATAGGCTCGGTAAGTTGGGAAATAATATTATTTACATGGTGGACCGTTGATTATAGGAGGAAACCGTGTCCTATGTATTAGGATGATGATGTCCCCTTGAGGATCTCATAAGGATCATCATGTAAATCCTGCAGGTGGACTTGGTCTGACATGATGATGAGGTTGAGTGGTACTACTCATGGAGTTAGATGTTGATTAATTAATTGATGGACATTCGATATCTTAAACACGGAGAGACATTTGTACAATTAATATATGGAGTCCATATTTATTTATGGGGGTTGGTGAGGTAGATCAATGATAATCCTCTAGTGGAATGGATCATCATTAATGGATCGGATTTTATGTGGGCCAGATCCATTGGGTGGCCAAGATCCAACTCCTCCTTATGGTCCCTATTGTAGCCTATTAAAACCCTCATGAAACCTAGATCCAACGGACACGATTAAAAGGAGGTTTGGGCAAAATCTATAAATAGGAGGCCTTGGCTTGGGCAGCAATAAAAGAATTGGAATTCTAGGGTTTGCTCCTTGGCTTGGGCAGCAACTAATCATTGGAGATTAGGGTTTGCTTCAAATGGTTGGGCGGCAAGGGTTTGGAGAAGTTTTTTGGGCGACAACAAGTGGAAGTTTTTTCCTCTCTCCCTAAGGTTTATCCGGCGCCCTCTTCTTCTTTCTCTCTTGGTCGGCGCTCATATCTCTTCTTCTTCTCCTTTGGCCGGCGGCAACAAGTGTTAGGGTTTCTTCCCTTAGAGCTCTTGGCCGACGCCCACACCATCTCCTTCTTCCTCTCCTTGGCCGGCGGCGACAACCAAGTTGGTGGCTTGGTGATTGGCACTAGATAGGAGAAGAAGTGTTTGATATTCTTCCCTTTGTTTGGAGTGAGCAAGGAAGGGAAGAACGCGATCTAGAAAGTTTCAACTCTTGGAGGATCGTTGCCCACACAACGTTCAAGAGGAGGATAGGTCGTACAATAGAAGATCAAAAGGTATACAAGAGGTATATTCTTGTTTTGGTTTCCTTTTGTTCCTTTGCAATTTGTTTATAATTGTATGTGGCTAATTTACTTGGGCCCCGAAGATAAACACAAAAACCGGTGATTCGTACATCATCTATTCCGCAGCTAATCAAGGAAAAGAGTTAGGTTGCTTGAACAACAAGTTTGTTCAAGATACCACTCGAATCGAATAGCACGATGATGGATCGGTTGCTTGGGTAATCCGTGTTCATCAAGGATTATTTTTTTTAATTCGAGGACGTAGATAGGATCGCAATGCATGAGCGACTGAAGCGGGAAGCAATTCCCTACACTCTAAGCCCGGCTCAAATCCGAACATATTCAAACCATGGAATAGTTTAATACTAATACGGTAAGAGTCAGAGGTCAATCGTTAGCTTTGGTTATTGGACTCTCTCCAAGCTGGGCTAATTGGTTGAATGCGCCCTAACCATATTAAAACTATTTCTTGATTAATGGGTTGGCTATAACTTGGAGCATCGGCTTGTTGGACTCTCTCCAAGGTTGATGTGAAGGGAGGTGAAGTTGGGTGCTATGCATATGATGCATACTTGTTAATGAGTTAACAACCCGATGTATGTGTGAATATTCAATTAGTTGATAGCACATTGTGATAGTTGCATATATGTGATACGCAATCGGTATACTTGATACCTACCATTGTAGCTATGAATGGCTTGTTGGACTCTCTCCAAGGTTGTTCATATCTATGTTGGATATTAGCCCATTCGGAGATGGACCTACGATCTCACGAAGTGATTTTGGGGTTTTAAAATTCGAAAAATGAATGGGATTTTGTAAATGCATGTGGATGCATTTTAAATCATCTTTCTCATATATACTCGATTTGTATTTCTAGGTTAATTGCTTGATCATGATGTCTTTGAATTTGTGCTCTATTTTGAATTCGAATAAATTGACTGGGCCGAACATCTTGCACTGCTTAGAAACTTGAGAATTGTTCTCAAGGAGAAAAAGCTTGTATATGTCCTCGAAATGCCTCTTCCCGCCCGTCCTAGTTGTTGGGATGTATATTGAAAAGTCTACCTTTTGTATGAACATCTTTATTTTGAAATAAGAATCACATGATCATTGTTTGCATATTTTTATAGCTATGCATATTGTCTAATACATTACATTATAGATAACATGGTGTGTGGTGTCACACGGGAGATCATGTTATCGGTTCCTTGTAAAGTATAAGTAAAGGCTAACAACCAAGATGGCTTTGGACAAACCATTGGAATGGTTGTAGTGTGATTTGGGATTGGTTTGTCTTGATCATAGAATCACACTAGTGCACTTTGTGTGTATTGAGCAGGACCGACTTAGAGGTGATTTGATTTATTGCTGGCTACATAATCGAATCGGACCTCATATATTATATTGTACATACTCTTAATCTCGATATAATAACGGGCACATATACTTAGTATTCATCTCTTTGATTTACCAATGGGGGAGATTTATAGATTAAATTGATAGACTCGGTAAGTTGGGAGATGATATTATTTATATGGTGTGTCGTTGATTATAGAAGGAAACTGTGTCCTATATATTAGGATGATGATGTCCCCTTGAGGAGCATATAAGGTTCATCATGTAAACCCTGCAGGTGGACTTGGTCCGGCATGATGAAAAGGTTGAGTGGTACTACTCATGGAGTTAGATGTTGATTAATTAATGGTCAGTAAATTAATTAATCGACGGACATTCGAGATCTTAAACACGGGGAGAAAATGTACAAATAATATATGGAGCCCATATTATCTTATGGGGGTTGGTGAGGTAGATCAATGATAATCCTTTAGTGGATTGGATTATCATTAATGGATCAGACTTTATGTGGGCTTGATTCATGGGTGGCCAAGATCCAACTCCTCCTCATGGTCCCTATTGCAGCCTATTAAAACCTCATAAAGCTTAGATCCAATGGATAGAAACAAAACTCTAGATCCAAAGGTAGAGATTAAATCTCTAGATCTGATGGTTGAGATTAAATCCCTAGAACCAATGGTGGAGATTAAAAGGAGGCTTATCCCTAACTCTATAAAAAGAGGACAAGGGGTTGGCGTGGAAAAAAATTCCAATAGAGAAAGCATTAGGGTTTTGGCCAGCAAGAGGAATAGAGGTTGGCGGCACCAAATAAGGAATCTATTTCCTTATCTCCTTCTTCCTCAAGCTTGCCGGTACCCAAACAGCTTCTTCCTCACCTTGGACGGTGGCCAAAGCTTCCCTTCTCCTTCTCCTTGGCCGGTGGTAACAAGATATAGGGCTTTCCCTTGGCGTCTTGGCTGGTTTCCTTCATAATCTCCTCTTCCTTCTTGGCCGGCGGCAAGCTCCATCCTTGGAGGTTGGTGGTTGGTTGAAAGAAGGAAAAGAGCCTTGTTTCTATTCTTCCTCTTGCTCGGAACAAGCAAGGAAGGAAGATTGGTGATCTAGGATCTTCAACTTTTGGTAGATCGTCACCCACACGACGTCCGAAAGGAGGAAGGTCATACAATAGAAGATCGAGAGGTATATTGATTCTCTATTTTCATATGTTACATGTTTATTTTTGTTTTTCAATTATATGCATGATATATATTCTGTTTTGTGGCTAAATAATACTTGGATCCCGAACATAAACACAAAAGCCGATGATCCATACATCGTCTATTCCGCGGCTACTCGTAGAATAGAGGTAGGTCGCTTAAACAACAAGTTTGTTCAAGTGACCACTCTAAACGAATAGCACGACGATGACAAGGTTTCTTGGGAGTTCTTTTTTGTCTAGGATTAAAATTTTTTAATCCAGGGACATCGATGGGATCACCATGAATAAGCGACCGAGTTGAAGTGGAAAGTGAAGTTTCCCCTCACGGATCAACCTAACAATTGGTATCATAGCCAAGGTTTTCGGTTTTGTGTGTTTAGGATTTGGTTAATTTTTATGCACTTTTTATTTATTATATATGTCGGATAATAGTAGGATATGCGTAGGTTAACTCTATTATGGTTCATATGTGTGTAAATGTTTATTTTGTTAAATCCTCGGGGTTGACGAGGCTAGTATTTAATTTTTTGTAAATTAGATACGACATTTTTTAGCCACCCTTTTTATTTTAGTTTACTTTTGATCTAGATTTCATGTACACTCCCTCCTGATGTATAGGATCGATGGATGTAAATTAAAATAGATTTAAGTCTCGACTCGAATCTCTGGATGGCTCGTACATGGCGTAGGAGGAGCGGACGAGAAGGCGATGCGACGGGAGATATATTGAAGACAAAAGCCATAATAGTTGGAAAATAATTTATTTTTCATATTTATTGCTTATTGTTTGATATGCATGTCGTAGGCTAGAAAATTCTTCATTTTCAAATTACTAAGTGGGAGAGGGATATTTTTATAAATTCCCACGACCTCCATTATGATTTGACAAGTGATGCAAACAAATTTGCACGTCGGCTCTGAGTGCCTTCCTCCCCATCGGATGAGTTTGTTTACAGATCACAAGGTCGAATATGGTTATAGAGAATTATTAAGGAGCGTATGTACTTTTCCATCGGAAGGCACATAACCCGAGATAATTACCTTGGTATCGAGTAATGATGAACACTTAGATGCAAATATAAGTATCCTCCCCATCGGAGTCACTGCTTTTATTTGTAGGGCCAAAGAGGAACCAACTATTAATTTTACTTGTCAAAAAGTTAGGTTGACTAGATAGTAAAATTAATGGGTAAAACCTCCTCTTACAAATGTAGAATTCATATACGTCCACACTATCGTGGCATACGATATTCTCAGTGTTTTGAGGTGTTGGTTGATTTTAAAACTTTATTATTTGAGGAATCAATAATTTTTTGAAATCTAATGTTTTGATCTATGTGATTCTTAGGTTTTCTTTCAAAATGACTTTCAACCCGCTTGTTGTGTTACTGAAAGAGAATAAACTTACTGGATCCAACTATGTTGATTGGAAGAGGAATCTTGACATTATCTTGACTGCTGAGGAATACAAATATATACTCCTCGAAAAGTGCCCTCCTAAGCCTGCAGATGATTTTGGGGAAAAGGAGAAAGAGAGTTATAAGAAGTGGATCAAGGCCGATGAGATGGCACGGTGTTACATTTTGGCATCTATGTCAAATGTACTGCAACATCAGCATCAAGCCATGCCCACAACTTATGACATGATGCTCAATCTCAAAGATCTTTTCGGACACCATAATCAGGCTGTGAGGCAAGAAGCCATGAGAAACTTGATGACGACCACCATGATCGAGGGAACACTCGTAAGGGATCATGTTCTCAAGATGATGGCTCATTTGAATGAGCTGGAGGTCCTTGGAGCTAAGATAAATGGGGAAACCCAGGTCGATATCATTCTCCAGTCTCTACCTAGGAGTTTTGAGCAGTTTCGTCTGAACTACAACATGAACAAGAGGTTGTATTTATTGGCGGAACTTCTGACAGAACTCCAGGCGGCAGAGGGGCTATTTCGTCAGAGTGCTCAGGCACATGCCATGGTGACCCAAAAGGTTTCTACTTCTAAACCGAAAGGCAAGAAGAAGAAGAAACAAACTGGGGCAAAGGCAGTGGGAGGTACTCAGGGAGGAGTGAAGAAGCTGAAAGGCAAGTGCTTCACTTGTAAGCAGACTGGACACTGGAAGAAGGACTGCCCTAATCGCAAGCAGAAAAAAAGTATATCTTTTGGTCTAGTCATTGAAACATATTTAGTGGTGTTATCTACCGGCACCTGGTGTGTAGATACGAAAGCCACTGATCATGTCTGTAATACCTTGCAGGGGTTCCAGGAAACCAGATGACTGGCTGAGGGAGAGATTACCGTGGACTTGGGCGATGCCACGAAGGTGGCGGCTGTTGCAGTGGGAGACGTTCATTTATCTTTTGAGAAAAAAAACTTTTTGTTCTTAAGAATTGCCTTTATGTACCTTTATTTAGAAAGAATTTAATTTCGGTTTCTAAATTGTTTATGGATGAATATTCTATTTCTTTTAATGACAGAGTTGTTATAAAAAGGAATAGGGACATTATTTGTTCAGATGCATTGATTGGAAATCTATACACACTTGAACCAAAACCTCCCACGATGAAAGTTGAAGTTAATAACTCATCTTCTAATTCTAATAAGAGAAAAGAACCTTCGAAGATGAACCAAACATATCTTTGGCATCTTAGGCTTGGTCTTTTTAACCTAAGCAGAATTCAAAGTTTGATAACTGATGGACCTTTGGGTTCATTAGTGGTGGAGGATTTCCCAGCCTGTGAATCATGCTTGGAGGGTAAAATGACCAAGAGGCCTTTTAAGGCCAAGGGGTATAGAGCCAAAGATGTGTTAGAGTTGGTTCATTCTGATTTGTGTGGTCCTATGTGTTAGTAATATATGAGAGATGTCCTAAGGCAATCGCCTTATGTATGAACCATTTATATGATAAATGAAGATTCACTATTTGAGTATACATGTTTTATGTATTTGATTGGATCTTAAACTCATTTCTATGAATGTCCACGATACGATTCACGGCATGAGAGAATTTGTGATTGGATCACAACTAGTGAGTATCTCTACATGTGTAATTGTGATGTATCAGAATTATCCCTAGTCGATGAATTGATGGATTTGGACACCATCAATTCTGTCGAGACTAGCACGAGGTATACTCCTTGGTGTATCCAAGCAGGTGATTCTCACTGGCTGGAGACATTGTGATGTCCGGAGTTAATCGTGGATGCTAGTTATGGTAACTAGTTCATTGGAGTGACCAGCCGTAAGACTTCATATGGTTCTCTGCATATATAGATATGTCAATGAAGTTCGTACTGTGGCTTAAGTGCGATGTTCCTTTGACTTGCGGTATTCAAGTCATCTTGATCATGGAGACTTATGCTTTGACATCTTAAGCAAACATCTCCGAGGAGATGTGGACCCGGGATGATTGGGTATACGTCGAAGTGATCGAAGGTGTTTGAATAGCCTATAAAGGATTCACCACTCCTTGCGAGGAGATGTATACCCATGGCCTCTCGTCGGATTGTTACTAAAGTCTTTGGCCAAAGCATTACATGTTTAGAGTAAGGTACTCTTCGATACATGTCGAGTAACTAGAATCCGTAGGACGAGGAAATGATACTTGGGCTAGGTGTGACGTAGTCAGCCTAGTGGGGACTGACACAATAGACCATGTCCTGAACCAAGTGGGTATAAGATGAGTGAAGGGAATGAGGCACGATTCATTCGAGCTACTGAAGGGTTTCAGAAATAGTTCTGGATCAACCGTTGATCTTTTCGGTTAATTGGGGATCATGATGTACTACTAGGTGCCACTCATGATCGTTCTATAATTAATGGTTAATTATAGACGGCCAACATAAACCGAGAACCTATTTGGTCACACGCACAACGAGTGTAATCCAAAGGATTTAAAACGAGCTTGAGAATTGGATTCTCAGACCGAGAGAAACTAGGTTTGGTTGGACCAAACATAAAGCGAGCATGAAATCGTTTCAGTCGCAATGGAAGCGTGGATGGGCTGAGTCTTATGAAGACGTAATGGATGGACCAAAATGGTTTGGTTCTAATCCAATGGATAAGAATAAACCAAAGGGTTTGGTTTATTTTAAACGAATGAACCAAAAGTTGGTTCGGTTCGTTTTAACTTAAAATAAACCATCATGGTTTGGTTTATTTTAACTTATCTTAATGGAGCGGGTTAACGGGCTTTATGGATATGATCCATTAACCATTAAGAGAATTAGTTCTCTATAAAAGTGGGCTTAAGGGATTGTTAAACCCTAACTAATCCAAACCCTAGCCCCCCTTTGAGTTGCCGCCCACTCCTTGGAGGAGTTAATCGGCGCCAACCCTAGAGCTGCCGCCGCCCAGCTTTGTGCCGCCGTCCAAGACCCTTGTCGGCGTCCAAGCTCCAGCCGGTGAACCTCCGGCGACCCTCCGGTGATCTCCTATAGGTTCGGCATCAAGGTGAGCTTTTTCTCTCCTTGTTTTGGCCGGCGCCTACTCCTCCACCAAGCTGTCCAGTTTTCTGGACAGCTTCTCCTCCTCTCGTCGGAGCGTCGTTTGGACGACGGTTAGTGCTCCGACAGCGGCTAACTTACCGGGGATTTGATCTCCGGTAATCCTCTGAGGTGGAGGACGAAGGATTCGTCAAACGGTTGACGAACACCTCTCCGGAGAAGCGAGTTTTGAGAACTCGTTTTGGATCCGAATTTGGATTCGGATCGTGATCATCTCTCGATCACGTCGTCTTCAACACGAGGCTAGTAACCCGTACGAAGACGAAGCTCGTGACTTAGCGAAGTCATCCCGAGGAGCTCGGCGTGGATACGGATAGAGACGATTCTTACGAGGATCGTTCCGGTTGATGCCGTTCCCGCTACACGTCATACGGAAGGTATAACGTAGTTTAATTTCCTTTTATTGCAAATTTTAATTTACGGTTATGTCTACACTTATTGTAATAGCATGCGTGTGTTGTGTGTGTTGTAATAAATATAGATTTATTATTTTTAATTGCTTCCGCTGTGCTCATGTTTACGAAACATGATCGAACACACACACGCCGCGGTGCCGGAAACCCTACAGTGGTATCAGAGCCCAGGTTGTGTTTCGACATAATCGTAAAAATGGTTTTGCGATAGTCATAATGTATTTCTGGAAGTTTTCTAAATTTTGGAAATTTAGAAGTATTTATGGAAATTTTTCAATTTTGGAAAGTCTAGAAGTATTTATGGAAATCTTTCACTTTTGGAAAGTTGGAAGTATTTATGGAAATTTATATTTTCCATAAATAAAATATTTGATTAGATTCTGGAAATTTGTTTCCTAATTTAATCATGATTTGATCTGGGAAATCAAATCTTAAAATATTTAATTTCCATAAGTAGTTTTAAAGATTTAGGAAATTGGTTTCCTAAATAGATTTTCCTTAATCAAATAATTCCATGAATAAAATATGTGATTAGATTTGGAAATTTGTTTCCTAATTTAATTATGATTAGATTTGGAGAATCAAATCTTAAACATATTTTATTTCCATAAATAGTTATGACATATAAGGAAATTATATACATGACATAATTGTATGCCATGTAATTGCATTAGATGCATAACATTATGCCATGCATGTCGTGACATGTAGATGTATGCCATGTATGCCATGCCATGTAGATAATAGTGATTTGCATGCAAAGAGGATGAGACATAAAAACCCTTAATCAATATTAAAGCCTACACCTTCCATTAATATGGTTAGAACCAGAGTTCTGTTTCTTGTTTGGGTTGTTGGACTCTCTCCAAGCCCGGCTCGAACCTGAATATGTTCAAACCATGGAATAGTTTAATACTAATATGGTAAGAGTCAGAGGTCAATCGTTAGCTTTGGTTGTTGGACTCTCTCCAAGCTGGGCTAATTGGTTGAATGCGCTCTAACCATATTAAAACTTATTTCGATTTAATGGGTTGGCTTTAACTCGAGCACGGCTTGTTGGACTCTCTCCAAGGTCGATGTAAAGGAGGTGAAGTTGGGTGCTATGCATATGATGCATACTTGTTAATGTGTTAACAACCCGATGTATGTGTGAACATTCAATTAGTTGATAGCACATTGTGATAGTTGCATATACGTGATATGCAATCGATAGAAGATACCTACCGTCGTAGTTATGAATGGCTTGTTGGACTCTCTCCAAGGTTGTTCATAACTATGATGGATATCAGCCATTCGAGATGGACCTACGATCTCCAAGTGATTTTGGGGTTTTTGAAATTCAAAAATGAATGGGATTTATAAATGTATATTGATGCATTTTAAAATCATCTTTTCATATATGCTCGCTTTGTATTTCTAAGTTAATATATTGATCATGTGTTTGAATTTATGCTCCATTTTGATTCAAATAAATCGATCGGGCCAAACTTCTTGGACTAGCTTAGAAACTTAAGAATTGTTCTCAAGGTGGAAAAGCTTGTGTATGTCCTCA
This sequence comes from Wurfbainia villosa, assembly GCA_025175895.1. Lineage (NCBI taxonomy): Eukaryota > Viridiplantae > Streptophyta > Magnoliopsida > Zingiberales > Zingiberaceae > Wurfbainia > Wurfbainia villosa. Next base: position 24,294,423 of record CM045990.1, on the reverse strand, counting down.
AGCGCTCTTCCCGCCATCCTAGTGACAATGCAACTCGACCAATTGTTGGCCTATCGTAAACATGTGAGTGATTCTCAACAAATGAGTTGTATCATGCTAGCCGATGGAACCTGGGTTATTTAAAGCAAGATGAGCATATGGATGCTCATGTCGTAGTCCTTCATCTTTGTGAGTTGGTTGATGAGCAAGTGAGATTCGAAAGGTTCAAGTCTCAAAGCTCCTCTTCACCTCGAGATGCTAGAAGGTTCATCTGTGGTATCGCCAATATGTCAAGACTGTGGAGTCTTCTCGAGAAGCATGAGCAGGACGGTGTGCATAGTTGATTCCTCAAGAAAGGTTCTAAGAGGAAGTCAAAGGAACAAATGAAGGGAAAGAAGAGAAGGGCTAAGAAGGTAGAACTAGCTCAAAATGGCAATTTCCATCATTATAGCAAGTATGGCCATTTGCGAAGAAAGTGAAAGATTTATATTGAGTACGTGAAGAAGGATAAGGAATATGATTCACCATCTTCTTCAGAAATATTCTTTATTGATTGTCATTCTATTTACTCAGACACTTGGGTATTGGATACTGGGTGTGGCTCACATATATGTAATGACATACATGGGATAAGTAATATAAGAAGAATTGTCAAGGGATAGTCAAATTTACTTGTTGGGAATGGAGCAAAGGGTTGCTTCACTCGCCATCTGAACGTATTTGTTGAACTCCTGTAGGACTTGTCTTAGAACGACAATTGCTTTTATGTTCCTTCGTTGATAAAGAACATCATTTCTATTTCTTGTTTAAATAGAAATGGGTACCATTTGACTTTAGTAACAATTGTTGTTACATAACTTTGAATGGAGTTCTTTATGGACCGGAACTTTAAGCAATGGTGTTTATACGCTGGACATATCAAAGGACATTTTCAATATCGGCGAGCAACAAGCGTGCTCGAAAGGATAATCAAATAGACTCCTATATGTGGCATTGTCGTCTTGGCCATATAAGCAAGAAACGCATGTCCGAATTACACCGATGTGGAATTCGAATCGCTTGAATTGGATTCATACAATACATGTAATCATGCTTAAAAGGCAAGATGACTAAGTTACCTTTACCGAAAAGGTGAACGAGTGAGAGTTACTAGGTCTAATACATACCGATGTATGTGGACCTATGTCAACTCAAGCATTAGGAGGCTATAGCTACTTCATTACCTTCACCGATGATCACTACGGTTTGGGTATGTGTTCTTGATGAAACACAAGTCCAAGCCTTGAAAGGTTCAAAGAATTCAGAATGAAGTAGAGAAACAACATGACAAGAGTATTAAAATACTGATCGGATCGAGGTGGTGAATACTTAAGTCAAGAGTTTCTTGATTATCTAAGAGACAATGGTATATTGTCTCAATGGACTCGCCATATACACCACAAAGATAATGGTGTATCCGAGAGGCGAATCGACCTTGTTGGACATGGTCAGTCAATGATGAATCATGCAACTCTTCCCAAGTCCTTTGGGGTTATGCACTCGCATAATGCTTACTTGTTAAATGTAATGCCTACCAAGGTAGTCTCAACTACTCCATATGAGATATGGAATAGTAAGAAACCTCATGTATCTTACTTGAAGATATGGGGTTGTCTCGCTTATGTGAAGCGGGGATCAGATCGCATAAATTTGATGCTAAGTCCGATAAATGTCTATTTATTGGATACCCTAAGGAAACAAGGGGTTACCAATTCTATCATCCTGTGGAACAAAAGGTGTTTGTTTCAAGGCATGTGTTTCTAGAGAAAGAGTTTCTCTTGCATAAGAAAATAGGGAGTATCGTCAGCTTGAGGAGGCTCGAGAGACTCAAATAGACATTGGAGATACGGTGAAGCACAACAAATGACAACTCATAGTGATGAGCAATCTACGACCTATTGTAACACCACATCTTCGTAGATCTGGTAGAACACGCAATATTCCTGAGAGATATGGATTTCTCGTAAGTGAATCGAACGACGTGTTACTCATTGATGATGAGGAGCCTACCAGTTATGAAGAAGTGCTGACAAGTTCAGAAAGGGATAAGTGGCTTGGTGCCATGAAGTCAGAAATGGATTCCATGTATGAAAACCAAGTTTGGAACTTGGTTGACCCACCTGAAGGCATAAAGCCTATAGGGTGCAAGTGGGTTTTCAAGAAGAAAACCGACATGGATGGTAATGTGATTACCTATAAGGCTAGATTGGTGAAAGGATATCGCCAAAAACAAGGTGTTGATTATGACGAAACCTATTCGCCGTAGCTATGCTTAAATCCATTCGATGCTCCCGCCATAGCGGCTCATTATGATTATGAGATATGGCATGGATGTGAAAACAGCTTTCCTTAATGGAAACTCGCCGAGGACGGTATATGATACAAACCGAGGGTTTCACATCCTGATAAAACCAAGGTATGCAAATTGCACGATCCATTTATGGATTGAAGCAAGCATCCAGAGTCGAATATCCGCTTTGATGAGACAATCAAAAGTTTGATTTCACAAAATCCGCATTTAACCTTGTGTACAAGAAGGTTAGTGGGAGTGCAATGTTCCTAGTATTGTATGTCGATGACATATTACTTATAGGAAACGATGTGTCAATCTTACAAATGCTAAGGTTTGGTTATCCAAGACATTCTCCATGAAAGACTCGGGAGAAGCAACCTACATCCTGGGATTAAGATCTATAGAGATAGATCAAACGGTTGCTTGGTCTTTCGCAGTACATATATAGACCGAAAAGCAAAGAGGTTTAGCATGTCAATCCAAGAAAGGTTATCTACCCATCGTGCATGGGGTACACCTTTCAAGTCTATGTGTCCGCACACGTAAGACGAGAGGATTTGCATGAGTAAGATTCCCCATGCATTCCGCAATAGGATCTATCATGTATGCTATGTTATGTACGAGGCCCGATGTATCGTATGCTCACGAGTGTCACGGCAGATACCGTCCGATCCAGAATGGATCATTGGGGGTATTAAGGCGATCCTTAAGTACTTGAGAAGAACTAAGGATGTGTTCCTAATATATGGAGAAGGGTACATGGTGATACGTGGGTATCACGGATGCTCTCCGCATGACAAGGATGATTCCATGTCTTTGTCAGGTATGTATTCACGAATGGAGGCGCAATAAGTTGGAAAGGTTCCAAGCTTGACACTATAGCGGATTCTGCCACTAAGGCAGAATACATTGCAGCTTTGGAAGCAGCAAAGGAAGCGGTTTGGATCAAGAAGTTCATCTCTGAACTTGATGTGGTCTCATCAATGATCCAAACATGTGCTTCGCCGCTATCATCTTATCAGAGAGATCATCAGTAGGAACGAAATACAATTCGAGAAAATTCCCACTGAAAGGAACTTAGCGGATCCTTTGACTAAAGCATTACCTCAAAGTAAGTTTGAGGGTCATGTTGGTGCTTATGGTATTGGATACCGTAGCGATTGGCATTAGGCCAAGTGGGAATCTGTTAGTAATATATGAGAGATGTCCTAAGGCAATCGCCTTATGTATGAACCATTTATATGATAAATGAAGATTCACTATTTGAGTATACATGTTTTATGTATTTGATTGGATCTTAAACTCATTTACTGAATGTCCACGATACGATTCACGGCATGAGAGAATTTGTGATTGGATCACAACTAGTGAGTATCTCTACATGTGTAATTGTGATGTATCGGAATTATCCTAGTCGATGAATTGATGGATTTGGACACCATCGATTACATGAGACTAGCACAGTATACTCCTTGGTGTATCCAAGCGGTGATTCTCACGGGAGACATAGTGATGTCGGAGTTAATCGTGGATGCTAGTTATGGTAACTAGTTCATTGGAGTGACCAGCCGTAAGACTTCATATGGTTCTCTGCATATATAGATATGTCAATGAAGTTCTTACTGTGGCTTAAGTGCGATGTTCCTTTGACTTGCGGTATTCAAGTCATCTTGATCATGGAGACTTATGCTTTGACATCTTAAGCAAACATCTCTCAGGAGATGTGGACCCGGGATGATTGGGTATAAGTCGAAGTGATCGAAGGTGTTTGAATAGCCTATAAAGGATTCACCACTCCTTGCGAGGAGATGTATACCCATGGCCTCTCGTCGGATTGTTACTAAAGTCTTTGGCCAAAGCATTACATGTTTAGAGTAAGGTACTCTTCGATACATGTCGAGTAACTAGAATCCGTAGGACGAGGAAATGATACTTGGGCTAGGTGTGACGTAGTCAGCCTAGTGGGGACTGACACAATAGACCATGTCCTGAACCAAGTGGGTATAAGATGAGTGAAGGGAATGTGGCACGATTCATTCGAGCTACTGAAGGGTTTCAGAAATAGTTCTGGATCAACCGTTGATCTTTTCGGTTAATTGGGGATCATGATGTACTACTAGGTGCCACTCATGATCATTCTATAATTAATGGTTAATTATAGACGGCCAACATAAACCGAGAACCTATTTGGTCACACGCACAACGAGTGTAATCCAAAGGATTTAAAACGAGCTTGAGAATTGGATTCTCAGACCGAGAGAAACTAGGTTTGGTTGGACCAAACATTAAGCGAGCATGAAATTGTTTCAGTCGCAATGGAAGCGTGGATGGGCCGTGTCTTATGAAGACATAATGGATGGACCAAAATGGTTTGGTTCTAATCCAATGGATGAGAATAAACCAAAGGGTTTGGTTTATTTTAAACGAATGAACCAAAAGTTGGTTCGGTTCGTTTTAACTTAAAATAAACCATCATGGTTTGGTTTATTTTAACTTATCTTAATGGAGCGGGTTAACGGGCTTTATGGATATGATCCATTAACCATTAAGAGAATTAGTTCTCTATAAAAGTGGGCTTAAGGGATTGTTAAACCCTAACTAATCCAAACCCTAGCACCCTTGAGTTGCCGCCCACTCCTTGAGGAGTTAATCGGGCGCCAACCCTAGAGCTGCCGCCAGCTTTGTGCCGCCGTCCAAGACCCTTGCCGGCGTCAAGCTCCAGCCGGTGAACCTCCGGCGACCCTCCGGTGATCTCCTATAGGTTCGGCATCAAGGTGAGCTTTTCTCTCCTTGTTTTGGCGGCGCCTACTCCTCCACCAAGCTGTCCAGTTTTCTGGACAGCTTCTCCATCTCGTCGGGCGTCGTTTGGACGACGGTTAGTGCTCCGACAGCGGCTAACTTACCGGGGATTTGATCTCCGGTAATCCTCTGAGGTGGAGGACGAAGTATTCGTCAAACGGTTGACGAATACCTCTCCGGAGAAGCGAGTTTTGAGAACTCGTTTTGGATCCGAATTTGGATTCGGATCGTGATCATCTCTCGATCACGTCGTCTTCAACACGAGGCTAGTAACCCGTACGAAGACGAAGCTCGTGACTTAGTGAAGTCATCCCGAGGAGCTCGGCGTGGATACAGATAGAGACGATTCTTACGAGGATCGTTCCGGTTGATGCCGTTCCCGCTACACGTCATACGGAAGGTATAACGTAGTTTAATTTCCTTTTATTGCAAATTTTAATTTACGGTTATGTCTACACTTGTTGTAATATCATGCGTGTGTTGTGTGTGTTGTAATAAATATAGATTTATTATTTTTAATTGCTTCCGCTGTGCTCATGTTTACGAAACATGATCGAACACACACACGCCGCGGTGCCGGAAACCCAACACTATGTCTATCCAGGCTAGAGGTGGTTTTGAGTATTTCATCTCTTTTATAGACGATTACTAAAGATATGGATACATTTACCTGATGTGTTGCAAGTCTGAATGCTTTGACAAGTTCAAAGAATTCAAGGCTGATGTGGAGAAACGTCAAGGTAAAAGTATCAAGACACTACGATCTAATCATGGTAGCAAGTACCTCTTGGAAGAGTTTAGGAATTACTTATCAGAAGTTGGGATTCAATCCCAATTGTCTGCACCTGGCACACCCCAACAGAACGGTGTAGCAGAGCGAAGGAATTGGACTCTTATGGAGATGGTTAGATCGATGATGAGTTATTCAGAGTTGCCAGATTCATTCTGGGGATATGCTCTAGATACGGCGATGTACATTCTGAACTTGGTTCGATCTAAATCAGTGCTTTCTACTCCCGTATTGTGGATCGAAGCCTAGTCTAAGATATATTCGGATATGGGGGAGTCCAACACATGTGCTGAAGGTGGATGCTAGTAAGTTGGAACCTCGTACAGAAGTATGCATGTTTGTTGGCTATCCTAGAGGAACAAAGGGTAGTTTGTTTTATAGTCCTAGAGATCAGAGGGTGATCATTAGCACGAACACCAGATTTCTAGAGGAAGACTATGTGATGAGACACAAGCCCAAGAGTAAAATTGTTCTGGAGGAATTAAAAGGGGAAGTCACTTCTTCAGTACCACCGGTACAAGAGGATGTATCACAAGTCACTGCACCGCGTGTCACAGAGGATACACAGGTGATACCTCGTCGTAGTGGGTGGGTTACAAGACAGCCTGATAGATTCATGTTCTTGGGAGAATCTTCTGATTTGGTCCCTGGCGAAAATGAACCTGATCCCTGGACATATGACGAGGCAATCCAAAATAAAGATGCATCATCTTGGCAAAATGCAATGAATGCTGAGATTGAATCTATGGATTCAAATCAGGTCTGGGAGCTAGTAGAACCACCCGATGGTGTAAAAACCATTGGATGTAAGTGGATCTACAAAAGAAAGAGAGGAATAGACGGGAAGGTTGAGACCTTCAAAGAGAGGCTTGTAGCGAAGGGGTATACTCAGAAAGAGGGTTTCGATTATGAGGAGACCTTTTCGCCGGTAGCCATGCTTAAGTCTATCCGGATTCTCTTATGCATAGTAGCTCATATAGATTATGAGGTGTGGCAGATGGATGTCAAGACAACTTTTCTTAATGGAAGTCTTGAGGAAAACATCTATATGAAGCAACCAGAGGGATTCATTGCTAAAGGCAAAGAGCATCTTGTATGTAAGCTTAATCGGTCCATTTATGGATTGAAGCAAGCTTCAAGGTCTTGGAACATCCGCTTTGATGAGGTAATCCAGTCATATGGATTTATTCAAAGTCCGGATGAGTCTTTTGTATACAAGAGATGTGATGGAAACGTAGTGGTATTTCTTGTACTTGAAGGTTTTGCCTAGAAGCTCTGATACCAATTGTAGGGTTTTGCTTATCGAGTCAGTGAAGGGAAACTTCACTTCTCACTTCACCTCGGTAGCTTGTCCATGGTAATCCCTTCGATAACCCCGGATTAGAAAAATTTAATCCTAGACAAAAGGGATTGCCAAAGCAACCAAGTCATCGTCGTGCTATTCGTTTAGAGAGGTCTCTTGAGCAAACTAGTTGTTCAAGCAACCATCCTCTATTCTATGAGTAGCCACGGAATAGACGATGTCCGGATCACCGGTTTTTGTATTTATGCTCGGGATCCAAGTATTATTTATCCATTTACAGATTTATAACATGCTTATAATTGAAAAACAAAAACAAGCAACAAACAAAAGAAGAAAGTAGAATAGGTATATCTCTCGATCTTCTAATGTATGACCTTCCTCCTTTTGGACGTCGTGTGGGTGACGATCCACCAAAAGTCGAAGCTCCTAGATGCCAAATCTTCTTTCCTTGCTCTTCAAAAGCAAGAGGAAGAATAGAAACAAAGTTTTTCTCCTCACTAGAAACAACCAACAAGGAACCAAAGCTTTCCTTGCCGCCGGCCAACTAGATGAAGGAGAAGATGGTGGAAAACAACCAAGACACCAAGGGAAGCCCTATATCTTGTTTCCACCACCTAAGGAGAGGGAAAAGGAAGCTTTTGGGTGCCGGCCAAGGCTGGAAAAGAGCTGGGAAGGGTGCTGGACGTTGGCCAAAAGAGGAAGAAGAAGAGAGAAAGAACCTTCCTTATTTGGTGCCACCCTTGCCTCCAAACCCTAATCCTAATCCTATCTCAAATAGGATTCTTTCTTGCCACCCAAACCCTAGCTCTCCTATCATGTAGTTCACGCCAAATTTCTTTGCCATCCTTTTTTAGAGTTAGGGATAAGTCATGAATTAATCTCCTCCATTGGTTCTAGGGATTTAATCTCAACCGTCGGATCTAGAGATTTAATCTCAACCGTCGATTCTTAGAGATTTAATCTCTACCAATGGATCTTTTGCTAGGACCCTTGTAATGGCTAGAGGGGGGGGGTGAATAGCGTTTCTTCGTTTCTACAAGTATGTTAGCGGAAGCAATACAAATACGAAAACGTATACGAATAAGAAATAAGAAACCAAACGCTAACACCCTATGTACGTGGTTTGGAGATGACGCTCCTACTCCACGGCAATCCGTAAGGTGGATTAGTTCTAGCCAAGCTTCACTATATTCTCCTTTGGATGAACCAAGGTGGAGAAACCTTTCTTACAATGCTCTCCTCTTCTTTACAATGATGGATGATTAAGAACTAGAGAAGAGGAGGTTTTGAATTGCTAAAACACTTGGGAAAACTTGGTGAGCACGAGGGTGTAGTTAGGAATGAGAGCACTAGCTTCACCAAGCTCCCCAAGGCCCCTTTTTATAGAAGAGGGGCTGTTTTTCCCATTGGGCCTCGATCAGTCGACTGATACTTACCATCAGTCGACTGCCGCCGAAGCCAACGACTTCTGACCCGAGATCTCCGCGGAGATTCATAGCCATAATTTCCAATGGCGGGTGATCGATCGATCCTTTCATCGATCGGTGATGGAGTGATCGATCAGTGATCAAGGCGTGAGTCGAGTGAGATCTGCAGCAATTTTCTCCTCGATCCCGATCACGCCACGAAGGATCGATCGCAACATCAGATCGCTTCGACCAAGCGTGTTTCACGACTTAGTCGAGCGCGAACGGTGATACATTGTATCAGTCGACTGATACTCATCAAGTATGAGTAATTCACACTTGATTTTACACCCTAGACCTAGACTCAACCTTCTAGCTCCTCATTAAGCCTTGCGCCTCCAGGATCCATCCGAGTCCGTGACTTGTTCATCCTTTGCGCTTTGCTTCCAAGAGCTTCCTTCGGTTTCGTCATGTCTTGGGTTGCCAAATGCTTGGACTTTACGCCGCCAAGACTACAAGCTTGGACTTATGCTGCCAAGACCTTACTTTGGACTTCCTTTGCCAAGGTTCACTTGGACTTTATGCTGCCAAGACTACAAGCTTGGTCTTATGCTGCCAAGTCCATCCCTTGGACTTCCCTTGCCAAGATTATACTTGGACTTCTCTTTTACCAAGTCTTCATCCTTGGATTTCCCTGTCACTTAAAACATATTCGCAATTAGATCACAAGATATTGCATAACTTAGATGATTATTGTAACGCCCGTGAAATTCTAGCAATTTTACGAGAATTTTTGGCTTTATGATGATGGGCTTTATGTAGGCCTTTTTGGAGAAATAAAAGAAAATAAGCCAAAAAGAGATGCAAAGCCTAGGAATTGAACCCCCCACCTCTAGAGATAGCCAAGCCTTATAGATGCACCCACTAACCATAAGCCCAATAGAATCATATCATTAGAGGAAAAGGGGAACCTATAGATAAATGGGAGGAGGGTAAATGAAGAGGCTTGACAAAGAGAAGAGAAACTTCTCTTCCTCCCCTTTATAAAGAAGAGAGAAGTTCCACTTGGCCACTTCTTCCTTCCTTCTTCCTCTTCTCTTCATTCTCACCGAAACCCAAGCTCTCTTCTTCTTCCTTTGGCCGAGAGCCCCTTGCAAGCTAGGAGAGAGCTAGGTGACCTCCATTAGGTCATCTCCCCAAGCAAAGCGAAGGAAGTAAGATTTCCCTCACCTGCAGTGTATTCGTTTCATAGGTTAAATTTTGTAAAGATGAAGTGTAGCCCTTGTAGGTTTCGGCCAATTAAGTTTTTGGGCTAAGATTCATGAAAATGATGCTAGGGAACTCCTATAGGTTGTATGCACACTATAGGAATTTTTAGGGGACAAAAATTTTAACTTGGTGCCCTTAGGGTTTTAAGGCTTTTTAGGTTAGGGTTTTTTTATGGAAACTCCCCCTTATGAGGTTAGGCCATGATAAGGCTTTAGGAATGAATTCTAGGGGACTAAACCTAAGTTGAACCCATTACAAGTTTCGGCCAACTCATATAATTAGGGTTTGGGTTGCAAGAAAAATGTTCTAATGACCCTAGGATAAGTTATAGTGCTCATGAATGAATATTAGGTGACAAGAACCCTAGTTGAACCCATTCCATGGTTCGGCCAACTCATCTATCTAGGGTTAGGGTTGCAAGAAAATGGTTCTAATGACACTAGAATAAGTTATAGTGCTCATGAATGAATATTAGGTGACAAGAACCCTAGTTGAGCCCCTTATAGGTTTTGGCCACCCTAGGTAACTAGGGTTAGGGTGGCATGAAAATATCCCTCATGATGCTAAGCTAGGTTATAATGCTTTATGAATGAATTTTAGGGGACAAAACCTAAGCTTGAGCCCCTTACAAGTTGCCACCATGGTTTTAGGGTTAGGGTTTCATGAAAACACCCTATATGTAATTGTGCTATGTGTATAGTTTTTAATATGACATGAACTATGCTTGGGTGATGAATATGTTATGATTCAATGCAACATGAAATTAGGCTATGTGATGAACATGTTTTACGATTTAATATGCCATGAATAGGCTTAGGAAATATGCTTCATGTTATGATGTAATGTGCCATGTAATATGCCGTGATGAACATGTTGTGTGAAGTAATATGCCATGTATATGCTTGGAATGTGTTTCAAGTTTATGGAGTATTGTGCCATGAAATATACCTAGGTGAAGAACATGTTTTGTGATTTAATATGTCATGAATATGCTTAGGAAATATGCTTCATGTTTACGATGCAATGTGTCATGAAACATGCTTATGTGATGAACACGTTTATGCTTTAGGACCCCTTTAGGGTACTCTTTTGTTATGAATGCATGTGTCCTTATAAAATGACTAAGATGGAGATGCTTCCCTTTCAAGTAGGGATCAAGAGCTCTCCTTATGATAAGATAAGATGGAGATGCTTCCCTTTCAAGTAGGGATCAAGAGCTCTCCTTATGATAAGATAAGATGGAGATGCTTCCCTTTCAAGTAGGGATCAAGAGCTCTCCTTATGTCAAGATAAGATCAAGATGCTTCCCTTCTTATGATGGGGATCAAGAGCATTCTTTATATTATGTCCAGAAAAGAAAAGAATTAAGTATTTTACTTTGCAAGAGGTTAAGTACCCGACCCGTCAGGTGGTCGTTAATCAAATCCATAGGGACACAAGAAGACGTAAGAGGTCTTGCCCTGGTAAGACGTAAGAGGTCTTGCTCTAATAGGACTGGTGGCTCGCTACCCCAGCCTATTAGGGAACGCGCATTATGTGGTACTTAACCTGGGGCCCCCCAAACAAGTTATGATGATATTGAAGTATTTATAAGTATATGTTTTGAAAAGAAAGGACTTTTATGATATTGCGTATGCTTGTGTTAAATGCTCTGAATGCTTACGAACTAGGTTCTTTATGCATGCTAGATGTTATGAAGTTATGATGATATTGAAGTATTTATAAGTATATGTTTTGAAAAGAAAGGACTTTTATGATATTGCGTATGCTTGTGTTAAATGCTCTGAATGCTTACGAACTAGGTTCTTTATGCATGCTAGATGTTATGAAGTTATGATGATATTGAAGTATTTATAAGTATATGTTTTGAAAAGAAAGGACTTTTATGATATTGTGTATGCTTGTGTTAAATGCTCTGAATGCTTACGAACTAGGTTCTTTATGCATGCTAGATGTTATGAAGTTATGATGATATTGAAGTATTTATAAGTATATGTTTTGAAAAGAAAAGACTTTTATGATATTGTGTATGCTTATGTTAAATGCTCTGAATGCTTACGAACTAGGTTCTTTATGCATGCTAGATGTTATGAAGTTATGATGATATTGAAGTATTTATAAGTATATGTTTTGAAAAGAAAAGACTCTTATGATATTGTGTATGCTTATGTTAAATGCTCTGAATGCTTACGAACTAGGTTCTTTATGCATGCTAGATGTTATGAAGTTATGATGTTTAGAGTTAAGTCTAAGTATGTGGTGACTATGTACTTTATGCTAGTTTAGAATTTATGATGTGGTGAAGGTTATGGGTAAGGTTAAGAATACTTGCGATTATGTTCCTTCTGCATGATTAGGGTTTATGTTATTACAAATGTTTATGTTCAAGTTAACCAAATGCTTATGATTACGTCCTTTATGCATGTTTGGATTTTCCTGATGAATGGTTATGGTTACTTTGAAGAATGTTCGTACCTATGTACTTTATGTAGGATTAAGATGTATGTTGTTAAGAAGTCTTAGGTTAGGAAAGATTATTTTTAAGTTTTAAAACGCATATGAATACTTCTTTCAAGCATGCTTAGTTTATGCAGCTATAACGCTCATGTTCAAAGTATGCCTGCTTAGATTAATTATGCTTAACTCGCTTATGAACAATTCTATGCCATGCTTAGTTCTTTTGTACTATTACCCGGATATGTTGTTGATTAGTGTTGCTATGAAATGCTTAGGTCATTTTCTATGCCAAAGATGCTCATGTTCTAATAGTTTGATGAAATCGTGGCTTTTGTGAGTAGGCAAGGATCTTACTAAGCTATATGCTTATAGTTTATGTTGTCCATATATCGCAGATAAAGGAAGTCTCACTAGAGGAAGTGGCGGGAGGGGCCATGTGCGTGTGTGATAGTGGCATGGTGGAAGAAGACCCTTCACTATCTGCTTATATTTATATGCTCTAAGAACAATTTAAGACATTGCTTCCGCTTATAAGACTTGTGTTTAATGAGTATCCCTTTATTTAAGAGGTTCGATATGTTAGAACTCATGAACGAATCCTTTCGTTATGCATGTTATGAAATGAGATAAGATATGTGGTCATGCTAATGATGAATAAGATAGGTGATGCATGTGCCAAAGAAGGTTTCAGTTATGATAACCTGTTTAAGCATGTAGACTTTGAACGGATCCATATGTAGTATGCTAATAAAAAAATATATATATAGACTAAAGTAAAAAGTACTACACATCAAAACATATAAATGTTTGGAGCATTGTTGCACTAACAATCTCCCCCTTTTTGATGTTTGGCAATCATTTAAGTTAGGTCTTTAAAGATACACACATAATCATATTTTCAATATGAATTATAACTTAAACACTCCTTCTCCCCCTTTGACATACATCAAAAAGAGAAGGATTCAAACATGAAAGAAATAATGTGTTGGATCTTGGACTAAGGTATAAGATTGAAATTAAGCTCCCCCATAATCCGAGATATGCTTTATAATGTGTAAACACTATTTGAAGCAAAGAATAACAAAAATTCAAAAATTAAGTCCTAGCTTTGCACCAACAATGGATTTGGGGATGAAAAAGATATAATTTATGAAACTCCCCCTAAAACACTGCATTAAACAGTCCTAAAACTTTATGTATATATTATCATACTATAATTTTAGGACATCAAAGATACACTAAATATCAAAACATGGAGTTGTTTATCCGAAAAATCGATTATATCAGTCATTGGTTTACGAACGATCATTTCACTACTGCTAATCAAAATTTCGACCTTTTATTTAACTTGAAATGCGTTAGAAATTCTAGAAACCTCAAAAAATCACGAAATTTTGTGTACACATTTCTGAGATCATACTTTATTATGGAAAAATAGTTTTAAAAATATATGTTCTCTAGATTTCCATATTGACACAAACTTAGAACCTAACAAAAGTTCTAAAGATTTTGCAAACTTTGTATCACTTTTGTATTCCACTTTTCCACTTAAAAACTGTTTTTCAAAATATAATGAATATAGTTTAAAATATATATGATTTGAATTTCCAACCATGTTCTTAGAGCTATGTATCCATTACTTGAATACAAGCCTTCCCAATGATTGGTCCATAAGGTATTTATGTCTCTAGGTGTGTCATTGGCTCATAGTAATGCATCATAACAAGCATGATGAGTACACCTTCCCTATCATCTCACATGTTTCTAAGTGTCTCACAAAAATCAAGGTTTCTTAAGGCTTTGTGAGATGCATCAAGGTATAAAAAATACTATATAAGTATATGCAAACCTAGACTTTTACTCTAAATCACATACCAAGCCTCTCCTTAATGATGAAAATTGCTTTGAAGAGCTTTGGTGAAGATATCGCAGACTTAGATTCTACATAATTAAGTTCAATATCCCTCTTGCCACATGATCTCTTATGAAGTGATGTTTCACTTCAATGTGCTTGGTCCTAGAGTGATGTAGGATTTTGGTCAAGTTGATGGTACTTACATTGTCACAATAACTTTAATGTTAGAGTAGTGTAGCTCATAGTCCACAAGAGTATGTCTCATCCAAAGTAGTTGAGCACAACCACCCATATATTCGCTTGGTGGCGCAACACAATGTTGCTTCCTACTACTCCAACTAACTAGGAGGACCCAAGAAATTGACATCCACCACTAGTACTCTTCCTATCCAATTTGCACCCTAAGATAATCAAATCGTATAACCAAGCAATTCAAATAGTCCTAGAACAAAGTCCTACATTTAGGTGCCTTTAATATATCTTAAAATTCTCTTAACTACTACTAAATGTGATTCTTTGGCACAAGATTGATATCTTGCACACATACCTACCACAAATAAGATATCTGTCTACTAGCTGTAGGTATAGTAGGCTACCAATCATACTCCTATAAAGTTTAAGATCAATTGATTTACCTTCATGATCACTATCTATTCTAGTGCTAGGCCATAGGAGTGGTTACAATTTTGGCATTCTCAAACCAAATTTCTTGATCATTTCATTTGCATATTTGGTTTGATAAATATGAATACCTTCATTGGTTTGTTTGACTTGTAAACCTAGGAAAAAGGTAAGCCTCCAACTAAACTCATTTCAAATTCATTTTCCATATTTTATAAAGTCTTGAAGAAGATCATCATTTGTTGACCCAAAAATGATATCATCAACATATAAGAATATATCCTTTAATGTTGACTTTATAAACAAAGTTTGATCTACTTGGCCTCTTCTAAAATCCTTAGAAATTAAGAAAGATGACAATCTTTCATACCATACCGAGCTTGTTTTAACCCATAGTGCTTTCCTAAGCTTACATACATGGTTTGGATAATCTATGTTCTCAACCGTGGTTGCTCTACATATACTTCCTTAATATAACCATTTAAGAATGCCGATTTAACATCCATTTGGTAAAGTTTAAATCCTATATAAGAAGCATATCCTAAGAGAATTCTAATAGATTCTAACCTAGCAACCGCATAAGTCTCATCATAGTCAAGCCCTCAACTTGATTAAATCCTCTAGCAACCAACCTGGCCTTATTTCTAGTGATATTTCCTTTCATCTAGCTTATTCCTAAAGACCCATCTTGGTAATTATGGTGCTATCATTGGGTCTAGGTACTAACTCTTACTTGATTTCCTCTCAAATTGAGCCAATTCATCTTGCATTGCCAAAATCCAATCCGATCATGTAATGCATCATTGATCGAGGGGCTCAATTTAAAAAGAGCCACTTGACTAGTAGGAGGTCTATGAAATGACCTAGTTCTTACTCCTTGAGATAGATCTCCTACTACTTGGTCAAGTGGATGATCTTGATGAATTCTTAGGGTTCTAGAAGGTAAATTGATCATGGTTATCTTCCACCCTCCTTTCATCATCGAATCTCCTCTTCCTCACCCTTGATCATTACCCCTAATGGTCAAATTTTGAAGTTTTTGGGTAATGTCTTGATTATTGTCATTAATATCCTTATCAATGGAGGACTTTCTAGGTAGGTACTAGTGGTTTCATCAAATTGAACATTAGAAGATTCTCAATCCCTTGGGTTCTCTTATTGTAGACTCTATATCCTTTACTTGTAGATGAGTATCCAACTAGGATTCCTCATCCGCTTTGATTCAAATTTTCCTAAGTTATCTTTGGTGTTTAAAATATAGACCTTACATCCAAAGACTTTGAAATAATGAATTGGGAAGAGTCATTCCATAATTCAAATGGTGTCTTACCTAAAAACCTATGGATTTGAACCCTATTTTGATATAGCAAGCTTAACCGCTCACCACAAGTAGCATGAATATGCATTGCATAGTTCTAGCCGCTTTGTAGGGCACGATTTTCCTTTCCACCACCCCATTTTGTTGGGGTGTTCTAGGACAAGAGAATTCATGCTTGTACCTGCTCTAAACAAAATTGTGAAAATTTAGAGTTCTCAAATTCACCACCATGATCACTACGGAGGTTGATTTTGAGACTTTTTCATTTTCAACCCTTTACTAAATCCTATGATTATTTCTAAGGTATCATCCTTATGTTTCATAAAGTAGACCCAAGTATACCTAGAAAAATCATCTACTATAACTAAACAATATTTGTTACCATTTAAAGATGGCGATTATGGCAATCAAATAAGTCAAGATGCAATAATTCCAATGGTAAAGATGTACTAGTTAGGGTTTTACCTTTGTGTGATGCCTTTGTTTGTTTTCCTCAAAGCATCACATTTGTTCTTGACATACTTGATCTTGTAGCCCTTGACCAACTCCATCTTGGCTACCTTGGCTATGTTTTTTCATGTTGATGTGCCCCAATCTCCTATGCCATAGCCAACTTTCCTCTTCTTTGCAACAAGACACTTAGTAGAAATGTTAGAAGCATATGAAAGATCAACATAATAGATATTTGATTTCCTATATCCAACTAACATGCAATCATTTAATTCCTTGCCTAATCATGCATTTAGAGGATTCAAAAGAAATATGATAGTTTGCATCACAAAGTTGACTAACACTTAATAAATTAAATTTCATATTTTCAACTAGTAAACTTTGTGAATGACAATTTTGGGGGATACCTCAATTGTACCTCTACCTAATATCTTGAGTTTTCCACTATTTCCAAAGGACACCGCCCTTTCTTTACATACTTAATTGGAGAACTTGCTCACATTCGGTCATATGTGTTGAGCAACCGCTATCCACAATCCACACCTTGCCTCCTACCTAAATCACATGAAAAACACAGCTTTTGGTACCCAAACATTTGGACCGATAACATTAAGTAAAAACTTCTTAGGTACCCATGCCTTCTTAACCTTTCCCTTAACGGTTGCTTTCCTATTAATCAATGAAATATAAGCAACTTCTTTTCTTTTGGCTTATATCCTAAACTGCCTTGTTGTAACGATCTTTGTCCACTAAGGATCATATCAAGACATTTTGAGCCATTTGAAAATTTTTCTAAACATGTTTTTAGCTCAACAACCTCATCCTTAAGTTTGTCATTCTTCTTCCTTAAGCATGCAAGGATCGATATGTGAAGGTTTTTCATTCCTAATTGCCTTTAGTTCTACCTTCATGCTCTTAACCTTAGATCTAGACTTATCTAGAGCCTCTTAAGATAAGCAATCGATTGATTGAAGTTTAACTTTGGGAGAGTTCATTACCTCATCGCCACTAGATGACGATTCATCACTTGAGGAGTCTTCTTGGCTTGATGTACCGAGTCATCTCCTAGCCATGAGTGCCACATGGCGTGTGATGTGGCAAAGTTCATCATCGGAGGAGGAGTCTTCAACACTTGGTGTGTCCCATGTGGTTTGAGCCACCATGGCCTCCTTCTTCTTCTTCTCCTTCTTGTCCTTCTTTTCTTTTCTTTCCTCCTTCTTATTTAGCTCCGCAATTTGGCTTATATGTGCCTTCTTGTTGCAAGCATGACAAATCACATTATTATTGAAACTTGAATTACCACTAAACTTACCTTTGAAGAATGAGACCCTTCTTGCTTCTACTCTTGAACTCCTTTGATTTCTATAGAGCTTCTTGACAAATTTGCCATCTCACTAGATGAGTCTTCATCACTACTTGAATCATGCTCGATTCGGATGATGATGATGCTTCTTTCTTTCCTTCTTCTTTTCTCCTTCTTTCAACAAATAGAGCTAAACCCTTTTCCTTAGAGGACATGTTAGTTTGCTCATGTAATTCAAACTCACAAAATAATTCATCAATTTTAATTTGAGAAAGATCCCTAGTTACCTTAATGGCATCAACTATAGAAGTCCATAAGAATTTCTAGGAAATGCTTGAAGAATATACCTTACCAAGTCCCTCACAACTCGCTCACCTATGATGTGGAGTCCGCTCTTCTTGAACCTTCCATGCATGGCTTACGGTTTCATGCATCTTCATTTGGAAGGCTTGAAGTTGTCCAATTAGTAGGTCCTTCTTGGCCCTCTTGACTCCTTGAACCTTCATTTAGCTCAATGAGCTTTTCCCATAGCTCGGCGATTCAAAGGCCCCACCTTGTTGAGTTGCTCCATGGTAATACCGCATTGAATGGTGAGTACCGCTTTGCATTTGACTAACTTTATTCATTTCCTTGTCCAATCCTTGCTTGAATAGGGTTTCCTTGTTCATCCACCTTCAAGCCATCTACAATACTATGCCAAATTTCAATATTGCTCATTAGATAATACTTCATCCTACCTTTCCAATATGCAAAGTGACTCTCATCGAAGAGTGGTGGCGGTGCTATATCCTCTTGAAGAGCCATTGATGACTTGGTTGATGGTGAGATCTTCCAAGCTATCCGTGCTCGATACCACTTGTTAGGACCCTTGTAATGGCTAGAGGGGGTGAATAGCTTTTGTTTCTACAAGTAAGTTAGAAGCAAGCAATACAAAAAAACGATATACAAGAAATAAGAAACCAAACGCTAACACCGATGTACGCGTGGTTCTGAGATGACGCTCTACCAAGAATCCGTAAGGTGGATTAGTCCTAGGCAAGCTTCACTATATTCTCCTTTGGATGAACCAAGGTGGAGAAACCTTTCTAATGCTCTCCTCTTCTTTACAATGATGGATGATTAAGAACTAGAGAAGAGGAGGTTTTGAATTAAAACACTTGGGAAAACTTGGTGAGCACGAGGTGTAGTTAGGAATGAGAGCACTAGCTTCACCAAGATCCCCAAGGCCCCTTTTTATAGAAGAGGGGTTATTTTTCCTGTTGGGCATCGATCAGTCGACTGATGCTTACCATCAATCGACTGCCACCGAAGCCAACGACTTCTAACCCGAGATCTCCGAGATTCAGAGCATTCCAACACCAGTGATTAGTCGATCGATCCTCCATCACCGATGGAGTGATCAGAGCGAGACTACATTCGTGGTATTTTTTCTTGATCACCGATCCAAGTAGCCGATCGATCGCAACATCGCTTATTTGCTCACTAACGATCGATGGCGATTTCACGACTTAGTCGAAAACCTAACTCCGATCGACATCGATCGGGCCGATCGATACTCATCAAGTATGAGTAATTCACACTTGATTTTACACTAGACCTAGACTCAACCTTCTAGCTCCTCATTTGCGCCTCCAGATCCATCCGAGTCCGCGACTTGTTCATCCTTTGCGCTTTGCTTCCAAGAGCTTCCTTCGGTTTCGTCATGTCTTGGGTTGCCAAATGCTTGGACTTTACGCCGCCAAGACTACAAGCTTGGACTTATGCTGCCAAGACCTTACTTTGGACTTCCTTTGCCAAGGTTCACTTGGACTTTATGCTGCCAAGACTACAAGCTTGGTCTTATGCTACCAAGTCCATCCTTGACTTCCTTGCCAAGATCATACTTCTCTTTTACCAAGTCTTCATCCTTGGATTTCCTGGTCACTTAAAACATATTCGCAATTAGATCACAAGATATTGCCTAACTTAGATGATTATCCAAACATCAAAACATATAAATGCTTAGAGCATTGTTGCACCAACTTCTTTGAGTTTTGTTTCTATCCTTCGGATCTAAGCATCATGAGGTGTTAATAGGCTACATTAGGGACCATGAGGAGGAGTTGGGTCTTGGCCACCCATGGATCAAGCCCACATAAAGTCCGATCCACTAATGATGATCCAATCCACTAAAGGTTCATCATTGATCTACCTCCCCCATATGATAATATGGGCTCCATATATTATTTGTACATTTTCTCCCCGTGTTTAAGATCTCGAATGTCCGTCGATTAATTAATTTACCGACCATTAATTAATCAACATCTAACTCCTTGAGTAGTACCACTCAACCTTTTCATCATACCGGACCAAGTCCACCTGCAGGGTTTACATGATGAACCTTATGAGCTCCTCAAGGGGACATCATCATCTTAATATATAGGACACAGTTTCCTCCTATAATCAACGGCACACCATATAAATAATATCATCTCCCAACTTACCGAGCCTATCGATTTAATCTATAAATCTCGCCCATTGGTAAATCAAAGAGATGAGTACTAAGTATATGTGCCCGTTATTATATCGGGATTAAGAGCATGTACTAAATAATATCTGAGGTCCAATTCGATTATGTAGTCAGCAATAAATCGAATCAACTCTAAGTCTGTCCTGATCAATACACACAAAGTGCACTAGTGTGATTCTATGGTCAAGACAAACCAATACAAAATCACACTACAAGCATTCCGATGGTTTGTCCAAAGCCATCTCGGTTGTAAGCCTTTACTTATACTTTTCAAGGGGCTCATAACATGATCTCCTGTGTGACACCACACACCATGTTATCTACAATGTAAAGTATTAGACAATATTGCATAACCATATAAATATGCAAACAATGATCATGTGATTCTTATTTCAAAAATAAAGATGTTCATACAAAAGATAGACTTTTCAGTATACATCCCTACAATCTCCCACTTATACTAAAAGACTATGCTGTCTTCATACTATCATACATCTGATTTCCCTTCCCTCCACATGCCTATCAAAGCTCTCGCTAGAAGGGCCTTAGTGAAAGGGTCTACCAAGTCATCCTCTGATGCAATCTAGGCGACAACAACTTCTACCTCCTTTACGATTTCTCGTATCAGGTGGTACTTGCGCTCTATGTGTTTACTTGCCTTATGGGCTCGTGGTTCCTTCGAGTTTGCAACTGCACCACTATTATCACAATAAATTGTGATAGTTCTGGGCAAACCAGGAATCACATCCAAGTACATCAGGAAGTTCCTGAGCCATACAACTTCTTTGGCCGCCTGAGAGGCTGCCACATACTCAGCTTCCATGGTAGAGTCCGCCATGCTTTTTTGCTGGACACTCCTCCATACAATGGCTCCACCCCCCAAAGTAAACACAAAACCTGAGGTAGACTTACTGTTATCCCTATCTGATTGGAAGTCGCAATCCATGTAACCCACAGGGAGTAATTGGTCTGCTTGGTAAACTAGCATATAATCCCCAGTCCTTCTCAGACACTTCAATATATGCTTCATCGCAGTCCAATATCCCTATCCTGGATTACTCTGATATCTGCTGACCATGCCCACGGCAAAGCAGATATCTGGTCTCGTACAGAGCATCACATACATGAGGCTTCCTACTGCTGAAGCATAAGGAACCACCTTCATCTGCTCTATCTCCTCAGATGATCTAGGATACATCTCCTTAGATAAAGGAACTTCATGCTTGAAAGGTAGAAAACCCTTCTTGGAGTTCTGCATTCTAAAATGCTCCATAATCGTGTCTATGTATGAAGCTTGGGATAAGCACAACATCCTTTTCCTGGGATCCCTTATAACCTTGATCCCAAGGATGTGTCCTATCTCTCCCAAGTCCTTCATATTAAACTGTTTGGACAACCATACCCTTACGTCCGATAACACCTTGATATTATTTCCAATCAACAAAATGTCATCTACGTATAGTACAAGAAATACCACTACATTTCCGTCACATCTCTTGTATACACAAGACTTATCCGGACTTTGAATAAATCCATAAGACTGGATCACCTCATCAAACCGGATGTTCCAAGACCTCGAAGCTTGTTTCAATCCATAAATGGACCGATTAAGCTTACATACAAGATGCTCTTTGCCCTTAGCAATGAATCCCTCTGGTTGCTTCATGTAGATGTTTTCCTCAAGACTTCCATTAAGGAAAGTTGTCTTGACATCCATCTGCCACACCTCATAATCCATATGAGCTGCTATGCATAAGAGAATCCAGATAGACTTAAGCATGGCTACCGGCGAAAAGGTCTCCTCATAATCGATACCCTCTTTTTGAGTATACCCCTTCGCAACAAGCCTCGCTTTGAAGGTCTCAACCTTCCCATCTATTCCTCTCTTTCTCTTGTAGATCCACTTGCATCCAATGGTTTTTACACCATCGGGTGGTTCTACTAGCTCCCAGACTTGATTTGAAGCAATAGATTCAATCTCAGCATTCATTGCACTTTGCCAAGATATAGCATCTTTATCTTGGATTGCCTCACATATGTCCAGTGGATCAGTTCATGTTCGCCAGTGACCAAATCGTAAGATTCTCCCAAGAACATGAATCTATCAGTCATCTCACAACCCTCCCACTATGACGAGGTATCACTGTATCCTCTCGTGACACGCGATGCGGATGACATGTGGTATATCCTCTTGTACGGTGGTACTAAAGAAGTGACTTCCCTTTAACTCCTCCGAATAATTTTACTCTTGGGCTTGTGGCTCATCACATAGTCTTCCTCTAGAAATGGCGTCAGGCTAACGATCACCCTATGATCTCTAGGACTATAAAACAATCCACCCTTCGTTCCCTCGGGATAACCAGCGAACAAGCGTACTTAGTACAAGGTTCCAACTTACCAAAGATCCGCCTTCAGCATGTCTGGACTTCATATCCGAATATGTCTTAGACTAGGCTTTGCCACCCACAACTTTGTGGGAGTAGAAGGCACTGATTTAGATGGTACCAAGTTCTGTAATGTACACCATTGTATCTAGAGCATATCCCGAGAATCGCAAGTCAATAATTCATCATCGATCTAATCCATCTCCATAAGAGTCCTATTCCTTCTTCGCTACACCGCTCACTGGGTGTGCCAGTACCAATTGGGATTGAATCTCACCTCCGATAAGTAGTTCCTAAACCTCCCAAGAGGTACTCACCACCACGATCGATCGTAGTGTCTTGATACTATTACCTTGACGCTTTCTCCACATCACCTTGAATTCTTTGAACTTGTCAAAGCATTCAGACTTACTGATCGTAAATGTATCCATATCTTGAGTAATCATCTATAAAAGAGATGAAATACTCAAAACCACCTCTAGCCTGGATAGACATAGGACCACACAAATCAGAATGAACCAATTCTAACACATCTTCGGCTCTATACCCCTTGGCCTTAAAAGGCCTCTTGGTCATCTTACCCTCCAAACAAGATTCACAGGTTGGGAGATCCTCCACCACTAATTAACCCAAAGGTCCATCAGCTATCAACCTTTGAATTCTACTTAGGTTAATGTGACCAAGCCTAAGATGCCAAAGATATGTTTGGTTTATCTTCGAAGGTTCTTTTCTCTTATTGGAATTAGAAGATGAGTTATTAACTTCAATTTACATCGTGGGAGGTTTTGGTTCAAGTGTGTACAAATTTTCTATCAATGCACTAACAGATAATGTCCCTATCTCTTCTTATAACAACTCTGTCATTAAAAGAAATAGAATATCCTTCCATAAACAATTTAGAAACTGAAATTAAATTCTTTCTAAATAAGGGTACATAAAGGCAATTCTTAAGAACCAAAAGTTTATTTTTCTCAAGAGATAAGTAAAACTTCTCCCACTACAATAGCCACCACCTTAGTGGCATTGCCCAAGTAAATGGTAATCTCCCCCTCAACTTGTCGTTGGGTTTCCTGGAACCCCTGCAAAGTATTGCAGACATGATCAGAGGCTCCCGTATCTACACACCAGGTGTCGGTAGATAACACCGTTAACCATGTTTCAATGACTAGTCCAAAGGATATACCTTTGTTCTACTTTGGATTGGGACAGTCCTTCTTCCAATGTCCATCCTGCTTGCAAGTGAAGTACTTGTCTTTCGGCTTCTTCACTCCTCCCTGAGATCCTCCCACCACCTTTGCTCCACCTTGTTTCTTTTTCTTCTTGCCTTTCAGCTTAGAAGTAGAAACCTTTTTGAGCAACCATGGCTTGAGGACACTCTTCGAAGAGTGCATACTTGTACTCCTTAGTAGATAAGACAATATCTAGATTCTTTTCCAATCAACATTATTGGTCCAGTAAGTTTCTTCTCTTTCAGTATCACAGCAAGTGGGTTGAAAGTCATTTTGAAAGAAAACCTAAGAATCATATAAATCAAAACATTAGATTTCAAAAAATTATTGATTCCTCAAACAGTAAAATTTTAAAATCAACCAACACCTCAAAACACCGAGAATATTGTATGCCACGATAGTGTGAACGTATACGAATTCTACATTTGTAAGAGGAGGTTTTACCCATTAATTTTACTATCTTGTCAACCTAACTTTTTGACAAGTAAAATTAATAGTTGGTTCCTCTTTGGCCCTACAAATAAAAGCAGTGACTCCGATGGGGAGGATACTTATATTTGTATCTAAGTGTTCACCATTACTCGGTACTAAGTAATTATCTCGGGTTATGTGCCTTACGATGGGCAAGTACACACGCTCCTTAATAATTTTCTATAACTATATTCAACCTTGTGATCCGCAAACAAACCCATCCGATGGGGAGGAAGGCACTCAGAGCCGACGCGCAAGTTTGTTTGCATCACATGTCAAATTGTAATGGAGGTCGTGGGAATTTTTAAAAAATTCCCTCTCCCACTAAGTAATTTGAAATTGAGGAATTTTCCTAGCCTACGACATGCATATCAAACAAAAAGCAATAAATATGAAAAATAAATTATTTTCCAACTATTATGGCTTTTGTCTTCAATATAACTCCTGTCGCATCGTCATCTCATCCGCTCCTCCTACGCCATGTACGAGTCATCCGGAGATTTGAGCCGAGACTAAAACCTATTTTAATTTACATCCATCGATCCTATACTCCACGAGGGAGTGTACATGAAATCTAGATCGAAAGTAAAATAAAATAAAGAGCGGCTAAACAATGTCGTATTTAATTTACCAAAAACTAAATACTAGCCTCGTCAACCCCGAGAATTCAACAAAAATAAATATTTACACACATACAATAACATACGCACATATGGCCATAATAGTCGGATCTTATGCCTGCAACCAAAGAGTTAAACTACGCATATCCTACTATTATCGGGCACATATAATAAATGAAAAAGTGCATAAAAATTAACCGATTCCTAAACACACAAAATCGGAAAACTTGGCTCTGATACCAATTGAAGGTTTTGCCCAGAAGCTTTGATACCAATTGTAGGGTTTTGCTTATCGAGTCCGTGAAGGGAAACTTCGCTTCCCACTTCACCTCGGTAGCTTGTCCATGGCGATCCCTTCGATGTCCCCGGATTAAAAAAATTTAATCCTAGACAAAAGGGATTGCCAAAGCAACCAAGTCATCATCGTGCTATTCGTTTAGAGAGGTCACTTGAACAAACTAGTTGTTCAAGCGACCATCCTCTATTCTACGAGTAGCCGCGGAATAGACGATGTCCGGATCACCGGTTTTTGTGTTTATGTTCGGGATCCAAGTATTATTTATCCATTTACAGATTTATAACATGATTATAATTGAAAAACAAAAACAAGCAACAAACAAAAGAAGAAAGTAGAATAGGTATACCTCTCGATCTTCTAATGTATGACCTTCCTCGTTTTGGATGTCATGTGGGTGACGATCCACCAAAAGTCGAAGCTCCTAGATGCCAAATCTTCTTTCCTTGCTCTTCCAAAGCAAGAGGAAGAATAGAAACAAGTTTTTCTCCTCACTAGAAACAACCAACAAGGAACCAAAGCTTTCCTTGCTGCCGGCCAACTAGATGAAGGAGAAGAGGGTGGAAAACAACCAAGACACCAAGGGAAGCCCTATATCTTGTTTCCACCACCTAATGAGAGGGAAAAGGAAGCTTTTGGGTGCCGTCCAAGGCTGGAAAAGATCTGGGAAGGGTGCTGGACGTTGGCCAAAAGAGGGAGAAGAAGAGAGAAAGAACCTTCCTTATTTGGTGCCACCCTTGCCTCCAAACCCTAATCCTAATCCTATCTCAAATAGGATTCCTTCTTGCCACCCAAACCCTAGCTCTCCTTGTAGGGAATTCTATATGCCAAATAGCATATGCGCAACGGAAAAATTAGGATCCCTTCCTAGTGATCCTTGCGAAAGAAAACCTCGTACAAAATAAATTTCTCTAAAACCAAACCTATCTTATAGGAGAGGATTACCTTTGTTGCGTGCCCTTGTTAATCCCGCTTTTCCTTTTGGTTTGTTGGATCTTTAGCACGTTCAAATGTCCGTGCCTCTATACGTATCCACACGAGCAAGCTCTTGTCTCACAAAAGAAAAACTAGAAGAGCTCTCCTTTCCTTCTTGCTAGAGAAGTCCCTAAAGGAGAGGAAGCTAGGGAAAAAGAGAAGGGAAGAAGAAGACTACTCTTCTTGCTACACTCACAAATGCCACACAACAAAAGCTTCTCACACAAAGCTCTCTCCAAGCCTCAAGCTCCCAACAACCACAATTGCTTTGGCCGGCCACTCCATGGAGTCTTTTATAGGGTTGGAAAAACCCTTTCACCTCCTAACATTCAATGCAATCCATTGCATTGAGACACAATCAAAAAGGAGTTGGCTTCCTTGTTTGGTCGGCCACTTAAGGAGACAAAAACCACTTTGTCTCCTTCCACCTCATCTAGCTTAGGTGGCATGCTTATGTGGCATTCATGCATGTTGAATTAATCTTATTAATTCAATAAGCTTATGTTATCATATTGAATTAATCTCATTAAATCAATAAGGTAACATATTGAATTAATCTCATTAAATCAATAAGCTAAAATTCTCATTAAGCTTAAAGTCCAAAAACCATTTTGTACTTAAGCTTATTCCCAAATTACTCTAGTCAAACTAGAATGCACTAATTCTTCTAATCATCATGCTCTTTGTGTGTGACCCTATAGGCTCTCATAACGTTGGCAGTGGATCTAAACTCTTTTAGATACACAAGCAATGAGCGGCATCTAGCAATACATCATTGCTACCCAAGTTACAAAATAAGTCAAGATCCGACTAACCTTTCCGTAACTACTATAATGTATGACCGTGTCCTTCTATCCTTGATATCAGATTGACCAATGAGGCATAGACCGTGTCATCCTCGATCAATCTATGTGTTTCTTGATCCCTGAGTAAACTAACTCAAACAAATGAGCTCAATATCTCATATTGACTCATTTGAGCATGGTCATGCGTTTTAGTAGTTCTACTCAATCAAGGGGCCCACCGATATCACTCTCGTCATATGAGAGGGATAGATCCCATCTACATCACTCACATCCCTCCGCATAATTTGTTATATACCCAGTAATCGCCTTTATGGTCCACACTGTTACGGGTGACGTTTGACGATACCAAAGTACATAATTCCTTATGTAGGGAACCGTAGTGACTTCAGGTTCGAGGACTATTCATACCAATAGTCACATGAGAAAGTTTATGACACTCATATAACGATCCATGAAACTTTCTCATGGCAGGTCAGTTCAGTATATATTCTCTAATATATATCCATGTGTCAACTTGATATCATATATCCATGACTTGTGAGATCAAGTCATCAATCGACCTACATGCTAGTCTTTATGTATTAATATTGCCCTTGCATATTAATACTTGACTAGGAACATTTAGGAAAGTATTCTCTACAGCCTCTCATAATCAATTCTGCCAATTGATGTGCTGTAGATAAGAACCTACTTTTCTAGGGCATTATTATATTTAATTTAGCTGGCACAAGCAAGATGTAAATATAATAACCAATCCTTTGCCTTTATTGAATATGATATAAAATGTTCCCTTTTCAACCATCACATGATTGGCTCTAGGGCTATAACTAACACTCCTATCATGTAGTTCATGCCAAATCCCTTTGCCATACTTTTATAGAGTTAGGGATAAGTCATGAATTAATCTCCTCCATTGGTTCTAGGGATTTAATCTCAACCGTCGGATCTAGAGATTTAATCTCAACCGTCGATTCTTAGAGATTTAATCTCTACCAATGGATCTTTGAGTTTTGTTTTGGATCTAAGCATCATGAGGTGTTAATAGGCTACATTAGGGACCATGAGGAGGAGTTGGGTCTTGGCCACCCATGGATCAAGCCCACATAAAGTCCGATCCACTAATGATGATCCAATCCACTAAAGGTTCATCATTGATCTACCTCACCAACCCCCATATGATAATATGGGCTCCATATATTATTTGTACATTTTCTCCCCGTGTTTAAGATCTCGAATGTCCGTCGATTAATTAATTTACCGACCATTAATTAATTAACATTTAACTCCTTGAGTAGTACCACTCAACCTTTTCATCATGCCGGACCAAGTCCACCTGCAGGGTTTACATGATGAACCTTATGAGCTCCTCAAGGGGGCATCATCATCCTAATATATAGGACACAGTTTCCTCCTATAATCAACGGCACACCATATAAATAATATCATCTCCCAACTTACCGAGCCTATCGATTTAATCTATAAATCTCGCCCATTGGTAAATCAAAGAGATGAGTACTAAGTATATGTGCTCGTTATTATATCGGGATCAAGAACATGTACTAAATAATATCTGAGGTCCGATTCGATTATGTAGTCAGCAATAAATTGAATCACCTCTAAGTCGGTCCTGCTCAATACACACAAAGTGCACTAGTGTGATTCTATGGTCAAGACAAACCAATACCAAATCACACTACAACCATTCCGATGGTTTGTCCAAAGCCATCTCGGTTGTGAGCCTTTACTTATACTTTTCAAGGGACCGATAACATGATCTCCTGTGTGACACCACACACCATGTTATCTACAATGTAAAGTATTAGACAATATTGCATAACCATATAAATATGCAAACAATGATCATGTGATTCTTATTTCAAAAATAAAGATGTTCATACAAAAGATAGACTTGTCAGTATACATCCCTAAAGTATTATACTTAGATGACATTTTGTTAATTGGCAACAATATCAAGGTGTTATCGGACGTAAGGGTATGGTTGTCCAAACAGTTTGATATGAAGGACTTGGGAGAGGTGGGACACATCCTTGGGATCAAGGTTATAAGGGATCGCAGGAAAAGGATGTTGTTCTTATCCCAAGCTTCATACATAGACACGATTATGGATCATTTTAGCATGCAGAACTCCAAGAAGGGTTTTCTACCTTTCAGGCATGGAGTTCCTTTATCTAAGGAGATGTGTCCTAGAACATCTAAGGAGATAGAGGAGATGAAGGCAGTTCCTTATTCTTCGGCAGTAGGAAGCCTCATGTATGCGATGCTAAGTATGAGACCAGATATCTGCTTTGCCATGGGCATGGTCAGCAGATATCAGAGTAATCCAGGACAGGGACATTGGATTGCGGTAAAGCATATATTGAAGTACCTGAGAAGGACTAGGGATTATATGCTAGTTTACCAGGCAGACCAATTACTCCCTGTGGGTTACACGAATTCTGACTTCCAATCTGATAGGGATAACAGTAAGTCTAGCTCAGGTTTTGTATTTACTTTGGGAGGTGGAGCCATTGTATGGAGGAGTGTCAAGTAATGGCGGACTCCACCATGGAACCTGAGTATGTGGCAGCCTCTGAGGCGGCCAAAGAAGTTGTGTGGCTCAGGAACTTCCTGATGGACTTGGATGTAATTTCTGGTTTTCCCAGAACTATCATAATTTATTGTGATAATAGTGGTGCAGTTGCAAACTCGAAGGAACCACGAGCCTATAAGTCTAGTAAACACATAGAGCGCAAGTACCACCTGATATGAGAAATCGTAAAGAGAGGAGAAGTTGTTGTGGCCAAGATTGTATCAGAGGATAACCTAGAAGATCCTTTCACTAAGGCCCTTCCGACTAGAGCTTTTGATAGGCATGTGGAGGGAATGAGGATCAGATGTATGGCAGTTTGAGGACAGCATAGTCTTTTAGTATAAGTGGGAGATTGTTGGGATGTATACTGAAAAGTCTACCTTTTGTATGAACATCTTTATTTTGAAATAAGAATCACATGATCATTGTTTGCATATTTTTATGGCTATGCATATTGTCTAATACATTATATTGTAGATAACATGGTGTGTGGTGTCACATGGGAGATCATATTATCGATTCCTTGTAAAGTATAAGTAAAGGCTCACAACCGAGATGGCTTTGGACAAACTATTGGAATGGTTGTAGTGTGATTTAGGATTGGTTTGTCTTGATCATAGAATCACACTAGTGCACTTTGTGTGTATTGAGCAGGACCGACTTAGAGGTCATTCGATTTATTGTTGGCTACATAATCGAATCAGACCTCAGATATTATATTGTACATACTCTTAATCTCGATATAATAACGGGCACATATAGTTAGTATTCATCACTTTGATTTACCAATGGGCGAGATTTATAGATTAAATCGATAGGCTCGGTAAGTTGGGAGATGATATTATTTATATGGTGTGCCATTGATTATAGGAGGAAACCGTGTCCTATATATTACGATGATGATGTCCCCTTGAGGAGCTCATAAGGTTCATCATGTAAACCCTGCAGGTGGACTTGGTCCGGCATGATGAAAAGGTTGAGTGGTACTACTCATGTAGTTAGATGTTGATTAATTAATGGTCAGTAAATTAATTAATCGACGGATATTCGAGATCTTAAACACGGGGAGAAAATGTACAAATAATATATGGAGCCCATATTATCTTATGGGGGTTGGTGAGGTAGATCAATGATAATCCTTTAGTGGATTGGATTATCATTAATGGATCGGACTTTATGTGGGCTTGATCCATGGGTGGCCAAGATCCAACTCCTCCTCATGGTCCCTATTGTAGCCTATTAAAACCTCATGAAGCTTAGATCCAATGGATAGAAACTAAACTCTAGATCCAAAGGTAGAGATTAAATCTCTAGATCCAACGGTTGAGATTAAATCCCTAGAACCAATGGTGGAGATTAAAAGGAGGCTTATCCCTAACTCTATAAAAAGAGGACAAGGGGTTGGCATGGAAAAAAATTCCAATAGAGAAAGGACTAGGGTTTTGGGCGGCAAGAGGAATAGAGGTTGGCGGCACCAAATAAGGAATCTATTTCCTTATCTCCTTCTTCCTTAAGCTTGCCGACGCCCAAACCGGCGGCCAAAGCTTCCATTCTCTTTCTCCTTGGCTGGTGGTAACAAGATATAGGGCTTTCCCCTGGTGTCTTGGTCGGTTTCCTTCATAATCTCCTCTTCCTTCCATCCTTGGAGGTTGGTGGTTGGTTGAAAGAAGGAAAAGAGCCTTGTTTCTATTCTTCCTCTTGCTCGGAACGAGCAAGGAAGGAAGTTTAGTGATCTAGGAGCTTCATCTTTTGGTAGATCGTCGCCCACACGACGTCCGAATGGAGGAAGGTCATACAATAGAAGATCGAAAGGTATATCGATTCTCTATTTTCATATGTTACATGTTTATTTTTGTTTTTCAATTATATGCATGATATATATTCTGTTTTGTGGCTAAATAATACTTGGATCCCAAACATAAACACAAAATCCGGTG
Source organism: Wurfbainia villosa (assembly GCA_025175895.1). NCBI lineage: Eukaryota > Viridiplantae > Streptophyta > Magnoliopsida > Zingiberales > Zingiberaceae > Wurfbainia > Wurfbainia villosa. Next base: position 24,262,725 of record CM045990.1, on the reverse strand, counting down.
ATCCGTACATCGTCTATTCCGTAGCTACTCGTAGAATAGAGGTAGGTCGCTTGAACAACAAGTTTGTTCAAGTGACCACTCTAAACGAATAGCACGATGATGACAAGGTTGCTTGGGAGTTCCCTTTTGTCTAGGATTAAATTTTTTAATCCGGGGACATTGATGGTATCGCCATGAACAAGCGATCGAGTTGAAGTGGGAAGCGAAGTTTCCCCTCACGGATCAACCTAACACTAGTGATGATGCAACTCCGAACCAATTGTTGGCCTATCAGAAACATGTGACTGATTCTGAACTTGCGAGTTGCATCATACTAGTCGCGATGGTACCCAAACTACAGAAGCAGCATGAGCATATGGATGCTCATACGATAGTCTTTCATCTCTATGAGTTGTTTGATGAGAAAGTGAGATTCGAAAGGTTCAAAGTATCCAAGCTCCTCTTCACCTCTGAGATGCAAGAAGGTTCATCTATGGTACTGCTCAACATGCTGAAGATTGTGGAGCCTTTTGTGAAGCATGAGCAAGGGACGATGTTGTTAGTTGATTCCTTGAAGAAAGGTTCTAAGAGGATGTCAAAGGAACAATAGAAGGGGAAGAAGAAAAAGGCTAAAAAAGCAGAACCATCTCAAAAGAGCACTTGCCATCATTGTGGCAAAGAGGGCCATTGGCGAAGAAACTGTAAAATTTATCTTGAGTCCGTGAAGAAAAATAAGGCATCAGATGCCCCATCTTCTTCAGATATCTTCATTATTGATTATCATTCTATTTTCTCAAACACTTGGGTATTGGATACTGGGTGTGGCTCACATATATGTAATGACATTCATGGGCTAAGGAATAGAAGAAGACTCGTCAAGGGAGAGTCAAATTTGTGTTGGGAATGGAGCAAAGGTTGTTACACTCGCCATCGGAACGTATTTGTTGAGACTCCCTACAGGACTTATCTTAGAACTAGACAATTGCTTTTATGTTCCTTCGTTGATAAAGAACATCATTTCTATTTCTTGTTTAAATAGAAATGGGCACCATTTGACTTTTAGTAACAATTATTGTTACATAACTTTGAATGGGGTTCTTTATGGGAATGGAACTTTGAGTAATGGTATTTATACGTTAGATGTATACAGTGACATTTTCAATATCGAAGCGAGGAACAAGCATGCTCGAAAGGATAATCAATTAGCCTCCTACATATGGCGTTATCGTCTTGGCCATGTAAGCAAGAAACGCATGTCCAAATTACATCGATGTGGAATTCAGGATTCGTTTGAATTAGATTCATACGATACATGTGAATCATGCTTAAAAGGCAAGATGACTAAGTTACCTTTTATGGGAAAAGGTAAACCGGTCTATGACAACTCATGGTCTAGGAGGCTATAACTACTTTATTACCTTCACCATGGATCACTCAGGGTTTGGGTATGTGTTCTTGATGAATCACAAGTCTGAAGCCTTTGAAAGGTTCAAAGAATTCAAAAATTAAGTATAGAAACAACATGCAAGAGTATTAAAATACTTCGATCAGATCGAGGTGGTGAATACGTCAAGAATTTCTAGATTATTTAAGGGACAATGGTATATTGTCTCAATGGACTCCACCATATACACTGCAGCATAATGGTGTATCTGAGAGGCATAATCGGACCTTGTTGGACATGGTCAAGTCGATGATGAATCATGTGAATCTTTCCAAGTCCTTTTGGGGCTATGCACTTCAGACAGCTATTTACTTGCTAAACAGAATTCCAACCAAGGTAGTCTCCACTACTCCATATGAGATATGGAATAGTAAGAAACCTCATGTATCTTACTTGAAGATATGGGGTTTGTCCTGCTTATGTGAAGCGGACTGTATCAGACAAATTAGATGCTAAGTCTGATAAATGTCTATTTATTGGATACCCTAAGGAAACAAGGGGTTACCAATTCTATCATCCAGTGGAACAAAAGGTATTTGTTTCAAGGCATGCTGTGTTTCTAGAGAAAAAGTTTTTCTTGCAAGAAAACAGTGGGAGTGTCGTTGAGCTTGAAGAGGCTCGAGAGACTCGAATAGAGATTGATGAGATACCTAGTGAAGCACCACAACCGATAACTCATAGTGATGAGCCATCGGCTGGACCTATTGTGACACCACATCTTCATAGATCTGTAGAACACTCAACATTCCTGAGAGATATGAATTTCTCATAAGTGAATCGAACGATGTGCTACTCATTGATGATGAGGAGCCTACCAGTTATGAAGAAGTTCTAAAATGTTCAGAAAGGGATAAGTGGCTTAATGCCATGAAGTTGGAAATGGATTCCATGTATGAAAATCAAGTTTGGAACTTGGTTGACCCACCTGAAGGCATAAAGCCTATAGGGTGCAAGTGGGTTTTCAAGAATAAAACCGACATGGATGATAATGTTATTACCTATAAGGCTAGATTAGTGGCAAAAGGGTATCGTCAAAAGCAAGTTGTTGATTATGATGAGACATATTCACCTGTTGCTATGCTTAAATCTATTCGGATGCTCCTGGCCATAGCGGCTTATTATGATTATGAGATATGATAGATGGATGTAAAAACAGCTTTCCTTAATGGAAACCTACTCGAGGACGTGTATATGATACAGTTTGAGGGTTTCACATCGGTTGATAAAACCAAATTATGCAAACTCCGACAGTCCATATATGGACTAAAGCAAGCATCCAGGAGCTGGAATATCCATTTTGATGAGACAATCAAAAAGCTTGATTTCTCACAAAATCCGAACAAACCTTGTGTGTACAAGAAGGTTAGTGGGAGTGCAGTCATGTTCCTAGTATTGTATGTCGATGACATATTACTTATAGGAAACGATGTTTCTATCTTACAGTCAATTAAAATTTGGTTGTCTAAGGCATTCTCCATTAAAGACCTGGGAGAAGCAACCTACATCCTCGGGATTAAGATCTATAGGGATAGATCAAAATGGTTGCTTGGTCTTTTGCAGTCTACATATATAGACCGAGTGCTAAATAGGTTTAGCATGTCAGAATCCAAGAAAGGTTTCCTACCCATCAGGCATGGGATACACCTTTCGAAGTCTATGTGTCCATGCACAGAAGACGAGAGGATTTACATGAGTAAGATTTCCTATGCATCCACAATAGGATCTATCATGTATGTTATGTTATGTACGAGGTCTGATGTATCGTATGCTCTGAGTGTCATGAGCAGATACCAGTCTGTTAAGATGATCCTTAAGTACTTAAGAAGAACTAAGGATGTGTTTCTAGTATATGGAGAAGGGGACATGGTGATACGCAGGTATACGGATGCCAGCTTCCAGATAGACAAGGATGATTCCAGGTCTCAGTCTGGGTATGTGTTCACCTTGAATGGGGGAGCAGTGAGTTGGAAAAGTTCCAAACAAGACACTATAACAGATTCTACCACAAAGGCAGAATACATTGCAGCTTCGGAAGCAGCAAAGGAAGCGGTTTGGATCAAGAAGTTCATTTATGAACTTGGTGTGGTTCCATCCATTATTGAAGCAATACCGGTTTACTGCGACAACAATGGAGCAATTGCACAGGAAAAAGAGCCAAGGTCTCATCAACGTACCAAACATGTGCTTTGCCGCTATCATTTGATCAGAGAGATCATAAGTAAGAAGGAAATACAAATCGAGAAGATTCCCACTGAAAGGAACCTAGCGGATCCTTTAACTAAGGCATTACCTCAAAGTAAGTTTGAGGGTCATGTTAGAGCTTATGGTATTGAATACCATGGCGATTAGCATTAGGCCAAGTGGGAGTTTATTAGTAATATATGAGAAGTGTCCTAAGGCAATCACCTTTTGGTTGTACCATTTATTAGATAAATGAGATTCACTATTTGAGTATACATATTTTCATGTATTTGATTGGATCTTAAACTCATTTACTGAATGTCCGCAATACGATTCACAACATGAGAGAATTTGTGATAGGATCACAACTAGTGAGTATCTCTACATGTGTAATTGTGATGTATTTGAATTATCCCTAGTCGATGAATTGATAGATTCGGACACCATCGATTCGGACGAGACTAGCACGAGGTATACTCTTTAGTTTATCCAAGCAGTTATTTCTCACTAGCTGGTGACATTGGAATGTCCGGAGTTGATCGTGGATGCTAGTTATAGTAACTAGTTCATTGGAGTGACTAGCTATAAGACTTCATATGGTTCTCTGCATATATGGATATGTCAATGAAGTTCTTACTCCAGCTTAAGTGCGATGTTCCTTTGACTTGCGGTATTCAAGTCATCTTGGTCATGGAGACTTATGCTTTGACATCTTAAGCAAGCATCTCCAAGGAGATGTGGACCCGGGATAATTGGGTATAAGTCGAAATGACCGAAGGTGTTTGAATACCCTATAAAGGATTCACCACTCCTTGCGAGGAGATGTATACCCATGGCCTCTCATCGGATTGTTACTAAAAAGCATTACATGTTTAGAGTAAGGTACTCTTGGATACATGTGCAGTAACTAGAATCCGTAGGACGAGAAAATGATACTTGGGCTAGGTGTGACGTAGTCGACCTAGTGGGGACTGACACTATAAACCATGTCCTGAACCAAGTGGGTATAAGATGCGTGAAGGGAATGGGGCACAATTCGTTGAAGCTGCTAAAAGTTTTCAGAAATTGTTCTGGATCAACCGTTGATTTTTCGATTAATTGGAGATCATGATGTACTACTAGGTGTCTCTCATGATCATTCTATAATTAATAGTTAATTATAGACGGCCAACATAAATCAAGGACCTATTTGGTCACACGCACAACAAGTGTAATCCGAAGGATTTAAAACGAGCTTGAGAATGAGATTCTCAGATCGAGATAAACTAGGTTTGGTTGGACCAAACAAGGAGTGAGCATGAAATTGTTTCAATTGCAATGGAAGCATGGATAAACTGTGACTTATGAAGACATGATGGATGAACCAAATTGGTTTGGTTCTAATCCAATGGTGAAGAATAAATCAAAGGAGTTTGGTTTGTTTTAAATGAATGAACTAAAATTGGTTCGGTTCATTTTAACTTAAAATAGACCAACTTGATTCGGTTTTTTTTAACTCAAGTTATTGGAGCATGTTAATGGGTTTTGGTTATGAACCAATAACTCTAAGGAGAAGTTTTCTTAATGGTTAAGAAACATGGACTCTATAAAAATGTGGTTAGGTTTTTGGAGAGCCCTAAGTTTTATTTTTGCAAAATAAACTTCTCCTCTCCTCTCCCTCTCTTCTCCTTGTGCCTGGCCCACCCATCTTGTCGCGGCCAAGCTGCTGCCGGCCATCCTCCGGCAACCCTCCGGCGACATCCCTTGCCTCCGGTGACCAAGGTGCAGCCGGCCTTCCTCCTTTGGGCCGGCGCAACTCCTCCACCAAGCTGTCCAGTTTTCTGGACAACTTGTTTCCTTTCGTGTTGGAGCATCGTTTGGACGACGTTTGGAGCTCCGACAGTGGCTACCTTGCCGGGGATTCAATCTCCAGTAATCCTCATAGGTGGAGGACCAAGGATTCATCAATTGGTTGACGAATACTTCTCCGGAGAAGCGAGTTTTGGGGACTCGGTTTTGAATCCGAATTTTGATTCGAATTGTGATCTTCTCTCGATCACATCGTCTTCGACACGAGGCTAGTGACTCCTACGAAGACGAGGCTTGTAGCTTGGCGAAGCTATCTCGACGGTACTCAGCGTGGATCGGATAGAGGCAATTCTAGCGAGAGTTGCTCGGGTTGATGACATTCCCGCTGCACGTGATACGTCAAATATAACTAGTATAATTTTCTTTTATTGAAAAATTTGAACCTGCAATTATGTCTACACATGTTGTACTATGCATGTGTATGATGTTTGTGTTGTAATAAATTAGATTTATTGCTTTTTAATTCTCCCATTGTGCACATGTTTACGAAACATGTTCGAACACACACTCGCCGCGGTGCCGGAAACCCAACAGACCCGATATACTTTTCGCAGTAAGTATGTGTGTGAGATTTCAATCTTGTGCCAAGGAGTCACACCTAACGCTGGTCAAGCATATTTTTATATACCTAAAGGGTACACTAAAAGTAGGAATTTGGTACCCTAGATTTAACGAGTTCAAACTAATCGGCTACTCCGACTCGGATTATGCTAGTAGTAAACTCAATAGAAAGAGCATGAGTGGGTGTTATCAACTCCTCGGCTCGAGTCTAGTTAGCTGGTGTAGTAGAAGAAACATTGTGTTGTCTTATCTACCACCGGAGTCGAATACGTCGCGATGGGTGAGTGTGTAGCTCAGCTCCTTTGGATGAAGCACATTCTCCAAGACTTTAAATTAAATTTTAACAACACTAAAATTTATATCGATAACATTAGTTCTATTAATCTAACTAAGAATACAATCTTTCACTCTAGAACTAAACACATAGAGGTCTAACACCACTTTATTCGAGAACATGTAGCAAATGGAACCATACAACTAGAATACGTGGAGTCCAAATCAAACCTAGCAGACCTTTTTTACCAAACCCTTACCTGAAATAGAGTTTAGTCTGCTTGGACGGAAATTAGGCATGTGCATAATAGAGTATGACTTAAAACTTATACTTTTCTTACATACTCTATTTTTTTATGCTAAATGGAACTAGCTTAGGGTTTACCTTAGAAAGTATGCACCTATAGATTTAAGGAGCCAACACATCTCACAACACATAGGATCAATGTGTTTGTGTACTTAGTCACGTAGATGGGCGTGAGATGTTAGGATCTTACTCCTGGTTCCAGATGTAGATCTAGTGCATTGACATGAACCATGGAGTATAATTATTTATAATAACCAACTCTAATCAGGACTTATTGATCCTTTCATCTCAATTAAGTCAAAAAGAGTTGAACTTATGTTAAAACTATTATTTTCAAAATCTAATAGGAACATGCTTGGACTTACAAAGCTTATTTTCTAAAATTCTTTCTACAAATCCCCACACTTTTTAATTTATGGCAAAAGGGGGAGAAAAGGCCCAAAGTTAAGAGATTAAAGCCAAAGTTGACGGATCAAAAATTATTTTTTGATTGATAACTTAACTTAAACTTAACTTAAAACGTTCAGGCTAAAGCTAAGTAATCTTGATTACTTACTTAACCTTTTTAGTGGCAAACGTTAAGGGGGAGAGCTAAGCTTCTTTTTCAAGTACTCACCTAAGGTCAAGGGGGAGGTTACCTCAAAGGGGAGGACTTGAAAAAGAAGGTTTGCTCTTACTTATGCTAACTTACTAAGCTACTCATACTAACTTACTAAGTTATGCATTCTTTCATATTCATGCTTCTTTCATGTTCATGCTTCTTTTATACTCATGCTAATTGTGTTTCACATTTACTACTCATTTTGTTTTACACTTAATTTTCCTTAAACTTTGTGTCGGTTTGCCATAGATCAAAAAGGGAGAGATTGTTGGTGTAGGGGCACCAGATAATCGAACCTAGATTTGATTATGGAAAAGACCCAAAGTTAAGGTCTTATCATTATCTCATATGCTCTGTTAAGTGTGCAAAATGATTAAGCTAAGATGAAGGACGGCGACACCCGGAGTATCTCGAGTCGAGAAATCCTGGTGGTCGGGCGACACTGGGAAAACTTCGGATGGAGTCGAAGAACCTAGGTGAAGACCAGAAGCTAAGATACAAGTCACAAAAGACTAGAGGTTAGCTCGAGTGTGAGTAAAGGTCAGGTCAGGTCCTCCGTACGGGGATGACTTTAGGCGGCGATCCAACCAAGACTTCCAGTGGAAGGTCTAGGTCGAGATCGGACGATAAGTAGTCATCGAATTTATATTTACTCGTGTGTTTTTTAACTAACTTTGTGCTACAGTTGAATAACCGCCGGCAATCGATCACGACTATTAGCAATGATCGCTAGTGGCATCATCCGATCATTAAGGGTCATCATCATCGCTATTCAAACTGTCCAGCTCGATGAAGGTCAAGATAAGAACCCCTTTTCTTTGGGTGAGGTGTCCATTTGGATTAGATCTTGGACTCAATGTTTAGGGGCTTTGAGGGATATAAAAGAAGGGGGGATTCACCCCTTTAGGTCATCTCTATTCATTCCAAGCTCTTGAAGTGCTCCCACAATGCCACATCTCTACGATGTCGAAATGCTATCGCAACACCGACGACATGCCTCCAAACTCAAGACTTGATCGTCATCGGTATACTTTAATTATTTATATTCACTATTGTCTTCGAGCTTTTAATCGTCGTTCTTTCATTGTTTAGAGGAGAGATGGGATTGTCCCTCTTCCTCAATCTTTCATTTGTGTAATCGTTGTCTCCTACCTCTAACGAGGAGGAGACCTTGTTAGTGAATTTCCCTTTGTACGTGGTCTAGGATCGCAGGGCCTTGGAGTAGCAACCGTTAGGTTGTGAACCAAGTAAAAAAATGAATTGTGTTTCTTACTTTCCACTATGTTACATTTGTATTGTTGAATCGAACGAAAAGAAAAGATTTCACGCTCGCTATTCACCCCCCCCCCTCCCTCTAGCATGCTTTCGATCCAACACTTTCAACAGTTTATGCACCTCCTCTTTAATGATAGCATCCTTTCTAGCTCCAAAATGACGACGTTTCTATTTTATAGGTGATACAGTAGGTAAAATATATAGCTTATGCTACATGATAGTAGGATCAATTCTTGTTAAGTCCTGTGGTGACCATGCAAAGATATCAACATTTTTAACAATACACTTTATTAAAAAAGCTTTAAGTTGCAAAGGAAGATCTCTAGCTATAAATGTAATATGTTCAACACACTTAGTATTAAGAACAATGGCTTCTTTGTCAGATTCTTTTATGTCCTTAGAACCCCTCATCTAAATGACATACATTGTATTCCATACTGATAATTTTTCTGGAAAGATCTACTGATGGCTTTCCCTTTATGTCGTGTTCGAATGACATCCACATAACATCTTCGAGAAAGTTGTTGATCCCCTCTAACTTCTCCTACTTAATTTCCGACAGAAAATTTAATCTTTTAATGACAAGGAGAAGCCACTGACTACAGTCTTCCCAAAACAAGTTGGCCAAGAATAACATTATAAGAGGAAGGCATATCTACCACTGTAAAATTTATAAGTACAATTTTCCTCCTTAGCTCTTCTCCTAAAGACAGAGGCAACTTAATATGACCCATCAGCTACACTTCATGGCCAGAAAACCCAAATAAAGAAGTGCCTACCGGTTGTAAATCATTCACATTAACTCCCATCTGCTCCAATGCAGACCAATATAAGATGTCCACTGAGTTGTCTAGATCCACAAAAACTCTTCCTACATCAAAATTTGCAATAAGGGCCTGAATCACTAAGACATCAGTATGAGGTCACCACTCCCTCTAAATCATCAGGACCAAAACCCAAGCTAGGTCCTCTTGCTCTAGGCAAAGCTGTCACAGTTACACATTCTTCTCGACTGTGTCTTTTTTTTAGCCCTGTTTGAATCTCCATTAGTGGAACTTCTAGAAATCATATTAATAGCACCCCTCACAGGAGCGTGATTTGCAGAAATTATTCTATCAGAAATCATTTCCCCTGGCTGAGAAGGTGGCAAAGGTCGGCTGATAGGGGGTCTCAACTGATTTCCTCTACCATAATTCCTAACCAAGGCCCTTGTTGACATGGGGCCTAATTGATGACCATAGCTCTAATTCTGGGATGATCTCCCATAATCCTTTGTAACTCAGAATCTAACTGTTGGCAATCCTGAGTGTTATATCCATATTCTTGATGATAAGAACAAAAAGTAGAAGATGGTAGTCTTATAGGCCCTTTAGCAGCTCCCATGGGTCTTCTAAATAATCGATGCTCTTCACAGATATTAATAGTTTGTTCCTTAGAAAACCCCAACTGAGGAGCATGCAAAGATCTTCCTCCTAATGGATGAGTGGGTCTCACCCATTCAACTCATCCTTCTGATACTTCCCCCATTCTCTAATCCATGGAATCCTACCAAGACTTCTGAGCATCATCTAGACTAATAAACTTCTCAGCGCTGGACAACAAGACATCAAAATCCACAAGAGGCTTCATAGCTAATTATTTAAAGAAATCTCCTTCCCTCAACCCTTAAGTAAATGCTCCTACTACCATATCAGGTTCTACACCAAGAATTTCTCGTGCCAACTGAGTAAATATGTGCACATATTGTTGGAGAGTCTCTTGATCTCTCTGCTTAAGATTAAAAAGCCTCAATGGTTGAGGAAGATAATTCATAGAACTAGAAAATTTCCTTAAGAATAATGTCAAAAAATCTTTAAATGAAGCAATACTTTGTGGTTTTAAAGTATTAAACCATTGTTGTGCAGGTCTGACTAGTGTAGTAAGGAAAAGTCGACATTTAACCCCATCAGTGTAATGATATAATAATGTTGCATTTTCAAACCTGCCCAAATGATCTTTGGGGTTAGAAGAATCAGTATACTCATCCATATGAGGAACTCAAAAATATCGTGGTAACTCTTCATTCAAAATACTATCTGTAAAGGGATTCTGCTCTTCAACCTTTAGAACATTACTCAAAAAAGGAACTTCCCCATCAGACCTTTCTTCCCCTGGAGGAGCTACATATTCTCTTTTTCCCTTTGATCATTTATGGATATGCGAAGAATCATTCTTCAGGCGAGAGACTCTAATCACTTCCTCTTTAGAGTCATCCCCAGATGTATCGTCTTCTTTCACCTCTCTAGGTGCAGTTCTTTGTGACATCTGATCCTTCACAGCAGCTACCACTTGCATAAGATTTCTCTTTACACATAGGCACGCGATGTCTTCTGCTTGTACCTCCCTTAGATGTACTGGATACAAATTCTCTTCCTCTATCGACTCCTTCATTGTCCTTCTAGTATTCACCATCACAACTTTTTGTTTAGTTTCCCATAGATGGCATCAAATTGATGGTGTCTTATTCTTTGTCCTATTTAGATCCTCCTCTCCCTTCCTAAAGACTCCCTCTAATCACCTTAGATCCTTGAGCTAGAAGCTAGATCTGCCACTCAAAAGAGAATGTTAAGGGTGGGTTGGCTTCCCAGTGTGGCCCCTCTGACGCTCAAGTTAGAAGTGGAAGAATAAAATGGTAGAATGTAAAAGAAAAAGTGAGAAGAGATCTTTGAGGTATCGAATAAGGAAAAAAGTGTAGGACCATTGGCAATGCGCTAGAGGGGGTGAATGGCGCATTCGTTCCCTTGATGGAATTCTTTCGTGATTGTCTCTATAAGATGATTAGTACACAGCAAAAAATAAAAGCACAAATGAAAGACAAAACAATCACACACGAACACAAGAATATAACGTGGTTCGAAACTTTAGGGTTCCTACTAGGGCAAGCTCAAATGAGCTCTAGTGATGCACATACCACTAATACACTCCTTCTCGGAACAATCCGGTGATGGAGAAACCTCGTACAATGTTTATAACAATAAGCAAGATAACTAGAAGAAAATACAATGAAAAATAAGTAAAGAAAACTTTAGAACAAAGAATGAATGCTCTTGCTTGCTTGTTAGGTTCCTTAGACTGCACATGAAGACCCTGAATTGCACTAGTCTCAAATCTCCCAAAGAACCATGGCAATCCTTCTCCTCGAGATCCTTATAAAGATGCATCTTGGGCTGATTTTCGCCTAGCAGTCGACTGTTCATACCTAACAATCAACTGCTCCTATAGCCGTTTTTCTCACAGTGGCTCAATCCACGCTGGAAAAACTCCAACGGATACACTAGCAGTCGACTGCCCTTACCAGCAGTCGACTGATGGCTTGACAGTCGACTCATCAGTCGACTACCGAAGCTTTTATGCTCGTGTCAACTTAGAATAGTCAACTTCCCTTCATGGTAGTCAACTGCTGTGATCAGTCGACTGCTAAACCCTAGCAGTCGACTGTTGGACCACAAAACAATAATCGAATATCAGTTGACTCCCTCCAGTCGATTGATCCAAGTAGACTAGGCTACCAAGTGTCAAACACTCAGCTAGTCGACTAGTTCATAACCCCAATCGACTGACACACCTTAAACATGAGGTTTAACTCAAGTATGATCCCTTCATACTTGATAGACCACCCTTAGCCTAGACCTAATCCTTTTAGCCACCTCAATCAGCTTCACGCCTATCGGATCCCTCCAAGTCATCCATGAATTGTTCATCTATACACTACCCTTCAAGTGCTTCCGTCGGCTATTGGCATGCTAAGCAGGTCTACTTTGCCAAAGTACATTTGAACCTATGCTGCCAAGACACATGCTTGGACTTTATGCCACCAACCATTGGACTTATGTCGCCAAGATTACAGCTTGGACTTTACACTGCCAACATCACAACCTTGGACTTCCCTTGCCAACTCCATGTTGGACTTTCCAAATGCCAAGACCCATGCTTGGATTTCCCAATTGCCAAGTACACAGACTTGGACTTTCCTTACCAACTCCATGTTGAACTTTCCAAATGCCAAGACCTATGCTTGGACTTCTCAATTTCCAAGTACACAAGACTTGGACTTTCCAAGCCAAGTACACAAGACTTGGACTTTCCAATGCCAAGTGTCCCACTTGGACTTCTCCATCATATGGTCAACCCCGTGTTAACCATATAGTCAACCCATTGTCAAACAATGGTCAACCCATTGTCAAACATCAAAATACTACTCGATTCAAACTTAAGTTTAGTCAATCGTGACCTAGGTTGATTGCACAAACAATCTCCTCCTTTTTGATGTTTGACAATACCTTTAAGTTAGGCTAGCTATAACCTAAACTTAAACACTTCCAATGCCAAAGCATAGTGAAGATTTCCCTAACTTAAACCTCACTTATCCTCCTTTGGCATACATAAAAAAGACTCCCCAAGGGTATCAATGTCTCATATCCCAATGAGATCTTACATTCTCCCCCTTGGTACAAAAATATCTAGGATGCTATCACTCTTCCTGGTGATAAGTCTCATATCACTAAATGAGAGGCAATCCTCACTTCTCCAAATTCTCCCCCATATGAGGAAAAACCCATCCATCATCCCATTGTGGATAACCCCCCCCCCCCTAAAGGCTTGCTCCCCATTGACCATTGCACCAACAATGTCCTTGGAGAGTCTCTAAGCCTATAAGAACACTAAGTTATCAAAATTAAAGGCAAAAGTTCAGACATGAACTTTCACACATCTTAAAATTTGATTCTCACCATAAACAACTCTCCTAATCCATTTTCAATGAATTTTCACCTGTTCAATACTTTCTAAAGCATCGCCTAGGTTTAGGAGCAGTTAGGGTACATAGGGATAGCTGAAAATTGTTAGGGAAATCAACCCAAGTATGTGTTTGGTTTTGTTGTGTGTGGGAAAGGGTTTAAGTTAAGTTGTTATGGATTTGATGTGTGTTTAAGTTGTGTAGGACTTGCTGAATCACACACGGTTAGCTTGATGAAGCATTGGCGAGTTCATCATCTCATGGCTCGGGTCATTGAGTCGATGAAGGATGGCATTAGAGAAGCTGTGAGCTTGGTGCTTCCGAGGGACCGTCGGATGAAGAGCAAATGGAGTGAAGCCAAAAAAAGAAGACTTCAGGGAAAGATGTGAAGGATGACATGAGAGAAGCCGCGAGCTTAGTGCATCTGAGGGACGTAGGCTGGACAAAGAGAGCTTCGATGAGGGACTCCATGGGAGATGAGAGATTGAGCGATTGTAACCCGAGACGAGGTAGCTCAAGTAGGTGAACTTGGCCAAGTGGATAAAGTCAAGTGTCGGATGCTTAAACATGTGTTTGAGATTTTACTCGACGATTGGAAGTGTCAGATGCTCAAACATGTGGTTTGAGGTTTTACCCGAATGCTCAAATAAACTTATTGTTTGAGATTTTACCCGACGGCAGTTGACTGATAAAGATATTAATCGATTGGTCCTAGTCGATTGCTAGTTGACCGGTATCAACTAGGGTTTTGTGGCCCAATAGTTGATTGCCAAGGTCTGACAGTCGACTACTCCACCATCGGTCGACTGCCAAGGGCTGACAGTCGACTGCTATAAGTGAAAACGACCACAGAAGAAAGGTAGCTCGACCAGCATCTCGATTGCACGGGCATCAGTCGACTGCTAGGGATTGGCAGTGGACTGATTGACTATCTGTTGGATGGATGCCAACGTGGAAGAAGTCGTTATGAGGCAATGGCTACAGTAACGGGAAGAAACCCTTCTTCCCTATGGAAAGAAGGGTTGGGTGCCTTGGAGAGGTGAATGCTTCCACTCCTAAGTGCTCTCCAAGTGCCCTAAACATTTCTAACCTCCTCTTCCTTGTTCTTATCTCAATAATATTGTAAGAGGGAGGGTTTTGTGTAAAGAGGTTACCTCCACCTTGTTTTAAGCTAAAGGAGAGATTAGTGGATTGATTTGAGGGAGTGATTCACCTTACGAATCGTCCATGGATTAGCGGTAAGGGTCGTGAACCACCTTATATCTTTGTCTTAGCGATAGCTCTCTTATTTTATTCTTGCTTAGCTTAATTGTCTTTGTTTAAGCTTTATTATTAGTTTTTCGCTGCGCTAACCTCGATTGTAGACGATCAAGAACGAACAAAATTCTTCGAGCACATCGTAGGCTATTCAACCCCCTTTTAGCCAGGCCACGATCCTCCAACAAGTGGTATCAAAGTGAGGAGCTTGTCGACGGACTCATCACCACAAAAAGCAAGTCGAAAGATGGCCGACATTGTAGGGACCTTCGTGACCGCTAGGGGGGGTGAATAGCGCGTATGACGTAGATGGAGGAAATCTTTCGCGATCGTGCTTGCTACAAAATGTTAATATGAAGCGAAAATACAAGATATATAATGAAAATAAATACAAGCACAATCACAACACAAGATGTAACGTGGTTCGGAACTAAATGGTTTCTACTCCACGGATTGGGCTCTAAAAGCCCTAGCGATGCCAACACACACCAATATAACAAATAACTCCTTCTCGGAACAATCTGGAGGTGGAGAAACCTCGTACAAATAGTCTTACAATAGTAAGAAACAAATACAAACAAATATGAGATGAATATACAAAATAAAGTAATGAAAACTTAACAAAAAATGCTTTGGAATGCTTGCTTGTTGATCGCCTTGGACTAGCCCGGAAGACCCTAATTTTCACCAGCAAATCGCTCCAAATCGCCCAAAAAAATCATACCAGAATCTCTCCTTCCGAGCTGCCTTTATAACCTGCATTCGGGTTGGATTTTGCCTAGCAGTCGACTGATCGGGACCAATAGTCGACTGCCCCTGTAGTCATTGTCTCACAACGACATGAAACACGTCGGATAAGTCCAATGGATACACCATCAGTCGACTGATATCTCAATCAATCGAGTGCTCGCGCCGATCACTCGACTGAAGAGCATTCTGTGCTCGACATCCCGACGAAGCGATCATTGCTCATGCCATCGATTGACTACCCAATCCGGCGCAACTACAAGGCCATCTTCCCGTAGTCAAATCCTAGTTGACTCACATCAGTCGACTGGTCATAGTCCTAGTCGATTGATACTCCTCAAACATGAGGTTTTAATCCAAGTATGGTGCCCCCATACTTGCTAGACCACCCTTAGCCTAGACATAAGCCTTCTAGCCACCTCCATCATCCTCACGCCTATCGGATCCCTCCAAGTCATCCATGACTTATTCATCCATACGCTAGCCTTGAGGTGCTTCCATCGGCTATTATCATGCTAACGGTGTCTACACCACCAAGGCACATTGGACTTACGCTGCCAAGACTCCACTTGGACTTTACGCCGCCAAGACTCCCACTTGGACTTTACGCTGCCAATATTCCCCTTGGACTTTCCAAATGCCAAGACGCAAGCTTGGACTTTCCCTTGCCAATCCATGTTGGACTTTCCATGCCAAGACCCATGCTTGGACTTTTCTTTTTCCAAGACCCATGCTTGGACTTTTCCTTTGTCAAGACCCATGCTTGGACTTTACATGCCAAGTACTCAAGACTTGGACTTTCCCAATGCCAAGTGTCCCAATTGGACTTTCCATGCCAAGTACCCATGACTTGGACTTTACCATGACAATCACATTGTCATATGTTTTTGTCGAACATCAAAACATCGCTCGAGTCAAACTCGAGTTAGGTCAATCGTGACCTGGGTCGATTGCACCAACAATCTCCCTTTTTTTGATGTTTGACAAAAACACCCTTGAGTTAGGTCCCTAACTCGAATTCCCTTACCAATTATCCCAAATTGGTAATCTTACCTTTCTTCCCCTTTTTGTCTAACATCAAAAAGGTTCTCTCCAAGGAGGTCAATGTCTCATATCCCAATGAGATCTTACAATCTCTCCCTTGGTCCAAAAACATCTAGGATGCCTATAATCTTCCTAGTGATAAGTCTCATATCACATAAGAGAGGCAATCCTACAAACTCTCCTAATTTCCAAATTGGGTATTTCAAATTCCCATTTTTCACCCTCATGAGGAAAAATACATCCATCATCTTATGATTGATACCTCCCCCTAAAGGCATGCTCCCCCTTGACCATTGCACCAACAATGTCCTTGGGAAGTCCCTAAGCCAATAGGAACTCTAAACCATCAAAAATAAGGTTAAAAATTCAACATTGAACTTTTCCATATCTTAAATTTGATACATCATCCTAACAACTCTCCTAATCCATATCCAATAGATTTTCACCCTTTCTAATGCTTTCCAAAGCATATCCTAGGGTTAGGAGTGGTTAGGAACCCTTACCATAGCTAAAATTGGGCTAAACATACCTTGTTTTCCCGAAATCAGAATTGGCAGTCGATTTTATCAAGAATCAGTCGACTGCCCTCATCATCAGTCGACTGCCACCAAGGGCAGTCGACTGATATCTGTGAAATGCAGATTTTAGACTTCAAAAATGATTTTTTGAAATGCATAAGTAATTATATGTAATTTTAAAAATCACAAAACTTTATACATATAATACTTATTACCAATACAATGGATGAAAAATATTTTACCCATAAAATAGTGAAATTGACACAAAGTTCAAAAGTGAAGAAAAACTTCAATGTTTGAGCTCACTTTGTATCAACTTCATCAATGGTGATTGCTATCAAAAGATAGACTTCACCAAGGTTTTCTAAAATGATTTTAAAATATTTTTAAAAACTTTAATTCCATTTTCCTGAATATCTCACTTATATCTAAATGTGTGAAACACATATAAGTCAAGTTTTAGTGAAATGTGGGCTTTGTTCATTTAGGGTCTCATGCATTTTTCTAGGCAACATTATTTGATTCCCTTATGCATGGGACTTCAAATCATGCCTTAGTCCTTAAATCCATTTTATTTATGTATGAATGATGATTATGGCATAATTGATACAAGAATAAAAGCATGTGCCATATAATCATGATGTCATGGCATTGATAATATAAAAACTAAACATACATGACATTTGAATAACCCTAAGTATTATCATGACATTTTATATGATAAAAGAAAATATGATGTCATGACATGGCAAGGCAAACAAAGCATGGCAATTATAAAATACTAAGATATAAGATACCTAAGTGTTAAGCCCAAATTGTCATTTCTAAGATTAAATCCATTTTTGCCTTAATGTCAACTATTTCCCTAGTGTGCCAAAAACCCAAAATGGCACACCATGACTTCTAAGACCTAAATGTGCCAATTTAATCATTTTTAACTTCTCAAAGCACATTGGCACATCCTAAAGTGTCAACTTACTATGGTTAGGTTAACTACCTATCCACTTAGGGTTGACACACCTAAACCCATCTAGCGTGAATCGATCACGCTCTTAGGAACCCAAAACCTATTTGAGCTCCTTGGGTTAATTAGGTATTCCTTAGGGAAAACCTCCCTAGATACCCTCCTAATGACCCTTCTAGGCTTAGAAGCCTTGGTCATTTGGGTCTTGCCTAGGTTTACTCTAGGGGTGACTCCCCTTGTAACCTTCTTAGTGGCTTTCCTAGGTTTCCTTGAAACCCTAGCCGCTAGGCACACACCTTGTTTACCCTTAGGGATGACTTCCCTAGTAACCTTGGTCTTCCTAGACCTAGGTTGTGTTCCATAATCAAATGGAACACTATGATAGGCCTCCTTGGGCTTAGGTTTGTGACCCAAACCTTTTTTACCCTTAGTGGGACCATGCTTTCTAAGACCTAGACCTTGACTCTTAGACCTAGATTTTTGATCATTTGACCCTATAATTGAATTTTGCATCATTGCAAGGGTCCTCTCCAATTTTTCAAGCCTTGACCTCAAGGCTTGGTTTTCTATCTCTAATTGTCCAATTTTTGATTTTTCATATATTCTTTGGACATTGTTTTTCCTAGGCATATGTCTAGTCCATTTAGGGTTAAAACCTAGGTGATCTTCTATTTTCTTAATGGATTCCCTAGGTTAGGTTTTCTAGGGACATTAGTCCCAAATTTCTCCTTATTTAAAATATGATATGATTTTGCACCTAGACTATAAAATTTATTTCTAGCATGCTCTTTATGATAAATAGCAAGATTGCTAACATTATTTCTAGCATGCTTTTGCCTATGACTTAAAGAAGGTGCATTGATTAATTTTACCTTAGGGTTTGCCTTAGAGGCTCCCCCTACTTGTGATGCTTCCTTTTGGACCTTCTTCTTCCCCCTAGGGTATTGACTCGTAAAATGCCCTTTTTGGTTGCATTTGAAACAAGTGATGTGCTCCTTACTTCTTCTAGTGGGGACACCGACATCCTTGGCTTATGGTGCCGATTGAGGCTTCTTGACCCTCTTAGGGCACTTGCTTTTATAGTGCCCGGCTTCCCTACACTCAAAGCAAATTATATGAAGTTTATTTTGAATTAAATTGCTTGATTTACCTAGAGTGGTGGTCAGTGCCGGATTTTGAGCTTCTTCATCTTGATCGGATGTTGAAGGCTCTTCTCCTTGCTCCGGCATGGAAGGTGATCCCTCCTCCCCCTCAATCCTAGAGATGGAGGCTTCTTCCACCTTTTCTTCCTCTTCCGATTCGGATCCGGATGTTGATTCTCTATCAATTTTCTAATCCTCACTTGCTTGTGAGGAAGAGCTTTTTTCTTCGGCCTCTTCTTCTTGAGCCGGTGATGTGTCTTCATGGAATCTTGCCAATTCCCTCCAAAGCTCCTTGGCATCCATGTGATCCCCTAGGCTACACAAGATGTCATTAGGAATCAAATCAAAAATAAATTTGACTACCTTCTTATTTTTATCAAACTGTTGGAGTTGCTCCTCGGTCCATCTCTTCTTCTTGAGGAAGCCTCTCTTTGGTCCTCTTGGATAGTTAAATCCCTCCATCAAAATGGACCATTCTTCAAAATCCTTCATCATGATGAAGTCTTCAATTCTTCTCTTCCATGAATTGAAGCCTTCTCGTCCATAAAGTGCATATGGGATCGGTGTGTTGATATCTCATCCTAATTGTTCTTCAAACTCCATCTTTCTTCTTCAAGCGGTTTTCCTCCCGAGTGTTAGTCCGTAGAAGAGCTCCTATCTCCGATACCAATTGTAGGTACCTTCATGACCGCTAGAGGGGAAGAATAGCACGTATGACATAGATGGAGGAAATCTTTCGCGATCGTGTTTGCTACAAAATGTTAATATGCAGCAGAAATACAAGATATACAATGAAAATAAATACAAGCACAATCACAACACAAGATGTAACGTGGTTCCGAACCAAATGGTTCCTACTCCACGGATTGGGCTCTAAAAGCCCTAGCGATGCCAACACACGCCACCATAACAAATAACTCCTTCTCGGAATAATCTGGAGGTGGAGAAACCTCGTACAAATAGTCTTACAACAGTAAGAAATAAATACAAGCAAATATGAAATGAATATACAAAACAAAGTAAAGAAAACTTTACAACAATTGCTTTGGAATGCTTTCTTGTTGATCGCTTTGGACTAGCCTTAAAGACCCTAATTTGCACCAGAAAATCGCTCCAAATCGCCCAAGAAAATCATACCAAAATTCCTCCTTCTGAGCTGCCTTTATAACCTACATTCGGGCTAGATTTTTCCTAGCAGTCGATTGATCAGGATCATCAGTTGACTGCCCCTGTAGTCGTTGTCTCACAATGGCATGAACATGTCGGATAAGTCCAATGGATACACCATCAGTCGACTGATTATACCCATCAGTTAACTTATATCTTAATCAGTCGAGTGCTCATGCTGATCACTCGATTGAAGAGCATTCTATGCTCGACATTCTGACGAGCAGTCGACTGCTCATGCCATCAATCGACTACCAAATGTTTGCAGTCAACTACTAGGTCATCTTCCTATAGTCAAACCCTAGTTGACTCACATCAGTCGACTGATCATAGTCCCAGTCGACTGATACACCTCAAACATGAGGTTTAAACCCAAGTATGGTGCCCCCATATTTGCTAGACCACCCTTAGCCTAGACCTAAGCCTTCTAGCCACCTCCATCAGCCTCACGCCTATCGGATCCCTCCAAGTCATCCATGACTTGTTCATCCATACACTAGCCTTCAAGTGCTTCCATCGGCTATTGTCATGCTAACGGTGTCTACATCTCCAAGGCACATTGGACTTATATTGTCAAGACTCCGCTTGGACTTTACGCCGCTAAGATTCCCGCTTGGACTTTACGCAGCCAATATTCCCCTTGGACTTTCCAAATGCCGAGACTCAAGCTTGGACTTTCCCTTACCAACTCATGTTGGACTTTCCATGCCAAGACCCATGCTTGGACTTTTCTTTTGCCAAGACCCATGCTTGGACTTTTCCTTTGCCAAGACCCATGCTTGGACTTTACATGCCAAGTACTCAAGACTTGGGCTTTCCCAATGCCAAGTGTCCCACTTGGACTTTCTCAATGCCAAGTGTCCCACTTGGACTTTCCATTCCAAGTACCCATGACTTGGACTTTACCATGACAATCACATTGTCATATGTTTTTGTCGAACATCAAAATATCATTCGAGTCAAACTCAAGTTAGGTCAATAGTGACCTGGGTCGATTGCACCAACAGACATGAACATCCATCCGCCTAAATTCGAAGGAGACTTCGCTTGGTGGAAAAAGCGAATGGAGGTATTTTTCGAAATCGACTTCGATATTATGCTAATCATGGAAATCGATTTTGAAGTGCCTAGGGATGAAGAAGAGAAGCCAATAGAGAAATCGAGATGGACAAAGAAGCAAAAAGAAGAGCACCTAGCAAATTCAGAAGTCAAGCACCATCTCTTCAATGTGCTACATCAACAAGAGATCAACCGGATTGCCGAATGCTCAAGTGCTAAGGAGATGTGGGAGAAGCTTGTGGAGCTTCATGAAGGCACATCCGAAGCCAAGCTAGCAAGAAGGGGCCTTCTCTGATTGCAATTAAATAACATCGAATTGGAAAAAGAAGAGAAGGTATTGTCCCTACACTCTAGATTTAAGGAGATTATTGACGGTTTATCTAGTGTAGGGGAGAAGATTTCAAACCGAGACATGATAAAGAAAGCAATTAATGCCTTCCCCCGGTCATCAAAGTGGTGCTCAATGGTGGACTCTTTCTACATTCCAAGGAATCTAGAGGTAAGTACTCTAGAAGAATTTTTCTCTACTATGGAGCTTTATGAAACTAGACTTGAAGGTATAGTGAAAGAACCAAGCAAAAATTCAATGGGAGTAGCACTAGTAGCCAACAAGGGAAAGAAGAAGGAGACTACACCATCTTCATCGGATGACTAATCATCTTCCTCCATGAATACCAATGAAGAGGCTTACATGGTAAGAAAGGTAAGACGTGCTTTAAAGAGTTTTAAATTTAACAAATCTCATGATATAAGAAGGAGGACTAGGAAGGTTATTTGCTATAATTGCCAAGGAGAGGGACACATGAGGGATGAATGTCCCTTGTTGAACAAAGCAAAGGAAGATAAGAAGAAAGACAAGAAGAAAGGGAAGAAGAGAGAAGAGAAGAAGTCAAAGGAGAAGGAAGGGAAGTCAAAAACCTAGAATTTAAAAGCGACATGGGATGATCCATCCTCATCGGAAGAAGAAGAAGTCTTCACACATCTTGCACTTATGGGGATTGAAGATGTAGCCTCCACCTCATCCGAAAGAGAAGAAGCAAGAACAAGTGAGGAGGATAGCTCAAGTGTAGGGGGGGCATCTACCTCGGAATCGGATGAAGAAGATTGGGTAAGAAAGGTAAAGAAACTACCCTCTCAAAATGGCATTTCCATGATTTAAAATTTAACTAAGGATTTATTTATAGCTAAGAAGAAAAATAAATGCATGCAAAATGAACTTAGAACTCTAGAAGAAAAGCTTAAAGATGCATGCTCACATGATAATGCTTCTTCTACTAATAAAAATGATGCATTCTTAGAAGAAAATAAGGTTTTAAGGGAAAAGGTAGAATACCTCACTAAGGCCCTTGAAAAATTCACCATTGGCTCAAACACTTTGAATATGATCATAGGGAGCCAAAGGGCAAGTTTTAACAAAAAGGGCTTAGGATATATGGGATCTAAAAATGAAAAGGCATACCATTGTCTAATTGCTAGGGGGCAATCAAAGACCACAATGATAGCTAGGAAATGGATCCCTAAGGAATACTTGGTGAACCCTATTGGAAAGAACTTATATTAGGTTCCCAAGTCAATCCTTAAAGGTTAGAAAAACCTAGGATAGTCAACCATATTTGAATTTATTTCATATCTTGTTAATTGGTTGACTTATGATCATGATGGTGGTTTGAGGATGATACTTAACCTTGAGTAGAAATTGCATGAAATTTATGGTTAAGTATAAATACCTTAGTTACATCTCACATTCACCATAAGGCTAACTTGATTGAAAACATAGCAATGGGTGAGATGTTAGGTTGATACAAGTGATTCACTAATATTTATGGCATTTTGATGAATCATTATATGTATCATGATAGAATAATCATAGACTAACTATGGGGAAAGCATATGTTTAATTCATGAATATATTGCCCAAAGATCATGGTTGGATATTTTTAATGATTTAAAACAATTTCATATTTCAAAACTAAGAGGTTATGTTTTGAAATGTTTTAAGGCAAAACTAGCTTTCAAAGTTGATACATAATTGAAAACTTTTACAACTTTTGAGTCTTTGCCTAATTTTTGAAAATTGAAAGAATTTTCATGAAAAACTAGTTTACCTTGATAAGGGACTCATCAGAAATGTGTTCCCCAAATTTCATGATTTTTTGAATTTTGATGAATTTTTAATGCATTTTTGAATTTAGCTTCAGAAATTAAAAAAATGTTGATTTTCAGGGGTCAGTCGACTGGCGTTCTGATGCAGTCGACTGATGGATTGTGCACGAGCACAGTAACCTATTATGAGTATTTTTTAGCATGTTTTGGTATTTTTCTTCCCCTTAGATAGTGATACCTCATTTTATAACATAAGTATGATGTTTTTTATGGTGTCAAAGGGGGAGAAGTGTGAAATTTAAGTTAATCATGCTAGGGGGGAATTAGCATGTGTTAAGGGGGAGTTTGCTTGTTTTAAGGGGGAGTATTTAATTCCATGTTTGATTTACATGCTTACTTTCCTTAAGTGTTTTGCTAATGTTTTACCTAACTTAAACATGTTGTCACACATTAAAAATGGGGAGATTGTTAGGGCAATCAACCCAAGTATGTGTTTAGTCTTGATGTGTGTGGAAAAGGGTTTAAGTTAGGTTGTTATGAATTTAATGTGTGTTCAAGTTGTGCAGGACTTGGTGAATCACAAATGGTTAATTTGATGAAGCATTGGCGAGTTCATCATCTCATGGCTCGGGACCTTGAGTCGGTAAAGGATACCATTGGAGAAGTCGTGAGCTTGGTGCATCCGAGGGACCGCCGGATGAGGAGCAAATGAAGTGAAGCCAAAGGAAGCAAGTTTCAGGGCAAGATGCGAAGGATGGCATGGGAGAAGCCGCGTGCATAGTGCATCCGAGGGACGCAGGTCGGACGAAGAGAGCTTTGGTGAGGGACTCCATAGGAGATAAGAGATTGAGCGATTGTAACCCGGAATGGGGTAGCTCAAGTAGGTGAACTTGGCCAAGTAGCTAAAGTCAAGTGTCGGACACTCAAACATATGTTTGAGGTTTTACTCGATGATTCGAAGTGTCGGATGCTCAAACATATGGTTTGAGATTTTATCCGATGGTCGGATCCTCAAACAAATTCTTTGTTTGTGGTTTTACACGACAGCAGTCGACTAATATAGATATCAATCGACTGGTCCCAGTCGACTGCTAGTTGACCGGTGTCAACTAGGGTTTCGTGACCCAACAGTCAACTGCCAAAGACTGGCAATCGACTACTCCACCATCAGTCGACTGCCATGGGCTGACAGTGGACTGCTATAGGTGAAAACGGCCACAGAAGCAAGGCAACTCGACCAGCGACTTTGACTGCATAGGCATCAGTCGATTGCTAGGGTTTGGCAGTCGACTGATTGGTTATCCATTTGTTGGATGCCAATGTGGAAGAAGTCGTTGTGAGATAACGGCTATAGCAGCAGTCGACTCCTGGCATACAGCAGTCGACTGCTGCATGCCCAACGGGAAGAAACCCTTCTTTCCTATAAAAAGAAGGGGTGGGTGCCTTGGAGAGGTGAATTCTTCCAACCCTAAGTGCTCTCTAAGTTCCCTAAACGTTTCTAACCTCCTCTTCCTTATCCTTATCTCAATCTTATTGTAAGAGGGAGGGTTTTGTGGAAAGAGGTTACCTCCACCTTGTCTTATGCTAAAGGAGAGATTAGTGGATTGATTTGAAGGAGTGATTCACCTTACGAATCATTCGAGGATTAGCGGCAAGGGTCGTGAACCACATTACATCTTTGTCATAGCGATTGCTCTCTTGTTTTATTCTTGCTTAGCTTAATTGCCTTTGTTTTAGCTTTATTATTAGTTTTTTGCTGCGCTAACCTCGATTGTAGACGATCAAGAATGAGCGAAGTTCATCGAGCACATCGCAGGCTATTCAACTCTCCTTCTAGTAGGGCCATGATCCTCCAACAAAAATGGGCTAAACAAACCTTGTTTACTCGAAATCACCAAATGACTTGATCAAGAAGTACAACCGACATCGATCACATTGCCATACTAAAATAGTCGACTACTCTCTATTTTTCAAAAATAAATTTTTTAGAAACGAATTTTGAAAATGCATAAGTAAAAATACATATACCAAAAAAATCTTTAAAGTTCAAATGTACATTACTTATATGAAGTACAATGGGTGAAAATAGTTTTAAAATAAAATACTCATTAAAATTAGAGATTGATACAAAGTTCAAAATCATTTAAACTTTAAATGTTTTTGACCTACTTTATATCAACTTATTCAATGGTGATTGCTATCAAAAGATAGACTTCACCAAGGTTTTTTAAAATATATTTTGAAAACCTATTTTGAACCATGGACTATGGGCTAGATGTACATGACTTGTACATTAGCTTTCCTCATGATCCATCATTATCGTTTAATGAGTTCTAAACTCAATATGATGTACTAAATAAGCACATGAGTTTAACGCATTTCCTAACATCTCACGTGTCTAGGGTGTATTAATACACACACATGTCAATTTAATGTGAGATGTGGATTTTAGTTCTTAGGGTTTCATGCATTTTCTAGGCAACTCTATTTGATTCTCTTATACTTGGGACTTCAAATCATGTCATTTGCCTTAAATCAATTTTAATTAATCCTAAATTCTTGAGTGATGATTATGGCATATAATAATAGCATAAATAAACATGTGTCAATAATCATGATGTCATGACATAAAGATATAACCTAAATATCAGCATGACATTAAAATTAAACCTACACATTATCATGACACTTAAAATAATTAAATGAGATATGATGTCATGATATGACATAATAGGAATACATAAACATACACATCAACACACACATCAACCAAGCAAATACACATAATTTTGTAAAAACAAAATGTTTCATTTAATATAAAGTCATTCCTACAAGCAAAAAAGATGTTCAAACGCTCAACCTCACTATGAAAAATAAAAGAAAGTACATGAAATGTGGTCCTAGCTACGATCCACTAGAGTCATCTACTGGAGGTGGTAGAGGAGGTGGAGGTTGCTGAATCAGAGTTCCGCTCTGCACCATCTCAAACACCTCACGCTGACATTGCTCCATCCAACTCAGCTGATAGTAAATGGAGGACTGCTCTAAGCTGAGCTCCTCCAATCATGTGTCAACCTCCTCATGAAACTCCTCGAATCTGGCCTCCAAGCATGCAAAGCACGCCGAGAGACCCTCTGACGGTGCATCCAGTAGCATAGGATCATCCTCCTATGTAGCTCCTGTTGGAATGTATACTGAAAGCCTAACTCTTTTTGTATGAATATTTTTATTTTGAAATAAGAATCACATGATCATTGTTTGCACTTTATATTTATTATATGTGTGCATATTGTCTAATATTTTACATTGTAGATAACATGGTGCTTGGTGTGGCACAGAAGATCATGTTATCAGTCCCTTGTAGAATATAAGTAGAGGCTCACAACCAAGATGGTTTTGGATAAACCATTGGCATGGTTGTAGTGTAGCTTGGTATTGTTTTGTCTTGAACATAGAGTTACACTAATACACTTAGGTGTATTGAGCAGGACCGACATAGAGGTGATTCAATTTATTGCTGACTACATAATTGAATCGGACCTCGGATATTATGTTGTACATGCTCTTAATCCCGATATAATAACGGGCACATGTACTTAGTATTTATGTCTTTGATTTACCAAAGGGTGAGATTTAGATGGATTAAATCAATATGCCCGGTAAGTTGGGAAATGATATTATTTACATGGTGTGTCGTTGATTATAGGAGGAAACCGTGTCCTATATATAGGTTGATGATGTCCCCTTGAGGAGATCATAAGGTTCATCATGTAAACCCTGCAGGTTGACTTAGTCAACATGATGATAAGGTTGAGTGGTACTACTCGAGGAGTTAGATGTTAATTAATTGATGGTCAAGAATCAATTGGTAGATATTCGATATCTTAAACATGGGGAGATGGATGTACAAATAATATATGGAGCCCATATTATCATATGGGGGTTTGTGAGGTAATTCAATGATGATCCTCTAGTGGAATGGAACATCATTGATGGATCAAGTTTGTGTGGTTCTGATCCATTGGGTGGCCAAGATCCAACTCCTCCTCATGGTCCCTATTGTAGCCTATTAACACCTCATGAAGCCTAGATCCAATGATGGGAAACAAAACTCTAGATCCGACGGTTGGGATTAAATCCCTAGATCCGACGGTTGGGATGAAACTCTAGATCCGACGGTTGGGATGAAACCCTAGATTTGACGGTTGGGATGAAACCCTAGATCTGATGGTTGGGATGAAACTCTAGATTCGACGGTTGGGATGAAACCCTAGATCCGACGGTTGAGATTAAATCCCTAGAACCAATGGAGGAGATTAAACCAAGGCCTAAACCTAACTCTATATATATGGGCTTAGGCTTGGGCGGCAAAGAGATGAAAAAAGAGAAAAACCTAATTGAGATAAGGTGGCTTGGGCGGCAAGAAATAGAAGGAGGCTAGGTTTAGGGTTTGGTTCATGGTGTTGGGCGGCAACAAGGAGAAGGGAGCTTCTTCTTCTTGTTCCCAATGGTGGCCGGCACCCTTCTTCCTCCTTCCTCTTTGGTTTGGCCGGCGCCCAAGCTTCTCTCCTTGATCTATGGCTTGTGGTGGATGAGATGAGGGTTGCTTCCCATGGGCGGCAAGAAATAGGATGAGGCTAGTGTTGGGTTTCCGGCATCGCGGTGAGTGTGTGTTCGAACATGTTTCGTAAACATGTGCACAGCGGAAGAAATAAAAATAATAAATCTACATTTATTACAACACACAAAACACATGCAAGCATAGTACAACATTGTAGGGAAATCTCGTATGCCAAATGGCATATGCGCAACGGAAAATAGGATCCCTTCCAAGTGATCCATGCGAAAGCAAACTCGTATAAAATAAATTTCTCTAAACCAAACCTATCTTATAGGAGAGGATTACCTTTGTTGCGTGCCCTTGTTAATCCCGCTTTTCCTTTCGGTTTGTTGGATCTTTAGCACGTTCAAGTGTCCGTGCCTCTATACGTATCCACACGAGCACGCTCTTGTCTCACAAAAGGAAAACTAGAAGAGCTCTCCTTTACTTCTTGCTAGAGAAGTCCCTAAAGGAGAGGAAGAGAGGGAAAAGGAGAAAGGAAGAAGAAGACTCCTCTTCTTGCTAGCCTACACTCACAAACCCACACAACTAAAGCTTCCACCAAGCTTTCTCACCACTAACACAACCAAAGCTTCCACCAACAACAAAAGCCAATCCATCTTTGGCCGGCCACTTAGGGTGTCTTTTATAGGGTTGGAAAAACCCTTTCACCTCCACACATTCAATGCAATCCATTGCATTGAGACATATCCTTGTTTGGCCGGCCACTTAAGGAGACAAAAACCAATTTGTCTTCTTCCACCTCATCTAGCTTAGGTGGATGCTTAGGTGGATGCTTAGGTGGATGCTTAGGTGGCATTCTTATGTGGCTTTCATGCATGTTGAATTAATCTTATTAATTCAATTAAGCTTATGTTATCATATTGAATTAATCTTATTAAATCAATAAAGTAACATATTGAATTAATCTCCTTAAATCAATTAGCTAAAATTCTCATTAAGCTTAAAGTCCAAAAACCATTTTGTACTTAAGCTTATTCCCATATTATTCTAGTCAAACTAGAATACTCTAATTCCTCTAATTATCATGCTCTTTGTGTGTGACCCTATAGGCTCTCATAACGTTGGCAGTGGATCTAAACTCTTTTAGATACACAAGCAATGAGCGGCATCTAGCAATACATCATTGCTACCCAAGTTACGAGATAAGTCAAGATCCGACTAACCTTTCCGTGACTACTATAATATATGACCGTGTCCTTCTATCCTTGATATCGAGTTGATCAATGAGGCATAGACCGTGTCATCCTCGATCAATCTATGTGTTTCTTGATCCCTGAGTAAACTAACTCAAACAAATGAGCTCAATATCTCATATTGACTCATTCGAGCATGGCCATGCGTTTTAGTAGTTCTACTCAATCAAGGGGCCCACCGATATCACTCCCGTCAGATGGAAGGGATAGATCCCATCTACATCACTCACATCCCTCCGCATAATTTGTTACATACCCAGTAATCGCCTTTATGGTCCACCCTGTTACGGGTGACGTTTGACGATACCAAAGTACATAACTCCTTATGTAGGGAACCGTAGTGACTTGGTCCGAGGACTATTCATACCAATAGTCACATGAGAAAGTTTATGACACTCATATAACGATCCATGAAACTTTCTCATGGCGAATTGATTCAGTATATATTCTCTAATATATACCCATGTGTCAACTTGATATCATATATCCATGACTTGTGAGATCAAGTCATCAATTGACCTACATGCTAGTCTTTATGTATTAATATTGCCCTTGCATATTAATATTTGACTAGGAACATTTAGAAAGTGTTCTCTATAGCCTCTCATAATCAATTCTGCCAATTGATGTGCTGTAGATAAGAACCTACTTTTCTAGGGCATTACTATATTTAATTTAGCTGGCACAAGCAAAACTTAAATATAATAACCATTCCTTTGCCTTTATAGAATATGATACAAAATGTTCCCTATTCAACCATCACATGATTGGTTCTTAGGGCTATAACTAACAATCTCCCACTAGCACTAGTACCAATCACTATGATATCTAATACCTAGTGACCTAGTGTGACCATCATGCTTCCTCTGTGCCAAAGCCTTGGTCAATGGATCTGCGATGTTAGCTTCTGTCGGTACTCTGCATATCCTCACATCTCCTCTATCGATGATCTCTCGAATGAGATGGAAGCGCCGCAGTATGTGTTTGGTCCGCTGATGTGATCGAGGTTCCTTAGCCTGTGCAATAGCCCCATTGTTGTCACAGTAGAGGTCTATTGGATCTGCAATGCTAGGAACTACCCCAAGTTCACTGATGAACTTGCGGAGCCAAACAACCTCCTTTGCATCGCATCGATATCGCAATATACTGCTTGTAGAATCGGCAAGAATCGTGTCTGCTTTGAACTCTTCCACTCACGGCTCCACCATTCGGGCAAAACACGACCCGATTGCGATCTATAGTCATCCTTGTCTGTTTGGAAGCTTGCATCACTGTAACCCTTTACAGTTAGCTCCTCATTGCCTCCAAATATCAGGAAATATTCTTTCGTTCTTCGTAAGTACTTAAGAATATTTTTGACTGCTATCCAGTGACTTTCACCTGGATCTGACTGGTATCTACTCGTCATGCTCAAAGCATACGAGACGTCAGGACGAGTACAAAGCATGGCGTACATGATAGACCCTATAGCAGATGCATAAGGGATCTTATCCATGCGATCTCTCTCCTCCTTAGAAGAGGGATAGTGAGTCTTCGAACGACTCACACCATGTGATAAAGCGAAACCCTTTCTTAGAATTTTGCATAGCAAAGCGATCTAGCACTTTATCAATGTATGTACTCGACTTAGGCCAAGTAATCTTCTAGATCTATCTCTATAGATCTTGATGCCTAGAATATAGGCTTCACCTAAGTCCTTCATCGAGAAACAATTCCCTAACCACATCTTCACAGGTGGAGTGAGGGAATATCATTTCCGATGAGAAGTATGTCATCTACATACAAGACAAGAAATACAACTGTGCTCCCACTATTTCTCTTGTAGACACAAGGCTCATCTTCATTCTTGATGAAACCAAACTCTTTGATTGCATCATCGAATCGAAGATTCCAGCTTCGAGAGGCTTGCTTTAGTCCATAAATGGACCTTTGCAGTTTGCATACCTTTCCAGGATGCTTTGGATCTTCAAACCCTCAGGCTGTGTCATGTACACATCCTCGAGTAGCTTTCCATTCAGAAAAGCGGTTTTGACATCCATCTGCCAGATCTCATAATCATGGTAGGCTGCAATAGCAAGTATGATCCGAATGGATTTAAGCATCGTAACTGGTGAAAAGGTTTCTTCATAGTCAATACCATGAATTTGTTTGAATCCTTTAGCCACCAATCTACCTTTATAGGTATGCTTATTACCATCCATGTCAGTCTTTACTTTAAAGACCCACTTACACCCAATGGGTTTTACCCCTTCAGGTGGATCAACCAAAGTCCATACTTGGTTAGTGTACATGGATTCCATTTCGGATCTCATGGCCTCTAGCCATTTCTCAGAATCTGGGCTCATCATAGCTTCTTTATAGGATGTAGGCTCGTCAAGATCGACAAGCAATACTTCACCGTTGTCAGTCAAGAGAAAAGAATATCTCTCAGGTTGACGACGGATCCTATTAGATCTGAAGAGGTTGGTCTACTTGAGCAGTGTTTCTCCACAACTCTTTGGGCAACAAATTCCTCATCCACAACACTTTGTGGTGCCTGCTCATTTTCCATAAGCCTTAGTGTTATCATCATCTTGAACTTCTTCAAGATGAATTTTACTCCCACTAGTATTTCTAGAAATAAATTCTCTTTCTAGAAAGACAGCATTTCTGGCAACAAACACCTTGCCAAGTGTGGGATTGTAAAAGTAATATCCCTTAGTTTCCTTGGGATATCCTACAAAATAACACTTATCTGATTTGGGTCCTAGTTTATACGAGACTTGGCGTCTAACGTAAGCTTCACAACCCCAAATCTTTATAAAAGACATTTTGGGACTCTTCGTCCATATCGTATATGGTGTCTTTTCTCGGCTTTTGATGGAGCAGCGATTAAGTGTGAAAGCGGCTGTCTCTAGAGCTAAACCCCAAAAGGAAGTAGGTAGATCAGTCTGGCGCATCAATGATCGTACCATATCTAATAGAGTACGATTTCTCCTCGTAGATACACCATTCCAGTGTGGTGTTCGGTGGAGTGAGTTGGGATATTATCCCACACTCACCAGTGATCACGAAACTCTTGACTAAGGTATTCACCACCTCGATCGATCGAAGTAGCTTAATCGCTTACCAAGTTGGTTTTGTACTTCATTCTTGAATTCTTTGAACTTTTCAAAGGATTCTGACTTATGTCTCATCAAATATAAGTAGCCAAATCTACTCATATCATCAGTGAAAGTAATAAAGTACTTATAGCCTCCTCTGGCTTCGACATTGAAAGGGCCACATATATCAGTATGTATGAGTCCTAACAAGTCCGTCGCTCTCTCGCCATGTCCACTAAATGGAGTTTTAGTCATCTTTCCTAAAAGACAAGACTCGCATACCTCATATGATTCAAAATCAAATGAGTCCAATAATCCATCTTTATGGAGTTGGGATATGCGTTTTTCATTTATGTGACCTAGGCGACAGTGCCAGAGATATGTCTGGTTCAAATCATTCGATTTGAACCGTTTGGTATTTACGTTATAAATTGGGTTATCTAAATCTAGAACATAGAGACCATTCATAAGTGGTGCATTACAATAGAACATTTCATTTAAATAAATGGAACAACATTTATCCTTTATTATAAAAGAAAAGTTTTTCTTGTCTAAACAAGATACAGAAATTATGTTCTTTGTTAATGTGGGTACATAGAAGCACTCCTCTAGTTCTAAGATAAGCCCAGTGGGCAAAGACAAAGAATATGTTCCTACAGCTACAGCAGCAACTTTTGCGCCATTGCCTACTCGTAGGTCCACTTCACCCTTTGCCATTATTCTACTATTTCTCAGTCCCTGCACATTAGTACAAATGTGAGATGCACATCCGGTATCTAATACCCATGTAGAAGAAATAGATAGATTAACTTCTATAACGTGTATACCTGAGGCAGAAGTCCCACTTCTCTTGTTCTTTACTTCCTCGAGTAGACTTTGCGGTTCCGCTTCGGTGTCGATCTCACCGCAATGGAAGCGGATCCCTTCCTTAGGTACTTTACCTTTACCCTTTGAAGTGGATGAATTGGCCTTGCCTTTGGCTTGGTCTTACCCTTGCCTTTTTACCTTTGTCCTTCTTGACCATTAGTACATTACTAACTTTCTTCTTGAGATTTGGTTGTGATTCTTAACATCTTTGAGAATCTCGAGCAAAGGTTTATCAATTTCATTCATGTTATAATTCATGGCCGAATTGATTGTATGCTTAAACAGCGATTGCGAGGATAACATCGGTTGCCAATTCTTGGCTCGATGGAAAACCTAGTCTTTCAAGGTTCTCAGCGTACCCAATCATTTTGAGTCGTGAGTTCCTACAGTGTTCCTTCTTGCATCTTGCATGCAAAAGAGCCTTAGACACTTCAAAACGCCGTGCCTAGCTTGTCCTTGATATAGTTGTTTCAAATGCTCAACCATATCATAGGCATCCATGTTCTCATGTTTGCTTAAGCTCGAGTTCATGGTGGCAAGCATAAGGCATGACACATCTAATCGTCATCTTGATGCTTCTTATAAGCATCCTTTTCAGACAGTGGCGCGGGGTATTTGAGGTAGCCTACTCTAGGACATATAGTTTGCGTTCTTGCTTGAGGATAATCCTCAAGTTCCTATACCGATCAAGAAAGTTTGCTCCATTGAGCTTGTCCTTCTCAGGGACGGATCGCAGAGTTGAGGGTGTGTCGTGTTAGATGACATGGTGATCTACAACATTAAAATGCAAAGTTAAGTATCATACCTAAATCATTTAATTAGGCCTTTAATTAAATGAGGCTCCCACTAAATTCTCATAGCTACTATTTAGCTATAAAATTTATATGGGATAAAGATCCACATCATAATTAGTCTTGAGTTAGCTTTGGCTAATCGCCCAAGGCGTAGTATAATTAGGTAGGCAATCTTTTGCCAATTACATCTGATGTAACTCTTTAATAGCTTTGGTTAAGTTTTAGATTAGTTTAGTGTTTATTCCTAAACCGACTTCGGTGTGGCGAGGCCACGAGGCCTTCTTGGATATCAGAACAGCGACCACTTCTAAGACAAAGTGATGTTGAATCACACAAAACTAATGTTAACACTTATGTTCAAAGCTAATATATGCCTCTACTTTCTTAACCAATTAAGAAAACACTTAATTAAGTCTTAACCAAGGCGATGGCGGGACATCACGATTGTCCACTCGCACCCCTCCAAGATAAAATGCATTGCTTTGCTTTGGCAAACCCAATAACAAATGATCGAGGAAGTAGTGAGTACCAACTTTGGTAGGCATATCGTTTAGACTTATTAAGAAATAAACATGTATCATATACATATTAGCATACATCACATATAAGCTAAACTAATCATGCATCACATACAAGCTAAACTAACATGCATCACATACATATTAAACTAACGTGTCATGGTTATGGCCCTTATTCTACAATCTTCTCAAGCCAATGAAAAGATTGATTGGTCAACCTAGGGATAGCATCTTCTCCTAAGTGCTTCCTTTTGGTTGTCTTGTGTGTTGACTTCCTCCTTGTAACCTCATCTTCCAATGGACCCTCCATCCTTGTTTTTGTACATTACAAAAGGAGAAATACTCGAGTTACATTCGAGTCTAAAACTAATTTTACAACAAGAATATTAGGAGAAAGGCACGACACGCAGGCCGTATTAAGAATTACAACACACAATCACAAACTTTTTGGGACTAGGCCATAACCATGCACCATGTCATTTTAACTTTTAAAAGACATTGGATATTTTATTATGTTTGAAAATTTGCTAATGCAATTATCAACTCATAATAAAATTTATCCTACTTCTATATCACATATAAAATAGAGAAAACCTATTTTTATACGATCTTTCGCAAGTGGCTCTGATACCACTGTAGGGAAATCTCGTATGCCAAATGGCATATGCACAACGGAAAATAGGATCCCTTCCAAGTCCATGCGAAAGCAAACTCGTATAAAATAAATTTCTCTAAACCAAACCAATCTTATAGGAGAGGATTACCTTTGTTGCGTGCCCTTGTTAATCCCGCTTTTCCTTTCGGTTTGTTGGATCTTTAGCACGTTCAAGTGTCCGTGCCTCTATACGTATCCACACGAGCACGCTCTTGTCTCACAAAAGGAAAACTAGAAGAGCTCTCCTTTACTTCTTGCTAGAGAAGTCCCTAAAGGAGAGGAAGAGAGGGAAAAGGAGAAAGGAAGAAGAAGACTCCTCTTCTTGCTAGCCTACACTCACAAACCCACACAACTAAAGCTTCCACCAAGCTTTCTCACCACTAACACAACCAAAGCTTCCACCAACAACAAAAGCCAATCCATCTTTGGCCGGCCACTTAGGGTGTCTTTTATAGGGTTGGAAAAACCCTTTCACCTCCACACATTCAATGCAATCCATTGCATTGAGACATATCCTTGTTTGGCCGGCCACTTAAGGAGACAAAAACCAATTTGTCTTCTTCCACCTCATCTAGCTTAGGTGGATGCATAGGTGGATGCTTAGGTGGATGCTTAGGTGGCATGCTTATGTGGCATTCTTATGTGGCTTTCATGCATGTTGAATTAATCTTATTAATTCAATTAAGCTTATGTTATCATATTGAATTAATCTTATTAAATCAATAAAGTAACATATTGAATTAATCTCATTAAATCAATTAGCTAAAATTCTCATTAAGCTTAAAGTCCAAAAACCATTTTGTACTTAAGCTTATTCCCATATTATTCTAGTCAAACTAGAATACTCTAATTCCTCTAATTATCATGCTCTTTGTGTGTGAACCTATAGGCTCTCATAACGTTGGCAGTGGATCTAAACTCTTTTAGATACACAAGCAATGAGCGGCATCTAGCAATACATCATTGCTACCCAAGTTACGAGATAAGTCAAGATCCGACTAACCTTTCCGTGACTACTATAATATATGACCGTGTCCTTCTATCCTTGATATCAGATTGATCAATGAGGCATAGACCGTGTCATCCTCGATCAATCTATGTGTTTCTTGATCCCTGAGTAAACTAACTCAAACAAATGAGCTCAATATCTCATATTGACTCATTCGAGCATGGTCATGCGTTTTAGTAGTTCTACTCAATCAAGGGGCCCACCGATATCACTCCCGTCATATGGAAGGGATAGATCCCATCTACATCACTCACATCCCTCCGCATAATTTGTTACATACCCAGTAATCGCCTTTATGGTCCACCCTGTTACGGGTGACGTTTGACGATACCAAAGTACATAACTCCTTATGTAGGGAACCGTAGTTACTTCAGGTCTGAGGACTATTCATACCAATAGTCACATGAGAAAGTTTATGACACTCATATAACGATCCATGAAACTTTCTCATGGTGGGTCAGTTCAGTATATATTCTCTAATATATACCCATGTGTCAACTTGATATCATATATCCATGACTTGTGAGATCAAGTCATCAATTGACCTACATGCTAGTCTTTATGTATTAATACTGCCCGTGCATATTAATATTTGACTAGGAACATTTAGAAAGTGTTCTCTACAGCCTCTCATAATCAATTCTGCCAATTGATGTGCTGTAGATAAGAACCTACTTTTCTAGGGCATTACTATATTTAATTTAGCTGGCACAAGCAAAACTTAAATATAATAACCATTCCTTTGCCTTTATAGAATATGATACAAAATGTTCCCTATTCAACCATCACATGATTGGTTCTTAGGGCTATAACTAACAAACATGTGTAGACATAACCGTAAATTTAAATTTTGCAATAAAGGAAATTTAACTACGTATACCTTTCGTATCACGTGTAGCGGGAACGGCATCAACCGGAACGATCCTCGCTAGAATCGTCTCTATCCGTATCCACGCCGAGTATCCTTAGGATGACTTCGCTAAGCCACGAGCTTCGTCTTCGTACGGGTTACTAGCCTCGTGTTGAAGACGACGTGATCGAGAGATGATCACAATCCGAATCCAAATTCGGATCCAAAGACGAGTCCTCAAAACTCGCTTCTCCGGAGAGGTATTCGTCAACCGTTTGACGAATCCTTCATCCTCCACCTCAGAGGATTACCGGAGATCGAATCCCCAGTAAGTTAGGTACTGTCGGAGCTCTAACCGTCGTCCAAACGATGATCCGACGAGAGGAAAACAAGCTATCCAGAAAACTGGACAGCTTTGGTGGAGGAGTAGGCACCGGCCAAGCAAGGGAAGCCAAGTGCTCACCTTATCGCCGAAGCCTAGGAAGATCACCGGAGGGTCACCGGAGGGTCACCGGAGGGTCACCGGAGGGTCACCGGAGGATCACCGGCTGAAGCTTGGACGCCGGCAACAAGTTGGACGGTGGCACAAGGGGCTGGGCGGCAATGGATGTTGGCGCCGAGAATCTCCAAGGAAGGAGGTGGGAGGCAACTTAGGGCTAGGGTTTTGGATTAGGGCTTAACAATCCCTTAAGCCCTCTTTTATAGAGAAATAATTCTCTTAATGGTTATTGGATCATAACCATAAGGCCCATTAATCCGCTCCATTAATATAAGTTAAAATAAACCAAACCATGATGGTTTATTTTAAGTTAAAACGAACCGAACCAACTTTTGGTTCATTCGTTTAAAATAACCCAAACCCTTTGGTTTATTCTCCTCCATTGGATTAGAACCAAACCATTTTGGTTCATCCATTATGTCTTCATAAGACACGGCCCATCCACGCTTCCATTGCGACTGAAACAATTTCATGCTCGCTTCTTGTTTGGTCCAACCAAACCTAGTTTCTCTCGGTCTGAGAATCCCATTCTCAAGCTCATTTTAAATCCTTCGGATTACGCTCGTTGTGCGTGTGACCAAATAGGTTCTCGGTTTATGTTGGCCGTCTATAATTAACCATTAATTATAGAACGATCATGAGTGGCACCTAGTAGTACATCATGATCCCCAATTAACCGAAAAGATCAGCGATTGATCGAACTATTTACGAAACCCTTCAGCTCGAATGATTCGTGCCCCATTCCCTTCACTCATCTTATACCCACTTGGTTTAGGACATGGTCTATAGTGTCAGTCCCCACTAGGCTGACTACGTCACACCTAGCCCAAGTATCATTTCCTCGTTCTACGGATTCTAGTTAATCCACATGTATCGAAGAGTACCTTACTCTAAACATGTAATGCTTTGGCCAAAGACTTTAGTAACAATCCGACGAGAGGCCATGGGTATACATCTCCTCGCAAGGAGTGGTGAATCCTTTATAGGCTATTCAAACACCTTCGATCACTTCGACTTATACCCAATCATCCCGGGTCCACATCTCCTTAGAGATGCTTTCTTAAGATGTCAAAGCATAAGTCTCCATGATTAAGATGACTTGAATACCGCAAGTCTAAGGAACATCGCACTTAAGCTACAGTAAGAACTTCATTGACATATCTATATATGCAAAGAACCATATGAAGTCTTACGGATGGTCACTCCAATGAACTAGTTACCATAACTAGCATCCACGATCAACTTCGGACATCACAATGTCTCGGCCCGGTGAGAATCGGGCTTGGATACACCAAGGAGTATACCTCGTGCTAGTCTCGGTGAATTGATGGTGTCGAATCCATCAATTCATCGACTAGGGATAATTCCGATACATCACAATTACACATGTAGAGATACTCACTAGTTGTGATCCAATCACAAATTCTCTCATGTTGTGAATCGTATCGAGGACATTCAGTAAATGAGTTTAAGATCCAATCAAATACATAAAACATATATACTCAAATAGTGAATCTTCATTTATCATATAAATGGTTCATACATAAGGCGATTGCCTTAGGACATCTCTCATATATTACTAACAGACTCCCACTTGGCCTAATGCCAATCGCTACGGTATCCAATACCATAAGCTCTAACATGACCCTCAAACTTACTTTGAGGTAATGCTTTAGTCAAAGGATCCTCTAAGTTCCTTTCAGTGGGAATTTTTTCGATTTGTATTTCGTTCCTACTGATGATCTCTCTGATAAGATGATAGCGGCGAAGCACATGTTTGGACCGTTGATGAGACCTTGGCTCTTTACTTTGTGCAATTGCTCGTTGTTATCGCGATGGCGGTATTGCTTGACAATGGCGGAATCACACAAGTTCATGAGCGAACTTCTTGATCCAAACGCTTCCTTTCTTTGCTTAGGAAGGCTGCAATATTCTGCCTCAGTGGTAGAATCCGCTACAGTATCTTGTTTGGAACTTTTCCAACTCACTGCGCCCCCATTCAAGGTGAACACGTATCCAGACTGAGACCTGGAATCATCCTTGTCTGTCTGGAAGCTGGCATCCGTATACCCGCGTATCAGCATGTCCCCTTCTCCATATATTAGGAACACATCCTTAGTTCTTCTTAAGTACTTAAGGATCATCTTAACAGCCACCCAATGATCCATTCCTGGATCAGACTGGTATCTGCTCGTGACACTCAGAGCATACGATATATCGGGCCTCGTACATAACATAGTATACATGATAGATCCTATTGCGGATGCATAGGGAATCTTACTCATGCAAATC
This sequence comes from Wurfbainia villosa, assembly GCA_025175895.1. NCBI lineage: Eukaryota > Viridiplantae > Streptophyta > Magnoliopsida > Zingiberales > Zingiberaceae > Wurfbainia > Wurfbainia villosa. Next base: position 24,223,097 of record CM045990.1, on the reverse strand, counting down.
CTCTCGTCTTCTGTGCGCGAACACATAGACTTCGAAAGGTGTACCCCATGCCTGATGGGTAGGAAACCTTTCTTAGATTCTGACATGCTAAACCTCTTTAGCACTCGGTCTATATATGTAGACTGCGAAAGACCAAGCAACCGTTTCGATCTATTTCTATAGATCTTAATCCCGAGGATGTAGGTTGCTTCTCCTAGGTCTTTCATGGAGAATGTCTTGGATAACCAAACCTTAACTGACTGTAAGATTGACACATCGTTTCCTATAAGTAATATGTCATCGACATACAATACTAAGAACACGACTGCACTCCCACTAACCTTTTTGTATACACAAGGTTCGTCTGGATTTTGTGAGAAATCAAACCTTTTGATTGTCTCATCAAAACGGATATTCCATCTCCTGGATGCTTTCTTCAATCCATAAATGTACCATCGCAATTTGCATACCTTGGTTTTATCAACCGATGTGAAACCCTCAGGTTGTATCATATACACGTCCTCGAGCAGGTTTCCATTAAGGAAAGCTGTTTTCACATCCATCTGTCATATCTCATAATCATAATGAGCCGCTATGGCCAGGAGCATCTGAATGGATTTAAGCATAGCTACAGGCGAATAGGTTTCGTCATAATCAACACCTTGCTTTTGACGATATCCTTTCGCCACCAATATAGCCTTATAGATAATCACATTACCATCCATGTCGGTTTTCTTCTTGAAAACCCACTTGCACCCTATAGGCTTAATGCCTTCAGGTGGGTCAACCAAGTTCCAAACTTGGTTTTCATACATGGAATCCATTTCCGACTTCATGGCATCAAGCCACTTATCCCTTTCTGAACTTGTCAGCACTTCTTCATAACTGGTAGGCTCCTCATCATCAATGAGTAATACGTCGTTCGATTCACTTACGAGAAATCCATATCTCTCAGGAATGTTGCGTGTTCTACCAGATCTACGAAGATGTGGTGTTACAATAGGTCCAGCCGATTGCTCATCACTATGAGTTGTCGGCTGTTGTGCTTCACCAGGTATCTCATCAATGTCTATTTGAGTCTCTCGAGCCTCCTCAAGCTCGACAACGCTCCCACTATTTTCTTGCAAGAGAAACTTTTTCTCTAGAAACACAGCATGCCTTGAAACAAACACCTTTTGTTCCACAGGATGATAGAATTGGTAACCCCTTGTTTCCTTAGGGTATCCAATAAATAGACATTTATCAGACTTAGCATCCAATTTGTCTGATACAGTCCGCTTCACATAAGCAGGACAACCCCATATCTTCAAGTAAGATACATGAGGTTTCTTACTATTCCATATCTCATATGGAGTAGTAGAGACTACCTTGGTTGGCATTCTGTTTAACAAGTAAACAGCTGTCTGAAGTGCATAGCCCCAAAAGGACTTGGGAAGATTCGCATGATTCATCATTGACCTGACCATGTCCAACAAGGTCCGGTTATGCCTCTCAGATACACCATTATGTTGTGGTGTATATGGCGGAGTCCATTGAGACAATATACCATTGTCTCTTAGATAATCAAGAAACTCCTGACTCAAGTATTCACCACCTCGATCCGATCGAAGTATTTTAATACTTTTGTCATGTTGTTTCTCTACTTCATTTCTGAATTCTTTGAACCTTTCAAAGGCTTCAGACTTGTGTTTCATCAAGAACACATACCCAAACCGTGAGTGATCATCGATGAAGGTAATGAAGTAACTATAGCCTCCTAAAGCTTGAGTTGACATAGGTCCACATACATCAGTATGTATTAGACCTAGTAACTCTCCCACTCGTTCACCTTTTCCAGTAAAAGGTAACTTAGTCATCTTGCCTTTTAAGCATGATTCGCATGTATCGTATGAATCCAATTCAAACGATTCCAGAATTCCACATCGGTGTAATTCGGACATGCGTTTCTTGCTTACATGGCCAAGACGACAATGCCACATATAGGAGTCTAATTGATTATCCTTTCGAGCACGCTTGTTGCTCGCTTCGATATTGAAGATGTCACTGGATACATCCAACGTATAAATTCCATTACTCAAAGTTCCAGTTCCATAAAGTATGCCATTCAAAGTTATATAACAACAATTGTTACTAAACATCAAATGGAAACCATTTCTATTTAAACAGGAAATAGAAACAATGTTCTTTATTAGAGAAGGAACATAATAGCAATTGTCCAGTTCCAAGACTAGTCCACTAGGGAGCTTCAGCAAATAAGTTCCGATGGCGACCGCAGCAACCTTTGCTCCATTGCCAACTCGCAAATTTGACTCCCCTCTGACAAGTCTTCTTCTATTCCATAGCCCCTGTATGTCATTACATATATGTGAGCCACACCCAGTATCCAATACCCAAGTGTCTAAGGAAATAGAATGACAATCAATAACGAAGATACCTGAAGAGGATGGGGCATCGAATGCCTTCTTCTTCTTCATGGACTCAAGATAAATCTTGCAGTTTCTTCGCCAGTGGCCTTCCTTGCCACAATGATGGCAAGTGCCCTTTTGCGCTGGTTCTGCCTTCTTTGCCTTTTTGTTCTTTCCTTTCTTCTGTTCTTTTGCCTTCCTCTTAGAACCTTTCTTTGAGGAATCAACTAACAGAACCGCCTTCTCCTCATGCTCCACAGAAGGCTCCACAGTCGTCAGCATATTGAGGAGCTCGGGAATAGTGGATTCCAATTTGTTCATCCGATAGTTCATCACAAATTGTGAGAAACTCTTGGGCAAACAATGCAGAATTAAGTCAATACTTAACTAATGATCCATCACAAACCCGAGGGTGGCTAGCCGCTCGATGTACCCATTCATATTTAGCACAAACTGCACTACAGATGAACCTTCTTGCATCTTCGTGGTGAAGAGGAGCCTAGAGACCTCGAACCTTTCGGATCTCGTTTGCTCATCGAACAACTCATGAAGATGAAAGACCATAGTATTAGCATCCATATGCTCATGTCGCTTTGCGGCTCAGTACCATTCGCCAGATGATGCAACTCGACTCGAGAATCTGCCACATGCTTCTGATAGACCAACATTTGGTCTGGAGTTGCATCGTCCTTAGGACGGTCAGGAAGAGGCTCTTCAAGGACATATGCTAGCTTTTCTGCCTTGAGAACAATTCTCAGGTTTCTAAGCCAGTCCAGGAAGTTAGGCCCAGTCAGTTTGTTTGAATCCAAAATAGTGCGCAAATTCAAAGACGTCATGATCAATTTATTGACCTAGAAATACAAAACGAGCATATATGAGAAAATGATTTTAAAATGCATCAATATACATTTATAAATCCCATTCATTTTTCGAATTTGAAAAAACCCCAAAATCACTTTGGGAGATCGTAGGTCCATCTCCGAATGGGTTGATATCCATCATAGATATGAACAACCTTGGAGAGAGTCCAACAAGCCATTCATAACTACGACGGTAGGTATCAACTATACCGATTGCATATCACGTATATGCAACTATCACAATGTGCTATCAACTAATTGAATGTTCACACATACATCGGGTTGTTAACACATTAACAAGTATGCATCATATGCATAGCACCCAACTTCACCTCCCTTTACATCAACCTTAGAGAGAGTCCAACAAGCCGATGCTCCAGGTTAAAGTCAACCCATTAATCGAGAAATAGTTTTAATATGGTTAGATCGCATTCAACCAATTAGCCCAGCTTGGAGAGAGTCCAACAACCAAAGCTAACGATTGACCTCTGACTCTTACCATATTAGTATCAAATTATTCCATGGTTTGAACATGTTCGGGTTCGAGCCGGGCTTGGAGAGAGTCCAACAACCCAAACAAGAAACGGAACTCTGGTTCTAACCATATTAATGGAAGGTGAAGGCTTTAATATTGAGTTAGGGTTTTTATGTCTCATCCTCTTTGCATGCAAATAACTATTATCTACATGGCATGACATACATGGCATACATCTATATGTCACGACACGCATGACATAATGATATGCATCTAATGCAATTACATGGCATACAATTATGTCATGTACATAATTTCCTTATTTGTCATAACTATTTATGGAAATAAAATATGTTTAAGATTTGATTCTCCAAATCAAATCATGATTAAATTATGAAACAAATTTCCAAATCTAATCACATATTTTATTTATGGAAATAGTTGATTAAGGAAAATCAATTTAGGAAACCAATTTCCTAAATCATCAAAACTACTTATGGAAATAAAAATATTTTAAGATTTGATTTCCCAAATCAAATCATGATTAAATTAGGAAACAAATTTCCAGAATCTAATCAAATATTTTATTTATGGAAAATATCAATTTCCATAAATACTTCCAACTTTCCAAAAGTGGAAGATTTCCATAAATACTTCTAGACTTTCCAAAATTAAAAAATTTCCATAAATACTTCTAAATTTCCAAAATTAGAAAATTTCCAGAAATAACATTATGACTATCGCAAAACCATTTTACAATTATGTCGAAACACAACCTGGGCTCTGATACCATTGTTGGGTTTCCGACACCGCGGCGAGTGTGTGTTCGAATATGTTTCGTAAACATGTGCATAGCGGAAGAAATAAAAATAATAAATCTACATTTATTACAACACACGCATGCATAGTACAACATGTGTAGACATAACCATAAATTTAAATTTTGCAATAAAGGAAATTTAACTACGTATACCTTTCGTATCACGTGTAGCGAGAACGACATCAACCGGAACGATCTTCGCTAGAATCGTCTCTATCCGTATCCACGCCGAGTATCCTTAGGATGACTTCGCTAAGCCACGAGCTTCGTCTTCGTACGGGTTACTAGCCTCGTGTTGAAGACGACGTGATCGAGAGATGATCACGATCCGATTCCAAATTCGGATCCAAAGACGAGTCCTCAAAACTCGATTTTCCGGAGAGGTATTCATCAACCGTTTGACGAATCCTTCGTCCTCCACCTCAGAGGATTACCGGAGATCGAATCGCCGGTAAGTTAGGCGCTGTCAGGGCTCTAACCGTCGTCCAAACGACGCTCCGACGAGAGGAAAACAAGCTATCCAAAAAATTGGACAGCTTTGGTGGAGGAGTAGGCGCCGGCCAAGCAAGGGAAGCCAAGTGCTCACCTTATCGCCGAAGCCTAGGAAGATCACTGGAGGGTCGCCGGAGGATCACCGGCTGAAGCTTGGACGCCGGCAACAAGTTGGACGGCGGCACAAGGGGCTGAGCGGTAATGGAGGTTGGCGCCGAGAATCTCCAAGGAAGGAGGTGGGCGGCAACTTAGGGCTAGAGTTTTGGATTAGGGCTTAACAATCCCTTAAGCCCTCTTTTATAGAGAACTAATTCTCTTAATGGTTATTGGATCATAACCATAAGGACCGTTAACCCGCTCCATTAATATAAGTTAAAATAAACCAAACCATGATGGTTTATTTTAAGTTAAAACGAATCGAACCAACTTTTGGTTCATTCGTTTAAAATAAACCAAACCCTTTGGTTTATTCTCCTCCATTGGATTAGAACCAAACCATTTTGGTTCATCCATTATGTCTTCATAAGACACGGCCCATCCACGCTTCCATTGCGACTGAAATGATTTCATGCTCGCTTCTTGTTTGGTCCAACCAAACCTAGTTTCTCTCGGTCTGAGAATCCCATTCTCAAGCTCGTTTTAAATCCTTCGGATTACGCTCGTTGTGCGTGTGACCAAATAGGTTCTCGATTTATGTTGGCCGTCTATAATTAACCATTAATTATAGAACGATCATGAGTGGCACCTTGTAGTACATCATGATCCCCAATTAACCGAAAAGATCAACGGTTGATCCAGAACTATTTCTAAAACCCTTCAGCAGCTCGAATGATTCGTGCCCCATTCCCTTCACTCATCTTATACCCACTTGGTTCAGGACATGGTCTATAGTGTCAGTCCCCACTAGGATGACTACGTCACACCTAGCCCAAGTATCATTTCCTCGTCCTACGGATTCTAGTTACTCCACATGTATCGAAGAGTACCTTACTCTAAACATGTAATGCTTTGGCCAAAGACTTTAGTAACAATCCGACGAGAGGCCATGGGTATACATCTCCTCGCAAGGAGTGGTGAATCCTTTATAGGCTATTCAAACACCTTCGATCACTTCGACTTATACCCAATCATCCCGGGTCCACATCTTCTTAAAGATGCTTGCTTAAGATGTCAAAGCATAAGTCTCCATGATCAAGATGACTTGAATACCGCAAGTTTAAGGAACATCGCACTTAAGCTACAGTAAGAACTTCATTGACATATCTATATATGCAGAGAACCATATGAAGTCTTACGGTTGGTCACTCCAATGAACTAGTTACCATAACTAGCATCCACGATTAACTCCGGACATCACAATGTCTCCAGCCAGTGAGAATCAGCTGCTTGGATACACTAAGGAGTATACCTCGTGCTAGTCTCGACAGAATTGATGGTGTCCAAATCCATCAATTCATCGACTAGGGATAATTCCGATACATCACAATTACACATGTAGAGATACTCACTAGTTGTGATCCAATCACAAATTCTCTCATGTTGTGAATCGTATCGAGGACATTCAGTAAATGAGTTTAAGATCCAATCAAATACATAAAACATGTATACTCAAATAGTGAATCTTCATTTATCATATAAATGGTTCATACATAAGGCGATTGCCTTAGGACATCTCTTATAAATTACTAACAGCTAGGGTTAGGGTTTGGTTGTTGGTGTTGGGCGGCAACAAGGAGAGGGAGATTCTTCTTCATTTTCCTTTGATGGCCGGCCCCTCTACCTTCTTCCCTCTACCTTGGTCAAAGCTCAATCTATTCTACTTCTCTTCATCCTTAGCCGGAAATTAAGGGGAGCCTAGTTTAGGGTTTGGGCGGCAACAAGGAGAAGGGGTGTTTTCTTTCTTCTTCTCCAAGTGTTGGCCGGCGCCCATGCCCTTGTTGTTTCTCCTTTGGTTGGTTTCCATACTCCATTTTATCTTCCTTGGCCGGCGGCAACATCGAGTTTATTGACTTGGTAGCCGGTTCTAGAAAGGAAGATGAGTTTTGTTTTAGGATCTTCCTTTGTTCCTAGTGAACAAGGAAAGGAAGATTGGTGATCTAGAAGGCTTCAACTTTTGGTAGATCGTCGCCCACACGACGTCCAAAAGGAGGGAGGACATACAATAGAAGATCAAGAGGTATAAAAAGAGGTATAATCTTGTTTATTTTGATTAATGTTCTTTTGTATTATGTTTATAATTGCTTTTCAATTATATGCATGTTTTGTGTGGATGGTTACTTGCTTGTATTTGTTATGAGCATGTTTACTTTATGTATGTGTTGATTATACATGTCTACATTCATATGTATTTGTATAATCATGGACCCCAAAGATAAACATAAGAACCGGAGATCCGTCCGTCGTCTCTTCCACGGCTAACCGACTAGAAGAGTTTTGTTGCTTGAATAACTAGTTTGTTCAAGCGATCGCTCAAGTCGTTAGCACGACGACGAATTGGTTGAGCTTAGGAAACTCATCTCATCCGGATTAGTTTTCATTTGTTGAAAATTTTAATCCGGGGACATGGGAACCGACGAGCCTCCGAAGCCGATTCCCTACAACTCCCTTGCCATACTCTGTAGTTGGCTCTCCATGCTCCCCAGCTGGCTGAGGCTGAGTTGGGCACTCCATCCTCTTAGGGCCTGTCTGTATGTCAGCCAATGCAAAATGTCTCATGGTGATGCGATCATAGGAGTCAGATAATGGCCTCAAGGTACCCCTGGAGACATTTATCCCCCTAGATGCTAACCATGCGGTGATGATATGACCAAAAGGAATGTGAATCTTCCCTTGGATAGGGGACACAAAATGGACTATGCAATGGAAAATGTTCAATCCAAGATCGATATCTAATAAATTGTGCATTGCATACATTAGAAATAGATGGGGAGGATGAATCTTGGCCTGACCCCGGGTCACAATAGGCAAAATACATCAAACAATGACTTTATAAAGTACTTTGTCAGGAGCAGATAAAGTATTGATTGAAAAGAGATTTTGACCCACAGGATGAGGTCGATGAAAGAAGAACTCATGCATGGACTCTAGAGAGATATGATCAAATGGGGCTAGAAACACCTCATCAAGAGTAGGATAAAAAACAAATGTGTCGTCAGATGGTCGACACTCCATGAACTCTTATAGGATCGCAGGAGTGAACTCTAAATCGCATTTTGCAATGCGAGTGGAGTATATCAGACCATCGCCAATTCTTTTAAGATTTGAATAGAACTCCTTGAGTACGTCAATGTTAATTGGATGCATGCAGAAGACTAATTTCACTAATTGGTAATGCATTATGATTTGGATAACATCCCCACAATAAGATCGAAAAAATGGCTCATCTAAGTATCTCACAGGCATAGGTTGGTATGATCGTGATGGAGCCTGGGATCCTTCACCAGGCTCTCTCCTACGTGGTTGTCTATATGAATGTGATGCATGCAATGAAATAGCCCAAAAACATGGTTAAATCAAGGAATTGCATAAGTAAAATGATTAGGGTTTGAGTTAGAGCAGTTACTTAGGTGTCATTTGATCTGAGGTTGTAGAAGACAACTGGAGCAAGTAAATGTTGGAGAAAAGCAGCGGGGAATGATCTCTTCCACCTAAAACCCATAGCTTGGGCGGAAACGACGAAAATAAGAGGAAAATAGGGTTTCATTAGCAAGATGGAGAGACAAAAATAGGGTAAACAAGATTAGGGTTCAAGAACTAGGCTTACCAAGGGTTGGAATCACCGGCGTGGACTCGGACACGAAGGGGCGAAAGCATCGGAAGCATTGGGAGGAAGAGAACTCGCGTGAAGAAGTTGAACTGCTAGGGTTCGGTCTTATAAAATCGCAGCGATCAGTCGACTACTAGGTCAGAGCAGTCAATTGATCAAGGTTCTATGACTGGATCACAATGCTAGAAGTCGACTACTGAACTTTTTGTCCCGAGCTACAATAACGATAGTCGACTGATAGGGTCTATCAGTCGACTACTAAACTTTTGTGCTGTGCTATCATGACTTCAATCGACTGCTTAGCTAAACTAGTCGATTGATCTCTGATTTCTTAGTTGGATTTGATTTGTTCCTATGATTTTTTTGAATGTTGAAGCTTCGCTTCTCACTTCGCTCCGGTTGCTTGTGCATGACAATCCTATCATATGTCCCCGGACAAAAAAAAAATTAATCCAGACGAAGATGGATTACCGAAGCAACCGATCCATCATCATGCTATTCGATTTGAGTGATCGCTTGAACAAACTTGTTGTTCAAGCAACCTACCTCTTTTCCTCGATTAGCCACGGAATAGATGATGTATGGATCACCGGTTTTTGTGTTTATCATAGGGATCCAAGTAAAATAACCACATACATGATACAAAAGAACTAAAATCAAAATAAACAAGATTATACCTCTAGTTTACCTATTGATCTTCTATTGTATGACCTATCCTCCTCTTGGACGTTGTGTGGGCAATGATCTTCCAAGAGTTGAAGCCTCCTAGATCACGTATCTTCCCTTCCTTGCTCACTCCGAACAAGAAAAGATGACCAAACTCTTCTTCTCCTATGTAGTGCCAACCACCAAGCCACCTAGCTTGGTTGTTGCCGCCGGCCAAGGAGAGGTTCGCGCCAGCCAAGAGATGAACTCTTGTTGCTGCTGGCCAAGGAGAAGTAGAGGAAGAAGAACCGCCAGCCTTTGCTTCAAGGAAGGAGCGCCGACCCTAAAGGGATGAAGAAGAGGCGCCGACCAAACCTTAGGAAGAGAGGAAAACTAAAACCCTAAACCTCCTCCACCTCTTTCCGCCGCCCAAGCCAACTCCAAACCCTAAAGCTTCTTCTATCCTTACTGCCTGATGTGAGCAAAACACATAGGATTTTAGGAGTAGTTTTCACTCACATCTCATTATATTTCATGTTAGTTTCATGCATATGTCACTTTGTTTTGCATACATTTCCTATTTTCTAGTTCGGAGGACTATTCTTTGTACTTTTGCATACAAGATAGCATTTAAGGAGAAAAAGGCACACTTTCGAAGCAAAAGGACATTTTGCAACTAAACGTAGAATGGGACACGGCCAAGGCATGTGGCTACACACGGCTGTATCCAATGGGTGAGATCAACCACCCCAAGGCCCGGGCCATGGAAACACACACTATGTATGCCGCCATGATGATTGACAAGACTAGGGTTTTTTTTAATTTTCCAGCGATCCAATGTGATGTCTATATAAGGAGAGCTCTACCCAAACCCTAGGGGGAGGCACGATGGCTGGGACAGCACCCCGAAGCCCTAAAAAGCTTCGGGAACTCACAACGAGGAGGAAGAACACTGCCAGAGATCCAATTTTTCCACTTCAATGCCGGAGAGAAGGCCACATCGACATTGTAACCTCTTGTTTTTGCATTTTATTTCTGATATATTCGAACATGAACATGCCTTGTAATTCTCCTCTTCTATATATGGAGTTGTTCCTTGATTCTAGGATTAGGGAGTAGCTTGTATACATCATGACATGTTGCTTCAAATTGAATTCTATTTTTGAGTTTGAATTTGCAATTGGAAATTGTTTATACCAATATCTATGCATATTTGGTTTTCTACTGTGTTAGAAGCGTCTGGTGACAACCCTCGTATTTAAGATTTAGGGGATTTATACAAGGAACCTAGGGGTAAACCTGATCTCCTGTAACCGTGGGTAGAAGGATACGATAGAACTGGAAACGGTTTGTCGTAAGGATTGATTCGGCATCCTCGTACCGCCTATCCCATCCTTGTAAGGCAGAGATAGCTCCCAATAGATGTGGTGGCTCATCGGGAGAGTTTATGATGTCCCTTCCACAAAACCATGGGTAGACATTTAGACAACGCCCAGTTGATAGCATGTTTTGCGACACAAGCTGGCGAAGTCCTAGAATCCCTTTTAAAGATCTCGCAGCAAGCTCCTTTCTTCCTCCATGTGACACCGAACTAGAGTTTAGTCCACCGACAACCCTCGCAATCACAACCCTTAGATTTAGCTTCCGAACAATTTCACCCACTAAACAAATCGGTACTCGAATCTCAGTCCCTGTGGGATCGATAATCTTTTATTACTTGATGACATCCGTGCACTTACGAGCATTGAGTGCGAGTGCACACTTCAAGTCCTCGATGGTCTTCATCACGAGGTTTGAGGTCGAGTTCGCGTGGATCAAGTTTTTGGCACCGTTGTCGGGGACTGATCGATTCGATATCGAATCGAGAAGTGGAAAATTGGATCGGACGTAGGATTAGATTTATTTACTTGTTTAATTTTATTTTTAGTTTGCTTCATTTACTTTAGTTTTATATTTTCCATATTTAGATTTAGTTTTTATTTTTATTTTTATTTTAGCAGTAGTTTTCTATTTCCTTATTGCCTCTTTGATTTTGTTAGCTAGATTTGTTTATTTCCTATTTTTTAGAATTAGGTAGCACTCCTAATTTTTGTGGCTTGGTTCTTCGTATGCTTAGACGCTTAGGATCAGAAGGCCTGATTCCGATCGACTTAGAAATCGAACGAACCTATCATCGTCGGAAAGCAAAATAGAAGAGGATGGAGGATCAAGCTGCATCCAAGTACATATAGGTAGCCGACCTCTGCGGGATTATGCAGCTCCTAGCACTAGAGGATTTAGGTCGAGTATATTCGGACCGTCTATTTCGGCAAACAACTTCGAACTTAAACCAACACTTATAAATATGGTCCAGTAGAGTCAATTCGGGGGAGCTACGACTAAAGACCCGAACAGGCACCTAGAGACATTTCTGGAAATCTTTTCAATAATGAAGATGAATGGAGTCCTTGCGGACGCGATCCACCTGAGCCTATTCCTGTTCTCATTCTTTGGATAAGGCTAAGGCATGGCTTCACTCCCTACCTTCGGGAAGCATCACTACATGGAAGCAATGCGAGCAGCAGTTTTTGAACAAATACTTCCCACCAAGAAAGACTGCTCACATGCGCCATCTCATCATGAGCTTCTGTCAGAAGGAGGGGGAGTCCTTATTCAAAGCTTGGGATCGCTACAATGGGCTACTCTACCAATGCCCCCACTGCGGATTGGAAAGGTGGTTGGTGATCCATATCTTCTACAATGGGATCACGTACGCCATAAAGATGTCCCTGGATTCTGCTGCAGGAGGAGCACTTATGAATAAGACCATAGAGGAAGTAGAGGAGCTGATAGAAGAGGTGGCCTAGAACCACCATCAGTGGGCTTCTGAACGTGGTCAACCAGCTCCTGCAGCGGGATGATACACTGTCAACTCCATGGACCACCTAGCAGGGAACATGGACGCACTCAGCAGACGGTTCAAATCTTTGAATCCTTCATCTGCATGCACGGCCATTAACTTTGGAGAGGGAGCAGCAGAGTATCGAGAGGACAACTATGGAGGGCAAGGAACCTTAGAAGAGCAGATTGAGCATGTTGATGCGGTTGGGGACTATAATCAAAGGCCTAACAACCCATACTCCAGTACCTACAATCCTAGATGAAGGAATCACCCGAATTACTCCTATAAGAATAACTTGGGAAACTTCCAACCATCAGGAGGGTATGGCCAGCAACAGGGCAATGGGCAGCAACCACAGAAGTCCAGACTGGAACTGATGATGGAAGACTTCATTGCTGCCCAAACTAAGGCCAATGAGGAATTTCGTCGCAAGCATCAGAGAACAGAGGAGTCACTTAGAGACTTGAAGGCCACTGTCGACGATCTTGCAAGTCATACAAAGATGTTGGAGACAGAAGTGGCCCAGATAGCCCAATCCATGTCGCAACCTGTGAAGAGCTCTCCATTACTACCCGAGTTGAGTCAAGCATGTTAGTAATATATGAGAGATGTCCTAAGGCAATTGCCTTATGTATGAACCATTTATATGATAAATGAAGATTCACTATTTGAGTATACATGTTTAATGTATTTGATTGGATCTTAAACTCATTTACTGAATGTCCACGATACGATTCACAGCATGAGAGAATTTGTGATTGGATCACAACTAGTGAGTATCTCTACATGTGTAATTGTGATGTATCGGAATTATCCTAGTCGATGAATTGATGGATTTGGACACCATCAATTACAGCCATAACGAGGTATACTCCTTGGTATATCCAAGCGGTGATTCTCCTTTTGGAGACATTGTGATGTCCGGAGTTAATCGTGGATGCTAGTTATGGTAACTAGTTCATTGGAGTGACCAGCCGTAAGACTTCATATGGTTCTCTGCATATATAGATATGTCAATAAAGTTCTTACTGTGGCTTAAGTGCGATGTTCCTTTGACTTGCGGTATTCAAGTCATCTTGATCATGGAGACTTATGCTTTGACACCTTAAGCAAACATCTCTAAGGAGATGTGGACCCGGGATGATTGGGTATAAGTCGAAGTGATCGAAGGTGTTTGAATAGCCTATAAAGGATTCACCACTCCTTGCGAGGAGATGTATACCCATGGCCTCTCGTCGGATTGTTACTAAAGTCTTTGGCCAAAGCATTACATGTTTAGAGTAAAGTACTCTTCGATACATGTGGAGTAACTAGAATCCGTAGGGCGAGGAAATGATACTTGGGCTAGGTGTGACGTAGTCAGCCTAGTGGGGACTGACACAATAGACCATGTCCTGAACCAAGTGGGTATAAGATGAGTGAAGGGAATGGGGCACGATTCATTCGAGCTACTGAAGGGTTTCAGAAATAGTTCTGGATCAACTGTTGATCTTTTCGATTAATTGGGGATCATGATGTACTACTAGGTGCCACTCATGATCGTTCTATAATTAATGGTTAATTATAGACGGCCAACATAAACCGAGAACCTATTTGGTCACACGCTGCGAGTGTAATCCAAAGGATTTAAAAGCGAGCTTGAGAATGGGATTCTCGGCCGAGAGAAACTATGTTTGGTTGGACCAAACATAAAGCGAGCATGAAATTGTTTCAGTCGCAATGGAAGCGTGGATGGGCAGTGTCTTATGAAGACATAATGGATGGACCAAAATGGTTTGGTTCTAATCCAATGGATGAGAATAAACCAAAGTGTTTGGTTTATATTAAACGAATGAACCAAAGGTTGGTTCGGTTCGTTTTAACTTAAAATAAACCATCATGGTTTGGTTTATTTTAACTTATCTTAATGGAGCGGGTTAACGGACTTTATGGATATGATCCATTAACCATTAAGAGAATTAGTTCTCTATAAAATAGGGCTTAAACCCTAATCCAAAACCCTAATCTATTTTGGCCGCCCAACCTAGTTGCCGCCCACCCCTTGTTGGTGATTTCGGCGCCCAACTACAAGCTGCCGCCGCCCAGCTTTGTGCCGCCGTCCAAGACCCTTGCCGGCGTCCAAGCTCCATCCGGTGAACCTCCGGTGACCCTCCGGTGATCTCCTATAGGTTCGGCATCAAGGTGAGCTTTTTCTCTCCTTGTTTTGGCCGGCGCCTACTCCTCCACCAAGCTGTCCAGTTTTCTGGACAGCTTCTCCTCCTCGGGCGTCGTTTGGGCGGCGGTTGGTGCTCGACAGCGGCTAACTAGGGATTTGATCTCCGGTAATCCTCTGAGGTGGAGGACGAAGGATTCGTCAATTGGTTGACGAATACCTCTCCGGAGAAGCGAGTTTTGAGAACTCGTTTTAGGATCCGAATTTGGATTCGGATCGGGATCATCTCTCGATCACGTCGTCTTCAACACGAGGCTAGTAACCCGTACGAAGACGAAGCTCGTGACTTAGCGAAGTCATCCCGAGGAGCTCGGCGTGGATACGGATAGAGACGTTTCTTACGAGGATCGTTCCGGTTGATGCCGTTCCCGCTACACGTCATACGGAAGGTATAACGTAGTTTAATTTCCTTTTATTGCAAATTTTAATTTACGGTTATGTCTACACTTGTTGTAATAGCATGTATGTGTTGTGTGTATTGTAATAAATATAGATTTATTATTTTTAATTGCTTCCGCTGTGCTCATGTTTACGAAACATGATCGAACACACCTGCCTTGTGTGCAAAAACCCAAAGGGTATCAGAGCCCGTTGTGTTTCACATAATCGTAAAATGGTTTTATGATAGTCATAATGTATTTCTGGAAATTTTCTAATTTTGGAAATTTAGAAGTATTTATGGAAATTTTTCAATTTTGGAAAGTCTAGAAGTATTTATGGAAATCTTCCACTTTTGGAAAGTTGGAAGTATTTATGGAAATTGATATTTTCCATAAATAAAATATTTGATTAGATTCTGGAAATTTGTTTCCTAATTTAATCATGATTTGATTTGGGAAATCAAATCTTAAAATATTTTATTTCCATAAGTAGTTTTAATGATTTAGGAAATTGGTTTCCTAAATAGATTTTCCTTAATCAAATAATTCCATGAATAAAATATGTGATTAGATTTGGAAATTTGTTTCCTAATTTAATTATGATTTGATTTGGAGAATCAAATCTTAAACATATTTTATTTCCATAAATAGTTATGACATATAAGGAAATTATATACATGACATAATTGTATGTCATGTAATTGCATTAGATGCATAACATTATGCCATGCGTGTCGTGACATGTAGATGTATGCCATGTATGCCATGCCATGTAGATAATAGTTATTTGCATGCAAAGAGGATGAGACATAAAACCTTAACTCAATATTAAAGCCTACACCTTCCATTAATATGGTTAGAACCAGAGTTCTGTTTCTTGTTTGGGTTGTTGGACTCACTCCAAGCCCGCTCAACCTCAACATGTTCAAATCATTGGAATAGTTTAACTCTAATATGGTAAGAGTCGAGGTCAATCGTTAGTTTGGGTTGTTGGACTCACTCCAAGCTGGGCTAATTGGTTGAATGCGCCTAACCATATTAAAACTATTTCGATTAATGGGTTGGCTTTAACTCGAGCATCGATTTGTTGGACTCTCTCCAAGGTCGATGTAAGAGGTGAAGTTGGGTGCTATGCATATGATGCATACTTGTTAATGTGTTAACAACCCAATGTATGTGAAACATTCAATTAGTTGATAGCACATTGTGATAGTTACATATACATGATATTAGATGATACCCACCATCATAGCTAAGAATGGCTTGTTGGACTCACTCCAAGGTTGTTCTTATCTATGATGGATATCAACCCATTCGAGATGGACCTACGATCTCCAAGTGATTTTGGGGTTTTTGAAATTCAAAAATGAATGGGATTTATAAATGTATATTGATGCATTTTAAAATCATTTTCTCATATATGCTCGCTTTGTATTTCTAGGTCAATAAATTGATCATGACGCTTTGAATTTGCACTATTTTGGATTCGAACAAACCGACCGGGCCTAACTTCTCGGATCGGCTTAGAAACACGAGAATTGTTCTCAAGGTGGAAAAGCTTGCATATGTCCTTGAAGAGCCTCTTCCGACTCTAAGGACGATGCAACCTGCACCAAATGTTGGTCTATCGTAAACATGTGGCGATTCTCGAAATGGCGAGTTGCATCATGCTAGCGGCGATGGTACCAGCAGCAGCATGAGCATATGGATGCTAATACTATGGTCTTCCATCTTCATGAGTTGTTCGATGAGCAAGCGAGATCCGAAAGGTTCGAGGTCTCTAGGCTCCTCTTCACCACGAAGATGCAAGAAGGTTCGCCTCAGAGTGCAGCTTTGTGCTAAAGATGAACGGGTACATCGAGCGCTAGCTACCCTCGGTTTTGTGATGGATCATGAGTTAAGTATTGACTTAATTCGCATTGTTTGCCAAGAGCTTTCTCGCAATTTGTGATGAACTATCTGGATGAACAAATTGGAATCCACCATTCCCGAGCTCCTTAATATGTCAAAGACCGTGGAGCCTTCTAGAAGCATGAGGAGAAGGCGATCTGTTAGTTGATTCTCAAAGAAAGGTTCTAAGAGGAAGGCAAAAGAATGTAAGAAAGGAAAGAAAAAGGCAAAGAAGGCGGAACTAGCAAAAGGGCACTTGCCATCATTATGGCAAGGAAGGCCACATAAGAAAGTGCAAGATTTATCTTGAGTCCATGAAGAAGAAGAAGGCATCCGATGCCCCATCCTCTTCGTATCTTCTTATTGATTGTCATTCTATTTCTTAGACACTTGGGTATTGATACTGGGTGTGGCTCATATATGTAATGACATACATGGGCTAAGGAATAGAAGAAGACTTGTCGAGGAGAGTCAAATTTCATGAGTTGGGAATGGAGCAAAGGTTGTCCGCACTCGCCATCGAACTTATTTGTCAAGCTCCCTAGTGGACTAGTCTTAGAACTGACAATTGCTTTTATGTTCCTTCTCTGATAAAGAACATTGTTTCTATTTCGCTTAAATAGAAATGGTTTCCATTTAACGCTTAGTAACAATTGTTGTTATATAACTTTGAATGGGGTTCTTTATGCGGAATCGGAACTTTGAGTAATGGCATTTATACGCTGGACGATTCAAAGGACATTTTCACATCGGGCAGCAACACGAGCAGCTGCTCGAAAGGATAATCACATAGACTTATATGTGGCATTGTCGCTTGGCCATATAAGCAAGAAACGCATGTCCGAATTACACCGATGTGGAATTCTGGAATCGTTTGAATTGGATTCATACGATACATGCGAATCATGCTTAAAAGGCAAGATGACTAAGTTACCTTTTACTGGAAAAGGTGAACGAGTGGGAGAGTTACTAGGTCTAGTACATACCGATGTATGTGGACCTATGTCAACTCAAGCTTTAGGAGGCTATAGCTACTTCATTACCTTCACCGATGATCACTCACGGTTTGGGTATGTGTTCTTGATGAAACACAAGTCTGAAGCCTTTGAAAGGTTCAAAGAATTCAGAAATGAAGTAGAGAAACAACATGACAAAAGTATTAAAATACTTCGATCGGATCGAGGTGGTGAATACTTAAGTCAAGAGTTTCTTGATTATCTAAGAGACAATGGCATATTGTCTCAATGGACTCCGCCCTATACATACACCACAAAGATAATGGTGTATCCGAGAGGCGAATCGACTTGTTGGACATGGTCGTCAATGATGAATCATGCGACTCTTCCCAAGTCCTTTTGGGGTTATGCACTTCGCATAAATGCTTACTTGTTAAATGTAATGCCTACCAAGGTAGTCTCTACTACTCCATATGAGATATGGAATAGTAAGAAACCTCATGTATCTTACTTGAAGATATGGGGTTGTCCCGCTTATGTGAAGCTGATCAGACGCATAAATTGATGCTAAGTCCGATAAATGTCTATTTATTGGATACCCTAAGGAAACAAGGGGTTACCAATTCTATCATCCTGTGGAATAAAAGGTGTTTGTTTCAAGGCATGCTGTGTTTCTAGAGAAAGAGTTTCTCTTGCAAGAAAACAGTGGGAGTGTCGTCGAGCTTGAGGAGGCTCGAGAGACTCAAATAGACATTGATGAGATACCTGGTGAAGCACAACAGCCGACAACTCATAGTGATGAGCAATCGGCTGGACCTATTGTAACACTACATCTTCGTAGATCTGGTAGAACACGCAATATTCCTGAGAGATATGGATTTCTCGTAAGTGAATCGAACGACGTGTTACTCATTGATGATGAGGAGCCTACCAAGCATGAAGAAGAAGGCCGATAAGTTCAGAAGGGATAAGTGGCTTGGTGCCATGAAGTCTGGAAATGGATTCCATGGATGAAAACCAAGTTTGGAACTGGGTTAACCCACCTGAAGGGATAACGCCTATAGGGGGCAAGTGGGTTTTCAAGAAGAAAACCGACATGGATGGTAATGTGATTACCTATAAGGCTAGATTGGTGGCGAAAGGATATCGTCAAAAGCAAGGTGTTGATTATGACGAAACCTATTCGCCTGTAGCTATGCTTAAATCCATTCGGATGCTCCTGGCCATAGCAGCTCATTATGATTATGAGATATGACAGATGGATGTGAAAATAGCTTTCCTTAATGGAAACTTGCTCGAGGACGTGTATATGATACAGCCTGAGGGTTTCACATCGGTTGATAAAACCAAGGTATGCAGGTTGCGACGATCCATTTATGGATTGAAGCAAGCATCCAGGAGCTGGAATATCCGTTTTGATGAGACGATCAAAAAGTTTGATTTCTCACAAAATCCAGACGAACCTTGTGTGTACAAGAAGGTTAGTGGGAGGCAAATGTGTTCCTAGTATTGTATGTCGATGACATATTACTTATAGGAAACGATGTGTCAATCTTACACGCTTAAGGTTTGGTTATCCAAGACATTCTCCATGAAAGACCGGGAGAAGCAACCTACATCCTGGGATTAAGATCTATAGAGATAGATCAAACGGTTGCTTGGTCTTTCGCAGCCTACATATATAGACCGAAAAAGCAAAGAGGTTTAGCATGTCAATCCAAGAAAGGTTATCTACCCATCGTGCATGGGGTACACCTTTCAAGTCTATGTGTCCGCGCACGTAAGACGAGAGGATTTGCATGAGTAAGATTCCCTATGCATCCGCAATAGGATCTATCATGTATGCTATGTTATGTACGAGGCCCGATGTATCGTGACGCTCCGAGTGTCACGAGCAGATACCAACCGATCCAGAATGGATCATTGGGTGTCATAAGACGATCCTTAAGTACTTGAGAAGAACTAAGGATGTGTTCCTAATATATGGAGAAGGGGACATGGTGATACGCGGTATACGGATGCTGCCTTCCGCATGCATAAGGATGATTCCATGTCTCACCGATATGTATTCACCTTGAATGGAGGCGCAATGAGTTGGAAAAGTTCCAAACAAGAGAGAGCGATTCTACCACCGAGGAAAGGAAGGTTTGGATCAAGAAGTTCGCTCATGAACTTGGTGTGATTCCGCCATTGTTGAAGCAATACCGGCTCATCGCGACAACAATGGAGCAATTGCACAGGCGAAAGAGCCAAGGTCTCATCAACGATCCAAACATGTGCTTCGCCGCTATCATCTTATCAGAGTGATCATAAGTAGGAACGAAATACAAATCGAGAAAATTCCCACTGAAAGGAACTTAGCGGATCCTTTGACTAAAGCATTACCTCAAAGTAAGTTTGAGGGTCATGTTAGAGCTTATGGTATTGATACCGTGAGCGATTGGCATTAGGCCAAGTGGGAGTCCGTTAGTAATATATGAGAGATGTCCTAAGGCAATCGCTTTATGTATGAACCATTTATATGATAAATGAAGATTCACTATTTGAGTATACATGTTTAATGTATTTGATTGATCTTAAACTCATTTATCAATGTCCACGATATTTATCTACAAAGATGAGAGAATTTGTGATTGATCACAACTAGTGAGTATCTCTACATGTGTAATTGTGATGTATCTAATTATCCCTAGTCGATGAATTGATGGATTCGACACCATCAATTCGGCCGAGACTAGCACGAGGTATACTCCTTGGTGTATCCAAGCACCGATTCTCACCGGGCCGAGACATAGTGATGTCCGAGTTAATCGTGGATGCTAGTTATGGTAACTAGTTCATCGAGTGACCACCGTAAGACTTCATATGGTTCTCTCGCATATATAGATATGTCAATGAAGTTCTTACTGTGGGCTTAAGTGCGATGTTCTTCGACTTGCAGTATTCAAGTCATCTTGATCATGGAGACTTATGCTTTGACATCTTAAGCAAACATCTCCGAGGAGATGTGGACCCGGATGATTGGGTATAAGTCAAGTGATCAAGGTGTTTGAATAGCCTATAAAGGATTCACCACTCCTTATGCAGGAGATGTATACCCATGGCCTCTCGTCGGATTGTTACTAAAGTCTTGGCCAAAGCATTACATGTTTAGAGTAAGGTACTCTTCGATACATGTGGAGTAACTAGAACTGAGGACGAGGAAATGATACTTGGGCTAGGTGACGAGTCACCTAGTGGGACTGGCACACAATAGACCATGTCCCGAACCAAGTGGGTATAAGATGAGTGAAGGGAATGGGGCACGATTCATTCGAGCCATCAAGGGTTTCGTAAATAGTTCGATCAACCGCTGATCTTTTCTTAATTGGGGATCATGATGTACTACTAGGTGCCACTCATGATCGTTCTATAATTAATGGTTAATTATAGACGGCCAACATAAACCGAGAACCTATTTGGTCACACGCACAACGAGTGTAATCCAAAGGATTTAAAACGAGCTTAGAATGGGATTCTCAGACCGAGAGAAACTATGTTTGGTTGGACCAAACATAAAGCGAGCATGAAATTGTTTCAGTCGCAATGGAAGCGTGGATGGGCCGTGTCTTATGAAGACATAATGGATGGACCAAAATGGTTTGGTTCTAATCCAATGGATGAGAATAAACCAAAGGGTTTGGTTTATATTAAACGAATGAACCAAAGGTTGGTTCGGTTCGTTTTAACTTAAAATAAACCATCATGGTTTGGTTTATTTTAACTTATCTTAATGGAGCGGGTTAACGGGATTTATGGATATGATCCATTAACCATTAAGAGAATTAGTTCTCTATAAAATAGGGCTTAAACCCTAATCCAAAACTCTACACCCTTGTTGGTGATTTCGCGCCTAACTACAAGCTGCCGCCAGCTTTGTGCCGCCCAAGACCCTTGCCGGCCCAAGCTCCAGCCGGTGAACCTCCGGCGACCCTCCGGTGATCTCCTATAGGTTCGCATCAAGGTGAGCTTTTCTCCTTGTTTTGGCCGGCGCCTTTCCTCCACCAAGCTGTCCAGTTTTCTGGACAGCTTCTCCTCTCGCCGGAGCGCCGCTTGACGACGGTTAGTGCTCCGACAGCTAACTTATCGGGATTTGATCTTAATCCTCTGAGGTGGAGGACGGGCGATCTCCAAACGGTTGACGAATACCTCTCCGGAGAAGCGAGTTTTGAGAACTCGTTTTGGATCCGAATTTGGATTCGGATCATGATCATCTCTCGATCACGTCGTCTTCAACACGAGGCTAGTAACCCGTACGAAGACGAAGCTCGTGACTTAGCGAAGTCATCCCGAGGAGCTCGGCGTGGATACGGATAGAGACGATTCTACGAGGATCGCTCCGCTTGATGCCGCCCTCGCACATCATCGGAAGGTATAACGTAGTTTAATTTCCTTTATTGCAAATTTTAATTTACGGTTATGTCTACACTTGTTGTAATAGCATGCGTGTGTTGTGTGTGTTGTAATAAATATAGATTTATTATTTTTAATTGCTTCCGCTGTGCTCATGTTTACGAAATATGATCGAACACACACACGCCGCGGTGCCGAAATCCCAACAAAGCAAAGGAGGAAGAAGTATACAATTAGGGAGTAGCGAAACAGATTCTCCAAGGGGTGTCCAGCCATGATTACCACCTACCTAACCAAACTGAAATTAAAGATAAGATTCCACCACAGCTTGAAGACCCTGGCGAATTTGTTATCCCCTGCTCAATTTATGGGGAGAGCTTCGATAAAGCACTGTGCGACTTGGGGTCATCAGTAAGTGTGATGCCCTACGCATTGTTAGTAATATATGAGAGATGTCCTAAGGCAATCGCCTTATGTATGAACCATTTATATGATAAATGAAGATTCACTATTTGAGTATACATGTTTTATGTATTTGATTGGATCTTAAACTCATTTACTGAATGACCACGATACGATTCACAGCATGAGAGAATTTGTGATTGGATCACAACTAGTGAGTATCTCTACATGTGTAATTGTGATGTATCGGAATTATCCCTAGTCGATGAATTGATGGATTTGGACACCATCAATTCTGTCGAGACTAGCACGAGGTATACTCCTTGGTGTATCCAAGCAACTGATTCTCACTGGCTGGAGACATTGTGATGTCCGGAGTTAATCGTGGATGCTAGTTATGGTAACTAGTTCATTGGAGTGACCAACCGTAAGACTTCATATGGTTCTCTGCATATATAGATATGTCAATGAAGTTCTTACTGTGTAACGCCCGTGAAATTCTAGCAATTTTACGAGAATTTTTGGCTTTATGATGATAGGCTTTATGTAGGCCTTTTTGGAGAAATAAAAGAAAATAAGCCAAAAAGAGATGCAAAGCCTAGGAATTGAACCCCCCCACCTCTAGAGATAGCCAAGCCTTATAGATGCACCCACTAACCATGAGCCCAATAGAATCATATCATTAGAGGAAAAGGGGAACCTATAGATAAATGGGAGGAGGGTAAATGAAGAGGCTTGACAAAGAGAAGAGAAACTTCTCTTCCCCCCCTTTATAAAGAAGAGAGAAGTTCCACTTGGCCACTTCTTCTTTCCTTCTTCCTCTTCTCTTCATTCTCACCGAAACCTAAGCCCTTCTTCTTCTTCCTTTGGCCGAGAGCCCCTTGCAAGCTAGGAGAGAGCTAGGTGACTTCCATTAGGTCATCTCCTCAAGCAAAGCGAAGGAAGTAAGTTTTCCCCTCACCTGCAGTGTATTAGTTTGATAGGTTAGGTTGCTTGAAAGAAATATGAGATTGTAGCCTTATAAGTTTCAGCCAACTAAGTTGGTGGGCTAGGATTCATGAAAATGCTACTAAGGGAGGTTTGTATGGGTGGTATGTTTCAAGTAGATACCTTTAGGAGTCCAAAGTCCAAAGGGGATGACCCTATATGGTTCGGCCAACCCCAAGATTTTAGGGTTAGGGTTGCATGAACTTGATTCTAAAGTTATGTTCTTAGATGGTATGTTTCAAGTAAGACCTTTAAGTAACCACCATCCAAGATGATGCCCTTCTAGGTTTCGGCCACCCTAGGTAACTAGGGTTAGGGTTGCATGAAAATATCCCTAATGATGCTATGCTAGGTTATAATGCTCATGAATGAAGGTTAGGTGACAAGAACCCTAGTTGAGCCCTTATAGGTTTCGGCCACCCTAGGTAACTAGGGTTAGGGTTGCATGAAAATATCCCTAATGATGCTATGCTAGGTTATAATGCTCATGAATGAAGGTTAGGTGACAAGAACCCTAGTTGAGCCCTTATAGGTTTCGGCCACCCTAGGTAACTAGGGTTAGGGTTGCATGAAAATATCCTAATGGTGCTATGCTAGGTTATAATGCTCATGAATGAAGGTTAGGTGACAAGAACCCTAGTTGAGCCCTTATAGGTTTCGGCCACCCTAGGTAACTAGGGTTAGGGTTGCATGAAAATATCCCTAATGGTGCTATGCTAGGTTATAATGCTCATGAATGAAGGTTAGGTGACAAGAACCCTAGTTGAGCCCTTATAGGTTTCGTCCACCCTCGGTAACTAGGGTTAGGGTTGCATGAAAATATCCTAAAGATGCTATGCTAGGGTGTAGTGCTCATGAATGAATATTAGGTGACAAGAACCCTAGTTGAGCCCTTATAGGTTTCGGCCACCCTAGGTAACTAGGGTTAGGGTTGCATGAAAATATCCCTAATGAGGCTATGCTAGGTTATAATGCTTTATGAATGAATTTTAGGGGACAAAACCTAAGCTTGAGCCCCTTACAAGATTCGGCCAACCAATGATTTTAGGGTTAGGGTTTCATGAAAACACCCCTATATGTAGTTGTGCTATGGGTATGTTTTTTTTAATATGACATGAACTATGCTTGTGTGATGAATATGTTATGATTCAATGCAACATGAAATTAGGCTATGTGATGAACATGTTTGATGATTTAATATGCCTTGAATAGGCCTAGGAAATAAGCTTCATGTTATGATGTAATGTGCCATGAAATATGCTTAGGTGATGAACATGTTGTGTGAATTAATATGCCATGTATATGTTTAGGGAATATGCTTCAAGTTTATGAATTAGTATGCCATGAAATTAGGCCATGTGATGAACATGTTTTATGATTCAATATGCCATGAATATGCCTAGGAAATGTGCTACATGTTTATGATGTAATGTGCCATGAATATTGTGATTTGCCTAGGTGAAGAACATGTTTTGTGATTTAATATGTCATGAATATGCTTAGGAAATATGCTTCATGTTTACGATGCAATGAAACATGCTTATGTGATGAACACGATTTATGCTTTAGGACCCCTTTAGGGTACTCTTACGTTATGAATGCATGTGTCCTTATGATAAGATAAGATGGGGATGCTTCCCTTTCAAGTAGGGATCAAGAGCTCTCCTTATGACAAGATAAGATGGAGATGCTTCCCTTTCAAGTAGGGATCAAGAGCTCTCCTTATGATATGATAAGATGGAGATGCTTCCCTTTCAAGTAGGGATCAAGAGCTCTCTTTATGACAAGATAAAATCAAGATGCTTCCCTTTTGTGTTGGGGATCAAGAGCATTCTTTATATTATGACAATAAAAAGGAAAGAATTAAGTATTTTACTTTGCAAGAGGTTAAGTACCCGACCCGTCAGGTGGTCGTTAATCAAATCCATAGGGACACAAGAAGACGTAAGAGGTCTTGCCCTGGTAAGACGTAAGAGGTCTTGCTCTAGTAGGACTGGTGGCTCGCTACCCCAGCCTATTAGGGAACGCGCATTATGTGGTACTTAACCTGGGGCCCCCCAAACAAGTTATGATGATATTGAAGTATTTATAAGTATATGTTTTGAAAAGAAAAGACTTTTATGATATTGTGTATGGTTATGTTAAATGCTCTGAATGCTTACGAACTAGGTTCTTTATGCATGCTAGATGTTATGAAGTTATGATGATATTGAAGTATTTATAAGTATATGTTTTGAAAAGAAAAGACTTTTATGATATTGTGTATGCTTATGTTAAATGCTCAAATGCTTACGAACTAGGTTCTTTATGCATGCTAGATGTTATGAAGTTATGATGATATTGAAGTATTTATAAGTATATGTTTTGAAAAGAAAAGACTTTTATGATATTGTGTATGCTTATGTTAAATGCTCTGAATGCTTACGAACTAGGTTCTTTATGCTTGCTAGATGTTATGAAGTTATGATGATATTGAAGTATTTATAAGTATATGTTTTGAAAAGAAAAGACTTTTATGATATTGTGTATGCTTATGTTAAATGCTCTGAATGCTTACGAACTAGGTTCTTTATGCATGCTAGATGTTATGAAGTTATGATGTTTAGAGTTAAGTCTAAGTATGTGGTGACTATGTACTTTATGCTAGTTTAGAATTTATGATGTGGTGAAGGTTAAGGGTAAGGTTAAGAATACTTGCGACTATGTTCCTTCTGCATGATTAGGGTTTATGTTATTACAAATGTTTATGTTCAAGTTAACCAAATGCTTATGATTACGCTCTTTCATGCATGCTTAGTTTATGCGTTATAACGCTCATGTTCAAAGTATGCCCTGCTTAGATTAATTATGCTTAACCTGCTTATGAACAATTCTATGTCATGCTTAGTTCTTTTTGTACTATTACCTGGATATGTTGTTGATTAGTGTTGCTATGAAATGCTTAGGTCATTTTCTATGCCAGCATGCTCATGTTCTAATAGTTTGATGAAATCGTGGCTTTTGTGAGTAGGCAAGGATCTTACTAAGCTATATGCTTATAGTTTATGTTGTCCATATACTGCAGATAAAGGAAGTCTGCACTAGAGGAAGTGGCAGGAGGGGCCATGTGTGTGTGTGATAGTGGCATGGTGGAAGAAGACCCTTCACTATCTGCTTATATTTATATGTTCTAAGAACAATTTAAGACATTGCTTCCGCTTATAAGACTTGTGTTTAATGAGTATCCCTTTATTTAAGAGGTTCGATATGTTAGAACTCATGAACGAATCCTTTCGTTATGCATGTTATGAAATGAGATAAGATATGTGGTCATGCTAATGATGAATAAGATAGGTGATGCATGTGCCAAAGAAGGTTTCAGTTATGATAACCTGTTTAAGCATGTAGACTTTGAACGGATCCATATGTAGTATGCTAATAAAAAAAAATATATAGACTAAAGTAGCGCCGCCCTGAGAGCAGATAAGGGCGGGCGCTACATACTGTGGCTTAAGTGCGATGTTCCTTTGACTTGCGGTATTCAAGTCATCTTGATCATGGAGACTTATGCTTTGACATCTTAAGCAAACATCTCCGAGGAGATGTGGACCCGGGATGATTGGGTATAAGTCGAAGTGATCGAAGGTGTTTGAATAGCCTATAAAGGATTCACCACTCCTTTCGAGGAGTTGTATACCCATGACCTCTCGTCGGATTGTTACTAAAGTCTTTGGCCAAAGCATTACATGTTTAGAGTAAAGTACTCTTCGATACATGTGGAGTAACTAGAATCCGTAGGGCGAGGAAATGATACTTGGGCTAGGTGTGACGTAGTCAGCCTAGTGGGGACTGACACAATAGACCATGTCCTTAACCAAGTGGGTATAAGATGAGTGAAGGGAATGGGGCACGATTCATTCGAGCTACTGAAGGGTTTCAGAAATAGTTCTGGATCAACCGTTGATCTTTTCGGTTAATTGGGGATCATGATGTACTACTAGGTGCCACTCATGATCGTTCTATAATTAATGGTTAATTATAGACGACCAACATAAACCGAGAACCTATTTGGTCACACGCACAACGAGTGTAATCCAAAGGATTTAAAACGAGCTTGAGAATGGGATTCTCAGACCGAGAGAAACTATGTTTGGTTGGACCAAACATAAAGCGAGCATGAAATTGTTTCAGTCGCAATGGAAGCGTGGATGGGCCGTGTCTTATGAAGACACAATGGATGGACCAAAATGGTTTTGTTCTAATCCAATGGATGAGAATAAACCAAAGGGTTTGGTTTATATTAAACGAATGAACCAAAGGTTGGTTCGGTTCGTTTTAACTTAAAATAAACCATCATGGTTTGGTTTATTTTAACTTATCTTACTGGAGCGGGTTAACGGGCTTTATGGATATGATCCATTAACCATTAAGAGAATTAGTTCTCTATAAAAGTGGGCTTGAGGGATTGTTAAACCCTAACTAATCCAAACCCTAGCCCCCCCTTGAGTTGCCGCCCACTCCTTGGAGGAGTTTTCAGCGCCAACCCAAGAGCAGCCGCCGCCCAGCCTTGTGCCACCGTCCAAGACCCTTGCCGGCGTCCAAGCTCCAGCCGGTGAACCTCCGGCGACCCTCCGGTGATCTCCTAAAGGTTCGGCATCAAGGTGAGCTTTTTCTCTCCTTGTTTTGGCCGGCGCCTACTCCTCCACCAAGCTGTCCAGTTTTCTGGACAGCTTCTTCTCCTCTCGTCGGAGCGTCGTTTGGACGACGGTTAGTGCTCCGACAGTGGCTAACATACCGGGGATTTGATCTCCGGTAATCCTCTGAGGTGGAGGACGAAGGATTCGTCAAACGGTTGACGAATACCTCTCCGGAGAAGCGAGTTTTGAGAACTCGTTTTGGATCCGAATTTGGATTCGGATCGTGATCATCTCTCGATCACGTCGTCTTCAACACGAGGCTAGTAACCCGTACGAAGACGAAGCTCGTGACTTAGCGAAGTCATCCCGAGGAGCTCGGCGTGGATACGGATAGAGACGATTCTTACGAGGATCGTTCCGGTTGATGCCGTTCCCGCTACACGTCATACGAAAGGTATAACGTAGTTAATTTCCTTTTATTGCAAATTTTAATTTACGGTTATGTCTACACTTGTTGTAATAGCATGCGTGTGTTGTGTGTGTTGTAATAAATAGGAGTATTTATTATTTTAATTTCTTCCGCTGTGCTCATGTTTACGAAACATGATCGAACACACACACACCGCGGTGCCGGAAACCCAACACGCATACTATTTGGAGATGGAACTGGGAAATATACAACCAACGAGCATAGGGATATGTATAGCAGACGACACGATCAAGAAGTCCGTTGGCATGCTAGCACAGGTGCCTGTGGTGATTGAGAATTTCATGATACCCACAGACTTTATCGTACTAGATACAGGACCAGATCCTCAGAATCCCATCATTCTGGGAAGGCCTTTTCTGGCAACTGCGGGGGCGTGTATAGATGTAAAGGCACACCAGATTTCCCTGGAGGTAGATGGGGAGATCATCCTCTTCAGCCTTTTAGAGCATAAAGCCCCCTACCTCGACGGCTTCACTTTTAGCAGAATAAAGTTGGGGCCACCAGATGAAGATTCTGAGATGGATGAATGGAGGTTCACTAAACCTCCAGAGCCAAGTTGATAGTGGAGTGCGGTCAAGCTAAACAACCTTAAACAAAGCGCTTCTTGAGAGGCAACCCAAGTTTAGTTTTTAGATTTCCCTTTGATTGTGTTGCATGCATTTAGTTAATTTGAATTTTGATTTCCATCTCATTTAGAATTAGGACTAGAAAGGAACTTTGCTAGGTAAAAATAAAATCCATATTAGCTTACTCGGCGAAGTGTATGAGGAAATTTGGACCGTTGTACAAAAATGGGAGAAAAAGGGGGACACACGGCTGGTCATGTGTTTTCCCACGGCCGCACCCGACTAACCCGAGGCGCACATGGCCTGGCCATGTGTTTTCACATGGTCGTGTCATGCAAGGTTAAATAGGGTGAGCCGTGTGTTTTCACCCCATTTGCGTCGTGTGCTTCGATTTATCTTGCCCTAGCCATGTGGTTTCTTCTTCCCCACCACCTAGAAGCTTTTCTAACCTTCAAAGAAGCCAAAAGAAGCAAGGATGAGGAGGACCAAGCATGTAGCATCTCGATCCAGTGCTTCGGAGCGACGAGCAAGGAGAACCGACACCCCTCAAGCTCCGGAGGAGGGTAACGCTCTACCAACCCTTCTTTTTTGAAACAATGAAAATAGAGATAGATATAATATGCTTTCTACTCGTAAACTCATTGCTACTAGGTACCTAGATGAAGATTTGCTAGAGTCCTTAGGGTTGTTGGGTGACATTCAAGCCCTATTTGCAAAAATGGGGTGGGAAGAGATAATGGGAATAAGACACCCAACTTACCCTAGGATAGTTCTAGAATTTTTGAGTTCCTTAAAGGCAAAAATTTTAACGGGTAGAGAGAGTAAAGAGGGTAGGATAACTTTTAGAATTTTTAACATTGAGCATGAATGGACCTTCCACCAATGGAATTCATGCTTTGGCTTGCTGAGTGGGGGAGAGAGAAGAATCCCTATTAGGTTTAACTCTCAAATATTTTGGACCGAGTTGACGGGGGAGCAAGCTTACCCTTCTAGGGCCAAAGCATCGTGCCTCCAAAACCCCATTTTTCGATACCTCCATCGAATCATGGTCAGTACTATATTTGGTCATGGAGAGAGTGACGGTGTGGTGAAAGCTAACGAGCTGCTTTGCCTCTGGGACATGGTACAAGAAAGGAGTAGCATCGATATAGGGTCCCACTTCATCAGACACTTAGTGAAGATGGGCAAAGCAACACGAGGAGAGATTAATGTGAGAGGCCTACTTACCCACATTTGTCATAGGATGGGTTACGATTACACTACATTAGAGAGTATAGAGGGAAGCCCTAGGATCGACCTAGGAGTGTACATTGCCATGAAGATTAGAGCTGTCAATTTGGGTTGGGTCCGTCGGGTTGGACCGCCCCGCCAAACAATTTGAGCGGGTTGGGTTAGAAATTTATCCAATCAACCCACGACGGGCTTAAATAATCAACTCGCATCGGGCTGTGACCCGCGAGCTGAGGGTTGCGGGATGTGAAGTCAATCGCAACTCACTTCTCGCAATGCAAAAGTCGACAAAACCCTGAAATCAGAAATCCGCTATTCCTCAATCCTCCTCTCGCCGACTCGCGATTCGCGAAACCCTACGCCCGTGACTCGCGATTCGTGAAATCCCTTATTCCTCCTCTTCTCGTCGACGGGCTACGGTGTCTCCATAGTCCACTCTTTCGGTCTCCTCCACCTATGACTCTGCCTCCGATCCCTTCTCTCTATCCCATTCCCATCCGATCATCTTCCTCGCGGCCGGCAACCCTCACCGATCAGGATCACCTCAAGTCTTTGCCTCTCCGAGTCTCTGGTCATCCACCCTGCGAGGTTGCGACTTGCAACCCTCGTCGATCTAGATCGCCGTAGTGCCGCTTAAAATCTGCATCTAGGATGAGCTAAATTGGTTGCCTGCGCCTCAGTCTTCACTCATAGTCTCTAGTCTCCAAGGCCCAATCGCTTCAAGTTCAGTGCTTAGTTGGATATATTATTCCTTTTGCTGCAGCTGCTGAGCTGCATACAATCATGTGAATTATGGACCAAATGGTGTTGGAGGAAAATATCCAAATAACAAGGTTAGAACACTATCCATGTATATATCAATTTCTGATAAAACAATGTGGTTTTGATTTAGAGATGCTTCTTTTTTTTTTAATCTGTTAATGGAAATAAGTTAGGTTTGTAGAAAAATTGGAAATTATTCCCATCTGTTTCCTTTCACCTTAAAATCATTAGAAAATGTGTTTCAGATTATCTGTTAATGCTTCCCCGCGATCAGAACTAAATGGCAAATAATGTGAATTTGCTGAAGGCAAAGTAAAATTAAGATGGCGAGAAGACTTTTTGATGTTTGGTAGGTTGGTGGAACTAAAAGAAGGTTTGTTTATGGGCATATGTATACACTGTTCCTTGCAAAATATTTTTGTTTAAGTTGAGATCAGTTATATGGTGGCTAACAGGTGATGTATCTTTGTCGACCCTTAAATTAAAAGGTTTAGTGCATGGTGGTTAGGGATTTGGTGTGTTTTCCCTAATAGTAAATGCTAGCGTCCAAAATAGAGAGGTTTAGGATGAGAAAAATGTGCCCTCCACTGAGCTTGGGTTAGGCCATTCATGGCACCTAGAGATTTAAAATGTGGAAAATGCATCCTCGACTAAACTTGGGTTAGATCATTCATGGCACCTAGAGGTTTAGGATGTCGAAAATGCACTCTCGACCGAGCTTGGTTTAGTTCATTCATGGTGCCTCATGGTGCTTGTTAATCCATTTTAAGTCAAAAGAAAAGGCGCATTGCTCTTTGGTTTTATCCGGTAAATTTGGTTGATGCTAATGTTGTAATAGGTGTAAGATTTGATGCTTAAATATTTTTTGTTTTTCTTCACATGGTATTCTGAATTGTAGATTAGTGGAGCTAGGATAGAGATTCCAGATAGAGGTGATTTCATTGTTGGCACTTCAGAGACGTAAGAAAGCTCTTGAACATTTTTTAGTGCAGGTATTTTCCATCATGTATTTGATACATTACTTGTCACTTTATTTTGTCATGAACTTCTTTTTATTTCTTTATAATAATTTATAACTTCTATATGATGGCGATTACCTTGTCATTGTTCCTATTTGTTTTGAGTGTCCAGTGAACCAAAATCCCATGTAGGTCAGTTAATAAACTATTTCCTTTTTTTTTGTTGATATATTGTTCTTTTGCCTTAGGTAGGCCACTGACTCTTGTGGTATTTTGGCATTACATTCATAATTTTATAGAAGCACACTTTTGGCTGAAAAGGCAGCAGGATTGGGAAGATTCATTTCGAAGCCTATACTACATGCTAAGAAAGAACATTTGTAACATGTTCTATGGTATTTCACTAACTTTAATCATATTAGTGTGCCATCATCTTGAACAACTATTTCACTAAACAGTTGTTAGACCATGTACACCTCTCTTTGCTGTTACTATATTATGGCCTGAAGAACTATTTTTGTTATACGATGGCTATTCTTGGATAAACAGGCACTGTCAGTTCTGTAATAGACTAAAAAGTAATTTATACAAATTACAGCTTACTATTCCTTGGCTCAAGAAGTTACATGCATTAAGAAGTCCTGAGTTAACAATATTATCTAAATTTATAAAGATTTGATTATGCCATCACAAAATACTATGATTTCTTGCACGTCAATTTTTATTTGATGTGTGATATTGATGCTAGCATTTCCTTTATTATATTCAGAATTGCATTCTTGTATGCTGCATTTGATTCTTGTGAAAATTGCAGTTTATACTGTGCAGTTTATGATTTTGTTCTTTGGGGGCAACTTACTCGGGAAAAGAAGTGCTCATGTAATGCTTACATATCACAATCTACACATGGTCTACGATCCTTGCTTAGAAATAATGTATGCTCAGCTATTTCATTAGGTAGCTTGAATTGCATTTGTTATTCTTAAATGCTAGTCTAATCTTCCTCTCTGCATTTGCTTGGAATGAGGCACATGTTTCATTGAGTATCAGCTGAATAGAACTTATGTTTTCATTACCTGCTAGTGATTAGTGTATGCACCCGTCCCATTCCAGAATGCAACTTTACATGTTCCAGAGGTAAAAGTGCATGCAAACTTTTTGTGATAACTGTTGTTCTTGTAATGTTGTTTCTATTAGCATGCCTACTCAAGGCTTCTATTGATTTTTAGATGTCATGTAAGGAGATACGGAAAGCTGATATAGTCGTTCCTTCATCTAGTGGCTCAAATACTAGCTATAGCCTATATCAAAACTATACCTGGTATATCTATCGGTGATCTTTGTTTTAGTGTTGAACTAAAGGATGCAATTATTCCACCATGGGTTGTGTATGGCGTTTGGTCTGTGATGAGCTATGAGGGGACTACTTGTTGGGATGTACACTGAAAAGTCTATCTTTTGTATGAACATCTTTATTTTTGAAATAAGAATCACATGATTATTATTTGTATATTTATGGTTATGCATATTGTCTAATACATTACATTGTAGATAACATGGTATGTAGTGTCACACGGGAGATCATGTTATCAATTCCTTGTAAAGTTTAAGTAAAGACTCACAATCGAGATGGTTTTGGACAAACCATTGGCATGGTTGTGTTGGGTTTCCGGCACCGCGGCGAGTGTGTGTTCGAACATGTTTCGTAAACATGTACACAGCGGAAGAAATAAAATAATAAATCTAATTTATTACAACACACACACACCACACGCATGCATAGTACAACATGTGTAGACATAACCATAAATTCAAATTTTGCAATAAAAGGAAA
Organism: Wurfbainia villosa; assembly: GCA_025175895.1. Classification (NCBI taxonomy): domain Eukaryota; kingdom Viridiplantae; phylum Streptophyta; class Magnoliopsida; order Zingiberales; family Zingiberaceae; genus Wurfbainia; species Wurfbainia villosa. Next base: position 24,189,098 of record CM045990.1, on the reverse strand, counting down.
TTTATTCTACGTATATCTGACGTATCACGTGTAGCGGGAAAGACATCAACTGGAGCGATCCTCGCTAGAATCGCCTCTATCAATATCTACGCCGAGTATCTTCGGGATGACTTCACAAAGTCACAAGCCTCGTCTTCGTATGAGTCACTAGCCTCGTGTCGAAGACGATGTGATCGAGAGAAGATCACAATCCGAATCAAAATTCGGATTCAAAACGAACCCTCAAAAACTTGCTTCTCCGGAGAGGTATTCGTCAACCGTTTGACGAATCCTTCGTCCTCCGCCTATGAGGATTACCGGAGATCAAATCCCCGGCAAGTAAGTCGCTGTCGGAGCTCCAAACGTCGTCCAAAGGATGCTTCGACACGAAGGAAACAAGCTGTCTAGAAAACTGGACAGCTTGGTGGAGGAGTTTGCGCCAGCCAAAGAGAAGAGGGCCAACAATTCCTTGGTCACCGGAGCCAAGGAGGATCACTGGAGGGTCGTCGAAGGATCACCGGAGGGTCGTCGGAGGATCGCCGGCTGAAGCTTGGACGCCGGCAACAAGCTTGGACAGCGGCACAAGGGTGGGCGACAGGTAGGGTTGGGCGCCGACCACAAGAGGAGAAGGAGAGGGTGGGCGGCAACTAGGGGTTGCTTGGATTAGGTTTTCACAAAACCCTTAAGCCCTATTTTATAGAGAACAAATTCTCCTAATGGTTATCGGATCATAACCAAAATCCTATTAACCCGCTCCATTAATTTAAGTTAAAATAAACCAAACCAATTTGGTCTATTTTAAGTTAAAACGAACCGAACCAACTTTGGTTCATTCTTTTAAAACAAACCAAACCCCTTTGGTTTATTCTCCACCATTGGATTAGAATCATACTAATTTGGTTCATCCATTATGTCTTCATAAGATATGGCCCATCCACGCTTCCATTGCGACTGAAATGATTTCATGCTCGCTCCTTGTTTGGTCCAACCAAACCTAGTTTCTCTCGGTCTGAGAATCTCATTTTCAAGCTCATTTTAAATCCTTCGGATTACGGTCGTTGTGCGTGTGACCAAATAGGTTCTCAGTTTATGTTTGCCATCTATAATTAACCATTAATTATAGAACGATCATGAGTGGCACCTAGTAGTACATCATGATCCCCAATAAACCGAAAAGATCAACGGTTGATCCAGAACTATTTCTGAAACGCTTAAGCAGCTAGAATGATTCGTGCCCCATTCCTTTCACTCATCTTATACCCACTTGGTTTAGGACATGGTCTATAGTGTCATTCCCCACTAGGTTGACTACGTCACACCTTGCCCGAGTATCATTTCCTCGTCCTACGGATTCTAGTTACTGTACATGTATCCAAGAGTACCTGTAACGCCCGTAAAATTTCTAGCAATTTTACAAGAATTGTTGGCTTGATGATAATGGACTTTATGTGGGCTTTTTAAAAAATAAAAGAAAATAAGACAAAAGGGATGCAAGGCCTAGGAATTGAACCCCAAACCTCTAGAGATAGCCAAGCCCTATAGATGCATCCACTAACCAGAAGCCCAATAAGATTTTATTATTAGAGGAATAGGGGAAATTATAGTTAGGGTGTAAGGGAGATTAAGGGACTCTTCAAGTGAATAAATAGGGGGAATGAGGGGGCATGAGTTATCAAAACTTCATTTCTCCTCCTCTTCTTCTTCCTCACCGAACTCTAGAGCTCCCCCTCTCCATTTCTTTGGCCGAACCCCATCCAAGCAAGGAGAAGGCTAGATTTGGCTTTCCTTAGGTCATCTTTCTACTAAAAGCAAAGCGAAGCATGTAAGTATCCCTCACCTGCGTACGAGTAGCTTTCGGTTGATTGTTTTGTGTAGAAACCCCTATGATATGTTCGGCCAACATGGATTTTTGGTGTTTTATTGAAGTTCTATATCTTGTTTTACATGCAAATGATGATGTTAGGATGTAGAATGAATTAGGTTAAAAGTTAACCCTAGGAACCCCTTGAACCATTCGGCCACCCCTCTATTTTGATGACTTAATGAAGTTTTATTCCATGTTTTATATGCATATGATGTTGTTAGTATGTTAATTGGATTAGGTTAAAAGACTAACCCTAAAAGCCCCTTGAACCATTCAGCCACCCCTCTATTTTGATGACTCAATGAAGTTTTAATCCATGCTTTATATGCATATGATGTTGTTAGTATGTTAATTGGGTTAGGTTAAAAGACTAACCCTAAAAGCCCCTTGAACCATTCGGCCACCCCTTTATTTTGGATGATTCAATGAAGTTTTAATCCATGTTTGTATGCATATGATGTTGTTAGTATGTTAGAGAGATTAGGTTAAAAGACTAGCCCTAAAAACCTACATAGACCATTCGGCCACCCCCCTTGTATTGATGTTCCAATGAAGTTTTAATCCATGTTTTGTATGCATATGATGTTATTAGTATGTTGATTGGATTAGGTTAAAAGTCTAACCCTAAAAGCCCCTTGAACCATTCGGCCACCCCTTTATTTTGATGATTCAATGAAGTTTTGTACCATGTTTTGTATGCATATGATGATGTTAGTATGTTAGATGGATTAGGTTAGAGGTTTAACCCTAAAAGCCCCATGAACCATTCGGCCAACCATTGTCCTTTAACATGCTCTAGGTTAGGTTAACATGTGTTTTATGTTTGGGTGAATTCATGTTGACTTGTGATATTAAATGATGCTAGATGAAGATAATATGCTTTAGGTTAGTGTTTACTTACTCTTGATGTTTATGCCTTGCCATGCCCTATGTGTATATGATATTTAAGATATGTTATGAAATGAAATACGATATGATTATGAAATGAAAAACGATATGTTCATGAAATGAATATGATATGATTATGAAATGAAGTATGATATGTTATGAAATGAAAAATGATATGTTCACGAAGTGAAGTATGATGTGTTAGGAAATGTGTTGGAATGTATACTGAAAGCCTAGCTCTTTTTGTATGAACATTTTTATTTTGAAATAAAAATCACATGATCATTGTTTGCACTTTATATATTTATTATATGTGTGCATATTGTCTAATATTTTACATTGTAGATAACATGGTGTTTGGTGTGGCACAGAAGATCATGTTATCAGTCCCTTGTAGAATATAAGTAGAGGCTCACAACCAAGATGGTTTTGGACAAACCATTGGTATGGTTGTAGTGTAGCTTGGTATTGTTTTGTCTTGAACATAGAGTTACACTAGTACACTTAGGTGTATTGAGCAGGACCGACATAGAGGTGATTCAATTTATTGCTGACTACATAATTGAATCAGACCTCGGATATTATGTTGTACATGCTCTTAATCTCGATATAATAACGGGCACATGTACTTAGTATTTATTTCTTTGATTTACCAGAGGGTGAGATTTAGATGAATTAAATCAATATGCCCGGTAAGTTGGGAAATGATATTATTTACATGGTGTGTCGTTGATTATAGGAGGAAACCGTGTCCTATATACTAGGTTGATGATGTCCCCTTGAGGAGCTCATAAGGTTCATCATGTAAACCCAGCTAGTTGACTTAGTCAACATGATGATAAGGTTGAGTGGTACTACTCGAGGAGTTAGATGTTAATTAATTGATGGTCAGTAAATCAATTAATTGACGGACATTCGATATCTTAAACACGGAGACATGAATGTACAAATAATATATGGAGCCCATAATAATTTATGGGGGTTAGTGAGGTAGTTCAATGATGATCCTCTAGTGGAATGGAACATCATTGATGGATCAAGTTTGTGTGGTTCCGATCCATCGGGTGGCCAAGATCCAACTCCTCCTTATGGTCCCTATCGTAGCCTAATATAATCCTCATGAAATCTAGATCCAAGGATGTAAAACAAAACTCTAGAACCAACGGTTGGGTTTAGGGTTTAGGGTTGATGAAACCCTAGATCCGACGGTTGGGATGAAACCCTAGATCCGACGGTTGGGATGAAATCCTAGATCCGACGGTTGGGATGAAACCCTAGATCTGACGGTTGGGATAAAACCCTAGATCAGACGGTGGAGATTAAATCCCTAGATCCGACGGTGGAGATTAAAGGAGGCTTAAGCCCAATTCTATAAATAGAGGGCTTAGGTTGGGCGGCAAGGGAGTGCTCTTGGAGTTAGGGTTTTAGGTTGGGCGGCTAGGGTTTGGAAGCTAAGACTTGGGCGGCAATTCTTGAAAAGTGGTCGGCGCCCATCTTCTTCCAACAAGTTGTGGCCGGCGTCCATCTTCTTCAAACAAGTTGTGGTCAGCGCCCATCCTCATTGTTCCCTCTCTTATTCCTTGGCCGGCGGCAACCTCTCTTCAAGGTTGGCCGGTGTTCATTCCTCCATTCTCTCCAAGGTGGTCGGCGGTTCTCCATTCATTGGTGGCCGGCGCTTCATCCATTCATTCCTTGGCCGGCGGTTACATCGAGCTCTTTTGATTGGTGGCCGGTTCTAGAAAGGAAGAGTTTTGTTTTGTTCTTCTCTTTGTTCGCAGCGAACAAGGAAGGGAAGAACGCGATCTAGAAGGCTTCTACTCGTGGAGGATCTTCGCCCACACGTCGTCCACGAGGAGGATAGGACATACGGTAGAAGATCGTGAGGTATAAAAGTTTTACAACTTTATTTTCTGATCTTAGCATATTCTTTTATGTGTTTATTATACAAGTGTGCATTTGTATATATTTTGTATAATCATGGACCCCGAAGACAAACACAAAAACCGGCGATCCGTCCGTCGTCTTTTCCGCGGCTAACCAACTAGAAGAGTTGTGTTGCTTGAACAACTAGTTTGTTCATGCGATCACTCAAGTTGTTAGCACGACGACGAATTGGTTGTGCTAAGGAAACTCATCCCATCTAGATTAGTTCTTTCATTAGTGAAAATTTTAATCCGGGGATATGGGAGCCAATGAGCCTCCGAAGCAACTCCCTACAAGTGGTATCAGAGCCACGGTTTTCGATATATGTGTGTTTTGGATTCAGTTACTTTCATGCACATATCATATATTGAGTATGCCAGATAATAGTAGGATATGCGTAGGCTAACTTTTTGGTTGCAGGCATAAGATCCGACTATTATGGCTATTTGGTTGTATGTGATTGTTTTGTGTGTGATTGTATGTATATTATTTGAATCCTCGGGGTTGACGAGGCTAGATTAGTATTTAATTTTTATAATTAAATACTGCATTATTTAGCCGCTCATTTTAGTTTACTTTCGATCTAGATTATTTTTACACTCCTTCGTGGAGTATAGGATCGATGGATGTAAATTAAAATGATATATCTCGGCTCGGATCTCTTTGGTGACTTGCGCACGGGAAAAGGTGGAGTGGACGAGGTGGCGACACGACGGGATGCGTATTGGAGAACAATGCCATAATAGTTGGAAAAATTCTGTTTTTATCCATATTTATTGCTTATTTGTTTTATATGCATGTTGTGTATGCTTGAAAATTCCTCATTGTCAATTTACTAAGTGGGAGAGGGACATTTTAATTAATTCCCGCGGCCTCCATTACAATTTGACGTGTGATGCAACAAACTTGTGCGTTGGCTCTAAGTGCCTTCCTCCCCATCGGATGGGTTTGTTTGTGGATCACTAGGTCAAATAATGGTTATAGGAAATTATTTAGTAGCGTGTGTACTTCCCCATCGGTAAGGCACATAATCCGAAATAATTCCCTTAGTATCGTGTAATGGTGCACACTTAGATGCAAATAAAAAGTATCCTCCCCATCGGAGTCACTGCTTTTATTTGTAGGGCTAAAGAGGAACCAACTATTAATTTTATTTGTCAAAAAGTACGGTTGACAAGATAATAAAATTAATGGGTAAAACCTCCTCTTACAAATGTAGAATTCGTATACGTCCACACTATCGTGGCATGCGATATTCTCGGTGTTTTGAGGTGTTGGTTGATTTCGGAATTTTATTGTTTTGAGGAATCAATAATATTTGAAATCTAATGTTTTGATCATTGTGATTCTTAGGTTTTTCAAATGGCTTTCAACCCACTTCTTTGTGATATTAAAAGAAAATAAACTTCTTGGACCAAACTATATTGATTGGAAAAGAAACTTGGATATTGTCTTAAGCTGCGGAAGGAGTACAAATTTGTGTACTCTTGGTCTGTCCTCCTAAGCCCACCAATGACTACGATGAAAAGGAAAGAAAGTTATAAGAAATGGATCAAGGCGGATGAGATGGCGCGGTGTTACATTTTGGCATCTATGTCAAATGTCTTTGCAACATCGACATCGGTCGAGCCATAGCCATAGCTTATGACATGATGTTCAATCTCAAGGAACTTTCGGACATCGAGTAGAAGGGCTAGGCAATGAGAAACTTGATGGCGACCACCATGATCGAGGAACACCGTTAGGGATCATGTTCTCAAGATGATGGCTCATCTTAATGAGATGGAAGTCCTCGGGGTGAGATCGATGGGGAAACCAGTCGATATCATTCTCGATCTCTGCCTAGGAGTTTTGAAGCGATTCCACCTCAACTACAACATGAACAAGAGGTTGTATTCGTTGGCGAGCTTCCGGAGAACTCCAGAGGCGGGGATTTTTCGTCAAAGCACTCAAGCCATGGTTGCTCAGAAGGTTTCTTCTTCTAAACTGAAAGGTAAGAAGAAGAAGAAGCAAGGTGGAGCGAAGAAAGTGGCAGTGGGACCTCAGGTAGGAGTGAAGAAGCGAAAGGCAAGTGCTTCACTTGCAAGGACTAGACATTGGAAGCGGTGTCCTCGCCGAAAGAACAAAGGTATATCTTCTTGTTTAGTTGTTGAAACATGTTTAGCGGTGTTATCTACGATTCGGTGTGTAGATACAGAGCCAGCGATCATGTCTGCAATACTTTGCGGGATTCTAGGAAACCCGACAACTAGTGAAGGAGATTACCGTCTTCATGGGCAATGCTTCAAAGGTGGCGGCTATTGCAGTGGGAGACGTTTATTTATCTTTTGATAGGAATAAAGTTTTGGTTTTGAGAAATTGTCTTTATGTACCTACTTTTAGAAAGAATTTAATTTAAGTTTCTAAATTTTTTATTGATGGATATTATGTTTATTTTAATGACAAAGTGGTTATAAAAAGGAATAGGGAGATTATATGTTCTGGTACATTGGTTGGCAATTTATATACTCTTGAACCGAAAACTCCCACGATGCATATAGAAGTCAATAACTCATCTTCTAAGTCTAATAAGAGAAAAGAACTTTCGCAAATGAACTAGACATATCTTTGGCATCTAAGGCTTGGTCATATTAACCTAAGTAGAATTCAAAGGTTGATAGCTGATGGACCTTTGGGTTCATTAGTGGTGGAGGATCTCCCAACCTGTGAATCTTGCTTGGAAGGTAAAATGACCAAGAGGCCTTTCAAGGCCAAGGGGTATAGAGCCAAATATGTGTTAGAATTGGTTCATTCTGATTTGTGCGGTCCTATGTCTATCCAGGTAAGAGGTGGTTTTGAATATTTCATCTCTTTTATAGACGATTATTCAAGATATGGATACATTTACTTGATGCGCCGCAAGTCTGAATGCTTTGACAGGTTCAAAGAATTCAAGGATGATGTGGAGAACCGTCAAGGTAAAAGTATCAAGACATTGCGATCTGATCGTGGTGGCGAGTACCTCTTAGGAGAGTTTAGGAGTTACTTATCAGAGGTTGGGATTCAATCCCAATTGTCTGCACCTGGCACACCCCAGCAGAATGGTGTGGCGGAGCGAAGGAATAGGACTCTGATGGAGATGGTCAGATCGATGATGAGTTATTCTGAGTTACCTGATTCGTTACGGGGTTTGCTCTGGAAGCGGCGACACACATTCTGAACTTGGTTCCATCTAAGTCGATTACCCTCTACTCCCTGAGTTGTGGGTGGCGAAGCCTAGTCTAAGACATATTCGGTTGGGGTAGTCCGGCACATGTCTTTGAAGGAGATCTTGGTAAGTTGGAATCACAAATGCAGTATGGCTACCCTAAGGAGCGAAGGGTGGTTTATTCTATAGTCCTAGAGATCGAAGGTGATCGTTAGTCACGAATGCCGATTTCTAGAGGAGGACTATGTAATGAACCACAAGCCCCAGTAGGATTGTTCTTGAGAGTTGGGAAGTCCGACTTGACCACGGTACAAGAGGAGATACCACAAGTCAGCACGCGTGTCACGAGCATACGGAGGCACCTCGTCGTAGTGGGAGGGTTGTTAGACAACAGAGAGATTCATGTTTTTAGGAGAGTCTTGGACTTAGTCACTGGTGAACATGAACTGATCCTGGACATATGAGGCACTCCAAGATAGAGATCACGGTATCTTGGCAAGAGCGATGAATTGGAGATAGAATCTATGGATTCTAATCAGTCTACAGGAGCTAGTAGAGCCACCCGATGGTGTAAAAGCCATTGGATGCAAGTGGATCTACAAGAGAAAGAGAGGAGTAGACGGGAAGGTTGAGACCTTCAAAGCTAGGCTTGTTGCGAAAGGGTATACTCAGAAAGAGGGTATCGATTATGAGGAGACCTTTTCATGTATATCTTAAGTCTATCCAGTTCTCTTATCTATAATTTGCTCATATGGATTATGATATTTGGCGGATGGATGTCAAGACATCTTTCCTTAATGGAGTCTTGAGGAGAACATCTATATCACGGCAACGGAGGATTCATTGCTAAAGGCAAAGAGCATCTTGTATGTAAGCTTAATCGGTCCATTTATGGATTGAAGCAAGCTTCTAGATCTTGGAACATCCGCTTTGATGAGGTAATCGGTCATATGGATTTATTCAAAGTCGGATGAGCCTTGTGTATATAAGAGATGTGATGGAAACATAGTGGTATTTCTTGTACTATCGTAGATGACATTTTGTTAGTTGGCAAAAATATCAAAGTGTTATCGAGACGTAAGGGTATGGTTGTCCAAGCAGTTTGACATGAAGGACTTGGGAGAAGTGGGACACATCCTTGGGATCAAAGTTATAAGGGATCGCAAGAAAAGGATGTTGTGCTTATCTCAAGCTTCATACATTGACACTATCCTTGCTCGTTTTAGCATGCGGAACTCCAAGAAAGGTTTTCTACCTTTTAGGCATGGAGTTCCTTTATCTAAGAGATGTGTCCCAAAACATCAAAGGAGATAGAGGACATGAAGGCGGTTCCTTATGCTTGGCGATAGGAAGCCTTATGTATGCTATGCTATATGTGCGAGACCCGGATATACTGCTTTTGCCGTAGGCATGGTTAGCAAATATCGAGTAATCACAGACGAGGACATTGGATTTGCGGTAAAGCATATATTGAAGTACGAGAAGGACTAGGGATTATATCTTTGGTTTCAAGGCGGATCAATTAGTCCTATGGGTTACACGGATTGATTTCCAATCGGATAGGGACAGAGTAAGTCTACCTCGGGGTTTGTGTTTACTTTTGGAGGTGGAGCCATAGTATGGAGGAGTGTCAAGCGAAATCGTGGCGGACTCTACCATGGAAGTGAGTATGTGGCGACCTCTGGGCTGACCAAGGAATTTGTATGGCTCGGGAACTTCTTGATGGACTTGGATGTGATTCTGGTTTGCCCGAACTATCACAATTTATTGTGATAACGTGATGCGATTGCAAACTCGAAGGAACCACGAGCCCATAAAGCGATAAACACATAGAGTGCAAGTACCACCTTATACGAGAGATCGTAAAGCGAGGAGAAGTAGCTGTCGCCAAGATTGCATCAGAGGATAACCTGGCGGATCCATTCACTAAGGCCCTTCCAGGGAAAGCGTTTGATAGGCATGTGGAGGACATGGGGATCGGATGTATGGCAGTGTGATGACGACATAGTCTTTTAGTATAAGTGGGAGATTGTTGGAATGTATACTGAAAGCCTAGCTCTTTTTGTATGAACATTTTTATTTTGAAATAAGAATCACATGATCATCGTTTGCACTTTATATATTTATTACATGTGTGCATATTGTCTAATATTTTACATTGTAGATAACATGGTGCTTGGTGTGGCACAGAAGATCATGTTATCAGTCCCATGTAGAATATAAGTAGAGGCTCACAACCAAGATGGTTTTAGACAAACCATTGGTATGGTTGTAGTGTAGCTTGGTATTGTTTTGTCTTGAACATAGAGTTACACTAGTACACTTAGGTGTATTGAGCAGGACCGACATAGAGGTGATTCAATTTATTGCTGACTACATAATTGAATCGGACATCGGATATTATGTTGTACATGCTCTTAATCCCGATATAATAACGGGCACATGTACTTAGTATTTATTTCTTTGATTTACCAGAGGGTGAGATTTAGATGGATTAAATCAATATGCCCGATAAGTTGGGAAATGATATTATTTACATGGTGTGTCGTTGATTATAGGAAGAAATCGTGTCCTATATACTAGGTTGATGATGTCCCCTTGAGGAGCTCATAAGGTTCATCATGTAAACCCAGCTGGTTGACTTAGTCAACATGATGATAAGGTTGAGTGGTACTACTCGAGGAGTTAGATGTTAATTAATTAATAAGAAATCAATTAATTGGTGGACATTCGATATCTTAAACACGGGGAGATGAATGTACAAATAATATATGGAGCCCATATTAATTTATGGGGGTTGGTGAGGTAGTTCAATGATGATCCTCTAGTGGAATGGAACGTCATTGATGGATCAAGTTTGTGTGGTTCCGATCCATCGGGTGGCCAAGATCCAACTCCTCCTTATGGTCCCTATCGTAGCCTAATATAATCCTCATGAAATCTAGATCCAAGGATGTAAAACAAAACTCTAGAACCAACGGTTGGGTTTAGGGTTGATGAAACCCTAGATCCGACGGTTCGGATGAAACCCTAGATCCGACGGTTGGGATGAAATCCTAGATTCGACGGTTGGGATGAAACACTAGATCCAACGGTTGGGATAAAACCCTAGATCCGACGGTGGAGATTAAATCCCTAGATCCGACGGTGGAGATTAAAGAAGGCTTAAGCCCAATTCTATAAATAGAGGACTTAGGTTGGGCGGCAAGGGAGTGCTCTTGGAGTTAGGGTTTTAGGTTGGGCGGCTAGGGTTTGGAAGCTAAGGCTTGGGCGGCAATTCTTGAAAAGTGGTCGGCGCCCATCTTCTTCCAACAAGTTGTGGTCGGCGTCCATCTTCTTCAAAAAAGTTGTGGCCGGCGCCCATCCTCATTGTTCCCTCGCTTATTCCTTGGCCGGCGGCAACCTCTCTTCAAGATTGGCCGACGTTCATTCCTCCATTCTCTCCAAGGTGGCTGGCGGTTCTCCATTTATTGGTGGCCAGCGCTTCATCCATTCATTCCTTGGCCGGCGGTTACATCGAGCTCTTTTGATTGGTGGCCGGTTCTAGAAAGGAAGAGTTTTGTTTTGTTCTTCTCTTTGTTCGCAGCGAACAAGGAAGGGAAGAACGCGATCTAGAAGGCATCCACTCGTGAAGGATCTTCGCCCACACGTCGTCCATGAGGAGGATAGGACATACGGTAGAAGATCGTGAGGTATAAAAGTTTTACAACTTTATTTTCTGATCTTAGCATGTTCTTTTATGTGTTGATTATACAAGTGTGCATTTGTATATATTTTGTATAATCATGGACCCCGAAGACAAACACAAAAACTGGCGATCCGTCCGTCGTCTTTTCCGCGGCTAACCAACTAGAAGAGTTGTGTTGCTTGAACAACTAGTTTGTTCAAGCGATCACTCAAGTTGTTAGCACGACGATGAATTGGTTGTGCTAAGGAAACTCATCTCATCCGGATTAGTTCTTTCATTAGTGAAAATTTTAATCCGGGGATATGGGAGCCAATGAGCCTCCGAAGCAACTCCCTACAATATGAAGTATGCTATGTTTGCAAAATGAAATAAGCTATGTTATAATAAAAGCATAAAAGTATTTTACCTTCTGCATGACTTGTACCAAGACCTTAACAAGGTCCAAAGGGATGGACTCCTAAGATGCCCTAGGGACGATGGAGTAAGACTCGGGCCTAGGATGGGCCTCTATGTATGATTGCCCCTAGGTCGACGGACTAAGATCGAGCCTAGTACGGGATGGGCTCCAAGATGCCCTAGGTCGATGGAGTAAGACTCGGGCCTAGGATGGGCTTCTACGCTATGACGATTGCCCTAGGTCGATGGACTAAGATCGGGCCTAGTAACCTAGTAGGTTCGAGACTTGCTACCTCGGTTCTATTTAGGGATGTGCACTATGATAATGAAGAAGTGGTACAATGCCGGGCCCAAATATTTTGAGATTATGTTTACGTACCTATAATATATGTTTTAAAAAGCATCCTACATAGGTTACACGATTTGATTGCTATGTTGCATGTTATGTTTGATATGTCATGTTTATGCTGCTATGTTACATATGATGTATGTTATGTTTGATATGTCATGTTTATGCTGCTATGTTACATATGATATATGTTATGTTTGATATGTCATGTTTATGCTGCTATGTTACATATGATGTATGTTATGTTTGATATGTCATACATATGTTGTATGTTATGTTTGATTAAGCCATATATTTACATGATATGCTACTATGATATATGTGTTACATGTTATGTTTACTTATGTTACTTATGCTACATGTTAAGTTGCTTACGCCATGTGTGTTACATGTTATGTTGCTTATATGTTATGAATGTTACATGCCATGATTAATGTCGATGTATGGTTTTTGTGAGTAGAACAGGATCTTACTAAGCCTATGTGCTTATAGTTTATCTTTCCCTCGTACTGCAGATAAGGGTAAGGGATGGATAAACTAAAGGGAGCAGCAGGAGGGGTCAAATGTGTGTGGTAGTGGTATGGTGGAGAAGATTTGTTATGTCCTTATATATATGTTTCCCTATGATGATGACGTTTATGGATGTCCTTATTTATGTCTCCTTATGATGATGATGTTTATGAACTTTAACTAAGCACTAAGTATCTATATATGTTATGATGCATGCTCTATGTTAATAAGAAGAAGTTGTTGGATCGATGTGGTTCGCTAGAGGGGGGGGTGAATAGCGAAAAATCTTTTCTTTTTCTTTCGTTAAAACTCGAGAGATAATTAGTTAATTGCAGCGGAAATGTAAAAATAAAAAAAACAATCGACACAAGGGTTTTACTTGGTTCGTAGCCGAAGGCTACTACTCCAAGGCCCTAGTGGTCCTTGACCACGTACGGAGGGCAAAAGCACTAAAGGAACTCCTCCTCGTTAGAGGTAGGAGTTAATCGATACAAGAAGGAACCACAAAAACTTGAGGTAGAGGGACACTCCCCCTCTCCTCGTATACGATAAAAGCTCCGGAAATGTAAATGACAAGAAAAACTAATACCGACGTACAAGAATAATAAGAGTTAAACCTAGACGTCGGAATGGAAGGACTTCGTTGTCGGAGAGTTGCGGTATGCGGAGACTTTTTGGAGGCTTAGAATTGTTGATGAAACCCTAGGTTTGGCCCTCCTTTTATAGCCTTTGAGCCCCTTTTCGAGAGGAACCCTAGCCAATCAAATTTGAGCACATCTTCCCTTGAAATTTGGTGATAATCCTTGACTCCTCGAATCTGATCATTGACCATCAGTCGACTGATGGCCATCATCAGTCGACTGATGGCAGCATCAGTCGATTGCTGACCTTCAGCGATCGTTTGACGGCCAATGAGTCCTCCTCAATTAGCACAAAAACATAATTTCGATGGTCGTCGACCATCCGATCTCGACCTAGACCATCTATAAGAAGTCTTTGGTCGGATCTACGCTTAAGATCATCCCCGTAAAGAGGATACAACCTTACTTACTCTCGCACACTCGAGCTTACCTCGATGCTTACGTGTTGCTTTTGCTTCCGGCCTTCCACTCGATTCCTTCGGCTCCCTCCGAAATCATTCGAGTGTCGCTCGACCACCGCGGCTTTCTCCGGGTGTCGCTAGCCTTCAGCTCCAGCTATATCAATCTTCTGCACACTCGATTCAGCTCGTGAGAAAACAAAATAGACTTAACTTTGTGTCTTTGCTATAATCAAAACACAGGTTCGATTTCGGTGCCTCACTGCACCAACAGAAGTAAGGAAGAAGTAAGAAGAAGTATCTATATATGTTATGATGCATGCTCTATGTTAAGAAGAAGAAGTATCTATATATGTCAATGCATGTTTATGTTTTAAAAGAAAAAAAAAATGTGTCTAAAGTCTTCCGCTGTAAGTAGTAAGAAGTGTATGTATGTACGATCGCGTCACGCGCCGCCCCTCCGGACCCTTGGAAAAAGGGCGGGCGTGACAGTACCTTACTCTAAACATGTAATGCTTTGGCCAAAGACTTTAGTAACAATCCGACGAGAGGTCATGAGTATACATCTCCTCGCAAGGAGTGGTGAATCCTTTATAGGCTATTCAAACACCTTCGATCACTTCGACTTATACCCAATCATCCCGGGTCCACATCTCCTCAGAGATGCTTGCTTAAGATGTCAAATCATAAGTCTTCATGATCAAGATGACTTGAATACCGCAAGTCAAAGGAACATCACACTTAAGCTACAATAAGAACTTCATTGACATATCTATATATGTAGAGAACCATATGAAGTCTTACTGCTGGTCACTCCAATGAACTAGTTACCATAACTGGCATCCATGATTAACTCCAGACATCATAATGTCTCTAGCTAGTGAGAATCAGCTGCTTGGATACACCAAGGAGTATACCTCGTGCTAGTCTTGACAGAATTGATGGTGTCCAAATCCATCAATTCATCAACTAGGGATAATTCCGATACATCACAATTACACATATAGAGATACTCACTAGTTGTGATCCAATCACAAATTTTCTCATGTTGTGAATCGTATCGAGGACATTTAGTAAATGAGTTTAAGATCTAATCAAATACATGAAAACATGTATACTCAAATAGTGAATCTTCATTTATCACATAAAAGGTTCAAACATAAGGCGATTGCCTTAAGACATCTCTCATATATTACTAACAAACTCCCACTTGGCCTAATGTCAATCGCTACGGTATCCAATACCATAGTCTCTAACATGACCCTCAAACTTACTTTGAGGTAATGCCTTAGTCAAAGGATCCGCTAAGTTCCTTTCAGTGGGGATTTTCTCGATTTGTATTTCCTTCCTACTAATGATCTCTCTGATCAAATGATAGCGGTGAAGCACATGTTTGGATCATTGATGAGACCACATCAAGTTCAAAGATGAACTTCTTGATCCAAACCACTTCCTTTGCTGCTTCCAGAGCTGCAATGTATTCTGCCTTAGTTGCAGAATCCGCTATAGTGTCTTGTTTGGAACTTTTCCAACTCACTGCGCCACCATTCAAGGTGAACACATATCCAGACTGAGACATGGAATCATCCTTGTTTGTCTGGAAGCTGGCATCAGTATACCCACGTATCACCATGTCCCCTTCTCCATATATTAGGAACACATCCTTAGTTCTTCTCAAGTACTTAAGGATTGTCTTAACAACCGCCCAATGATCCATTCTTGGATCAGACTAGTATCTACTCGTGACACTCAGAGCATACGATACATCGGGTCTTGTACATAACATAGCATACATGATAGATCCTATTGCGGATGCATAGGGAATCTTACTCATGCAAATCCTCTCGTCTTATGTGTGCGGACATATAGACTTCGAAAGGTGTATCTCATGCCTGATGGGTAGGAAATCTTTCTTGGATTCAGACATGCTAAACCTTTTAAGCACTCGGTCTATATATGTAGACTGTGAAAGGACAAGCAACCGTTTCGATCTATCTCTATAGATCTTAATCTCGAGGATGTAGGTTGCTTCTCCTAGGTCTTTCATGGAGAATGTCTTGGACAACCAAATCTTAACTGACTGTAAGACTGAAACATCATTTTCTATGAGTAATATGTCATCGACATAGAATACTAGGAACACGACTGCACTCCCACTAACCTTCTTGTACACACAAGGTTCGTCTGGATTTTGTGAGAAATCAAACTTTTTGATTGTCTCATCAAAACGGATATTCCAGCTCCTGGATGCTTGCTTCAATCCATAAATGGATCGTCGCAATTTGCATACCTTGGTTTTATCAACCGATGTGAAACCCTCAGGCTGTATCATATACACGTCCTCGAGCAGGTTTCCATTAAGGAAAGCTGTTTTCACATCTATCTGCCATATCTCATAATCATAATGAGCTGCTATGGCTAGGAGCATCCAAATGGATTTAAGCATAGCAACAGGCGAATTGGTTTCGTCATAATCAACACCTTATTTTTGACGATATCCTTTCACCACCAATCTAGCCTTATAGGTAATCACATTACCATCCATGTCGGTTTTCTTCTTGAAAACCCACTTGCACCCTATAGGCTTTATTCCTTCAGGTGGGTCAAGCAAGTTCCAAACTTAGTTTTCATACATGGAATCCATTTCCGACTTCATGGCTTCAAGCCACTTATCCCTTTCTGAACTTGTCAGAACTTCTTCATAACTGATAGGCTCCTCATCATCAATGAGTAACACGTCATTCGATTCACTTACGAGAAATCCATATCTCTCAGGAATATTACGTGTTCTACTAGATCTACGAAGATGTGGTGTTTCAATAGGTCCAGCCGATTGCTCATCACTATGAGTTATCGACTGTTGTGCTTCACCAGGTATCTCATCAATGTCTATTTGAGTCTCTCGAGCCTCCTCAAGCTCGACGACACTCCCACTGTTTTCTTGCAAGAGAAACTCTTTCTCTAGAAACACAGCATGCCTTGAAACAAACACCTTTTGTTCCACAGGATGATAGAATTGGTAACCCCTTGTTTCCTTAGGATATCTAATAAATAGATATTTATCAGACTTAGAATCCAATTTGTCTGATACAGTCCGCTTCACATAAGCAGGACAATCCCATATCTTCAAGTAAGATACATGAGGTTTCTTACTATTCCATATCTCATATGGAGTAGTGGAAACTACCTTGGTTGGCATTCTGTTTAACAAGTAAATAGTTGTCTGAAGCGCATAGCCCCAAAAGGACTTGGGAAGATTCGCATGATTCATCATTGACCTGACCATGTCCAACAAGGTCCGGCTACGCCTCTCAGATACACTATTATACTGTGGTGTATATGGCGGAGTCCATTGAGACAATATGTCATTGTCTCTTAGATAATCTAGAAACTCTTGACTTAAGTATTCACCACCTCGATCCGATCGAAGTATTTTAATACTCTTATCATGTTGTTTCTCTACTTCACTCATGAATTCTTTGAACCTTTCAAAGGCTTCAGACTTGTGTTTCATCAAAAATGCATACCCAAACCGTGAGTGATCATCGGTGAAGGCAATGAAGTAGTTATAGCCTCCCAGATCTTGAGTTGACATAAGTCCGCATACATCAGTATATATTAGACCAAGCAACTCTCCCACCGATTCACCTTTTCTCATAAAAGGTAACTTGGTCATCTTGCCTTTTAAGCATGATTCACATGTATCGTATGAATCTAATTCAAACGATTCCAGAATTCCACATCGGTGTAATTCGGACATGCGTTTCTTGCTTACATGGCCAAGATGACAACGCCATATGTAGAAGGCTAATTGATTATCCTTTTGAGCATGCTTGTTGCTCTCTTCGATATTGAAAATGTCACTGGATATGTCCAACGTATAAATACCATTGCTTAAATTTCCAGTTCCATAAAGAACGTCATTCAAAGTTATGTAACAACAATTGTTACAAAAGTTAAATGGTACTCATTTCTATTCAAACAAGAACCAGAAATGATGTTCTTTATGAACAAAGGAACATAAAAGTAATTGTCCAATTCTAAGACAAGTCCTGTAGGGAGTTTCAATAAATACATTCCGATAGCGAGTGCAGCAACCTTTGCTCCATTCCCAACACGTAAATTTGACTCTCCCTTGACGAGTCTTCTTCTATTCCTTAGCCCATGTATGTCGTTACATATATGTGAGCCACACCCAGTATCCAATACCCAAGTGTTTGAGGAAATAGAATGACAATCAATAATGAAGATATCTGAAGAAGATGGGGCATCCGATGTCTTATTCTTCTTCACGAACTCAAGATAAATCTTGCAATTTCTTCGCCAATGGCCCTCCTTGCCATAATGATGGCAAGTGCCCTTTTGAGCTGGTTCTTCCTTTTAAGCCTTTTTCTTCTCCTTCTGCTATTCCTTTGACTTCCTCTTAGAACCTTTCTTCGAGGAATCAACTTACAGCTCCGTCCCCTGCTCATGCTTCACAGAAGACTCCACAGTCTTCAGCATGTTGAGCAATACACCTTCTTGCATCTCATAGGTGAAGAGGAGCTTGGAGACTTCGAACCTTTCGAATCTCATTTGCTCATCAACCAACTCATAAAGATGAAAGACTATGGTATGAGCATCTATATGCTCATGCTGCTTCCGCAGCTCAGGTACCATCGTGGCTAGCATGATGCAACTGGCCATTTCAGAATCAGTCACATGTTTCTGATAGGCCAACAATTGGTCTAGAGTTGCATTGTCACTAGGACGGGTGGGAAGAGGCGCTTCGAGGACATTTGCAAGCTTTTCAATCTTGAGAACAATTCTCAAGTTTCTAAGCCAGTCCAAGAAGTTTGACCCAGTCAATTTATTCGAATCCAAAATGGAACGCAAATTCAAAGACATCACGATCGATCAATTATCCTAGAAATACAACTCGAGCATATATGAGAAAGATGATTTAAAATGCATCAATATGCATTCATAAATCCCATTCATTTTTCGAATTTCAAAAACCCCAAAATCACTTCGGGAGATTGTAGGTCCATCTCCGAATGGGATGATATCCAACATAGATATGAACAACCTTGGAGAGAGTCCAACAAGTCATTCATAGCTATGATGGTAGGTATCAAATATACCGATTGCATATCACATATATGTAACTATCACAATGTGCTATCAACTAATTGAATGTTCACACATACATCGGGTTGTTAACTCATTAACAAGTATGCATCATATGCATATCACCCAACTTCACCTCCCTTCACATCGACCTTGGAGAGAGTCCAACAAGCCGATGCTCCAGGTTAAAGTCAACCCATTAATCAAGACATAGTTTTAATATAGTTAGAGTGCATTCAACCAATTATCCCGGCTTGGAGAGAGTCCAACAACCAAAGATAACGATTGACCTCTGACTCTTACTATATTAGTATTAAACTATTCCATGGTTTGAACATGTTCGGGTTCGAGCTAGGCTTGGAGAGAGTCCAACAACCCAAACAAGAAATGGAACTCTGGTTCTAACCATATTAATGGAAGGTGTATGCTTTAATATTGAGTAAGGGTTTTTATGTCTCATCCTCTTTGCATGAAAATAACTATTATCTACATGGCATGGCATACATGGCATACATCTACATGTCACGACACGCATGGCATAATGATATGCATCTAATGCAATTACATGACATACAATTATGAAATGTACAAAATTTCCTTATATGTCATAACTATTTATGGAAATAAAATATGTTTGAGATTTGATTCTCCAAATCAAATCATGATTAAATTAGGAAAAAAATTTCCAAATCTAATCACATATTTTATTTGTGGAAAGTGTTGATTAAGGAAAGTCAATTTAGGAAACAAATTTCCTAAATCATCAAAACTACTTATGAAAATAAAATATTTTAAGATTTGATTTCCCAAATCAAATCATGATTAAATTAGGAAACAAATTTCCAAATCTAATCAAATATTTTATTTATAGAAAATATCAATTTTCAGAAATACTTCTAACTTTCCAAAAGGAGAAGATTTCCATAAATACTTATAGACTTTCCAAAATTAAAAAATTTCCATAAATACTTCTAACTTTCCAAAAGTAAAAAATTTCCATAAATACCATTACAACTATCACAAAACAATTTTACGATTATATCGAAACACAACCTGGGCTCTGATACCACTGTTGGGTTTCCGATACCGCGGCGAGTGTGTGTTCGAACATGTTTCGTAAACATGTGCACAGCGGAAGAAATAAAATAATAAATCTAATTTATTACAACACACACACCACACACATGCATAGTACAACATGTGTAGACATAACCATAAATTCAAATTTTGCAATAAAAGGAAATTTATTCTACCTATACCTGACGTATCACGTGTAGCGGGAAAGACATCAACCGGATCGATCCTCGCTAGAATCGCCTCTATCCATATCCATGCTGAGTATCTTCGGGATGACTTCACAAAGTCACAAGTTTCATCTTAAATGCGAGTCACTAGCCTCGTGTCGAAGACGATGTGATCGAGAGAAGATCACAATCCGAATCAAAATTCGGATACAAAATGAGTCCTCAAAAACTCGCTTCTCCAGAGAGGTATTCGTCAACCGTTTGACGAATCCTTTGTCCTCCACCTATGAGGATTACCGGAGATCAAATCTCCAGCAAGTAAGCCGCTGTCGGAGCTCCAAACGTCGTCCAAACGACGCTCCAACACGAAGGAAACAAGCTGTCCAGAAAACTGGACAGCTTGGTGGAGGAGTTTGCGCCAGCCAAAGAGAAGAGGGCCAGCAATTCCTTGGTCACCGGAGCCAAGGAGGATCACCGGAGGGTCGCTGGAGGATCGCCGGCTGAAGCTTGGACACTGGCAACAAGCTTGGATGGTAGCACAAGGGTGGGCGGCGGCTAGGGTTGGGCGCCGACCACAAGAGGAGAAGGAGAGGGTGGGCGGCAACTAGGGGTTGCTTGGATTAGGTTTTCACAAAACCCTTAAGCCCTATTTTATAGAGAACAAATTCTCCAAATGGTTATCAGATCATAACCAAAAGCTCGTTAACCCGCTCCATTAATTTAAGTTAAAATAAACCAAACTGATTTGGTCTATTTTAAGTTAAAACGAACCGAACCAACTTTGGTTCATTCGTTTAAAACAAACCAAACCCCTTTGGTTTATTCTCCACCATTGGATTAGAACCATACTAATTTGGTTCATCCATTATGTCTTCATAAGACATGGCCCATCCATGCTTCCATTGCGACTGAAATGATTTCATGCTCGCACCTTGTTTGGTCCAAACAAACCTAGTTTCTCTCGATCTGAGAATCTCATTCTCAAGCTCGTTTTAAATCCTTCGGATTACGCTCATTGTGTGTGTGACCAAATAGGTTCTCGGTTTATGTTTTCCATCTATAATTAACCATTAATTATAGAATGATCATGAGTGACACCTAGTAGTACATCATGATCCCCAATTAACCGAAAAGATCAACGGTTGATCCAAAACTATTTCTGGAACCCTTCAGCAGCTAGAATGATTCGTGCCCCATTCCTTTCACTCATCTTATACCCATTTAGTTTAGGACATGGTCTATAGTGTCAGTCCCCACTAGGTTGACTACGTCACACCTTTCCCAAGTATCATTTCCTCGTCCTACGGATTCTAGTTACTGCACATGTATTCAAGAGTACCTTACTCTAAATATGTAATGCTTTGGCCAAAGACTTTAGTAACAATCCGACGAGAGGCCATGGGTATACATCTCCTCGCAAGGAGTGGTGAATCCTTTATAGGCTATTCAAACACCTTCGATCACTTCGACTTATACCCAATCATCTCGCATCCACATCTCCTCAGAGATGCTTGCTTAAGACGTCAAAGCATAAGTCTTCATGATCAAGATGACTTGAATACCACAAGTCAAAGGAACATCGCACTTAAGTTGCAGTAAGAACTTCATTGACATATCTATATATGCAAAGAACCATATGAAGTCTTACGGCTGGTCACTCCAATGAACTAGTTACCATAACTAGCATCCTCGATTAACTCCGGACATCACAATGTCTCTAGCTAGTGAGAATCAGCTGCTTGGATACACCAAGGAGTATACCTTGTGCTAGTCTCGAGAGAATTGATGGTGTCCAAATCCATCAATTCATCAACTAGGGATAATTCCGATACATCACAATTACACATGTGGAGATACTCACTAGTTGTGATCCAATCACAAATTCTCTCATGTTGTGAATCGTATCGAGGATATTCAGTAAATGAGTTTAAGATCTAATCAAATACATGAAAATATGTATACTCAAATAGTGAATCTTCATTTATCACATAAATGGTTCAAACATAAGGCGATTGCCTTAGGACATCTCTCATATATTACTAACAGATTGTAGTGTAATTTGGTATTGGTTTGTCTTGACCATAGAATCACACTAGTACACTTTATATGTATTAAGCAGGACCGACTTAGAGGTGATTCGATTTATTGCTGACTACATAATCGAATCGGACCTCATATATTATGTTGTACATGCTCTTAATCCCGATATAATAACGGGCACATATACTTGGTATTCATTTCTTTGATTTACCAAAGGGTGAGATTTATAGAGTAAATCGATAGGCTCGGTAAGTTGGAAAATGATATTATTTATATGGTGTGTCGTTGATTATAGGAGGAAACCGTGTCCAATATATTAGGATGATGATGTCCCCTTGAGGAGCTCGTAAAGTTCATCATGTAAACCCTGCAGGTGTACTTGGTTCGGCATGATGATAAGGTTGAGTGGTACTACTCATGGAGTTAGATGTTGATTAATTAATTATCAGTAAATTAATTAATTGAAGGACATTCGAGATCTTAAACACGGGGAGATAAATGTACAAATAATATATGGAGCCCATTTTAACTTATGGGGATTGGTGAGGTAGATCAATGATAATTCTCTTGTGGAATGGATTATCATTAATGGATCGGACTTTATGTGGGCTTGATCTATTGGGTGGCCAAGATCCAACTCCTCTTCATGGTCCCTATTGTAGCCTATTAAACCCTCATGGAGCCTAGATCTGATGGTGGAAAATAAAACTCTAGATCCGACGGTGGAGATTAAATCTCGAGTTCCAACGGTGGAGGTTAAATCTTTAGATCTGACAGTGGAGATTAAATCTCTAGATCTGACGGTTGAGATTAAATCCCTAGATCCGACGATTGAGATTATATCCCTAGATCCGACGGTGGAGATTAAAGGAGGCTTAAGGGGTGGGGGCAAGAGCATTGCTTGGAGATTAGGGTTTGGGCGGCTAGGGCTTGGATGCTTGGGTGGTGTGGGTTTTAGGGAATCCTTGGGCAGTAAGGATTCCTTCTCTTCTCCTTAGCCGGTGCCCAACTTGATCTTCTCAACCTTGGCCAGTGCTCATCCTTTTCTTCTCTCCATCCTTGGCCGGCGGTGACTAGGGTTAGGGTTCTTCCCCTAGAGCTCTTGGTCGGCACCCACTCCATCCTCTTCATCTACTCCTTGTTTTCTCCTTGGCCGACGGCAATCACCAAGCAAGGTGGCTTGGTGGTTAGTTCTAGAAAAAGAAGAGTTTTGTTTTATGATCTTCCTTTGTTCAAAGTGAACAAGGAAAGGAAGATTGGTGATCTAGGAGGCTTCGACTTTTGGAAGATCGTCGCCCACACGGCGTCCAAAAGGAGGAAGGACATACAATAGAAGATCGAGAGGTATAATGCTTGCTTATGATCTTTTCTTATTTTATATATGTTGTATGTTTTGTTATGTGACTAAATTTACTTGGACCCCGAATACAAACACAAAAACCGGCGATCCGTACATCGTCTATTCCGCGGCTAATTGTAGAATAGAAGTTGGTTGCTTGAACAACAAGTTTGTTCAAGTGACCACTCTAATCGAATAGCACGATGATGAAACGGTAGCTTGGGTAATCCCTCTTTGTCAATGATAAATTTTTTATCCGGGGACGTAGAAGGGATCGCCATGAACAAGCGACCGAGTTGAAGTGGGAAGCGAAGTTTCCTACCTTCAAGTGGTATCAGAGCCACGCTTTCCGGTTTTGTGTGTTTTAGGATTCGGTTACTTTTATGCACTTTTCATATATTATATGTGTCGGATAATAGTAGGATGTGAATAGGTTAACATTTTGGTTGTAGGCATAGGATCCAACTATTATGGCCACATGTGTGTATGTGATTGTATGTTTGTATTTGTATATTTTTTGAATCCTCGGGGTTGATGAGGCTAGTATTTAATTTTTTTTAATTAAGTACGACATTGTTTAGCCACTCATTTATTTTAGTTTACTTTCGATATAGATTACATGTACA
This sequence comes from Wurfbainia villosa, assembly GCA_025175895.1. NCBI lineage: Eukaryota > Viridiplantae > Streptophyta > Magnoliopsida > Zingiberales > Zingiberaceae > Wurfbainia > Wurfbainia villosa. The sequence continues at coordinate 24,164,917 of CM045990.1, read as the reverse complement.
CTCCTTCGTGGAGTATAAGATCGATGGATGTAAATTAAAATAGTTTTTCTCGGCTCGGATCTCCGGATGGCTTGTAAATGGCGTAGGGAGGAGCGGACGAGATGGCGATACAACGGGAGGTATATTGGAGACAAAATCCATAATAGTTGGAAAATATTTTTTTTCATATTTATTGCTTCTTGTTTGATATGCATGTCGTGTGCTAGGAAAATTCCTTAATTTTAAATTACTAAGTGGGAGAGGGATATTTTTTTAAATTTCCATGGCCTCCATTACGATTTGACATGTGATGCAAACAAACTTGCGCGTCGACTCTGAGTGCCTTCCTCCCCATCGGATGAGTTTATTTTGTGGATCACAGGGTCGAATATGGTTATAGGAAATTATTAAGGAGCGTATGTACTTCCCCATCGGAAGGCACATAACCCGAGATAATTGCATTAGTACCGAGTAATGGTGAAAACTTAGATGCAAATAGGAGTATCCTCCCCATCGGAGTCACTGCTTTTATTTGTAGGGCCAAAGAGGAACCAACTATTAATTTTATTTGTCAAAAAGTTAGTTTGACAAAATAGTAAAATTAATGGGTAAAATATCCTCTTACAAATGTAGAATTCGTATACGTCCACACGATCGTTGCATATGATATTCTTGGTGTTTTGAGGTGTTGGTTGATTTTAAAATTTTATTGTTTAAGGAATCAATAATTTTTTGAAATCTAAAGTTTTGATCTATGTGATTCTTAGGTTTTTTTTCAAAAATGACTTTCAATCCAGTTGTTGTGATACTAAAAGAGAATAAACTTACTGGACCCAATTATGTTGATTGAAAAAGGAATCTTGATATTGTCTTTACTGCTGAGGAGTACAAGTATGTACTCCTCGAAGAGTACCCTCCTAAGCCTGCGGATGATTCTGAGGAAAAGGAGAAGGAGAGTTATAAGAAGTGGATTAAGGCTGATGAGATGGCGCAATGTTACATTTTGGCTTTTCGGACACCAGAATCGAGCTGCTAGGCAGGAAGCCATGAGGAACTTGATGACGACCACCATGATCGAGCGAACACCCGTGAGGGATCATGTTCTCAAGATGATGGCTCATTTGAATGAGCTGGAAGTCCTCGGAGCTGAGATCGATGGGGAAACCCAGGTCGATATCATTCTCCAATCTCTACCTAGGAGTTTTGAGCAATTTCGCCTGAACTACAACATGAACAAGAGGTTGTATTCGTTGGCGAAGCTTCTGACAAAACTCCAGCTGGCAGAGGGGATTTTTCGTTAGAGTGCTCAGGCGCAGGCCATGGTTGCCCAAAAGGTTTCTACTTCTAAGCCGAAAGGCAAGAAGAAGAAGAAACAAGCTGGGGCAAAGGCGGCGGGAGGAACTCAGGGAGGAGTGAAGAAGCTGAAAGGCAAGTGCTTCACTTGTAAGTAGACTGGACACTGGAAGAAGGACTGCCCTAACCGGAAGCAGAACAAAGGTATATCCTTTGGTCTAGTCATTGAAACATGTTTAGCGGTGTTATCTACTGGCACCTGGTGTGTAGATACGGGAGCCACTGATCATGTCTGCAATACTTTGCAGGGGTTCCAGGAAACCAGACGACTGGCTGACGGGGAGATTACTGTTTACTTGGGCGATGCTACGAAAGTGGCGTACAAAGGGGAGATGTTTATTTGTCTTTTGAGAGGAATAAAGTTTTGGTTCTGAAAAATTGCCTTTATGTACCTTTATTTAGAAAGAATTTGATTTCGATTTCTAAATTGTTTATGGATGGATATTCTATTTCTTTTAATGATAGAGTTGTTATAAAAAGGAATATGAAGATTATCTATTCTGGTGCGTTGATAGGAAATTTATATACTTTGGAAACCAAAAAGCCTCTACGATGCAAATAGAAGTTAAATAACTCATCTTCTAATTCCACAAGAGAAAAACCTTCAAGATGAACCAAACATATCTTTGGCATCTAAAGCTTGGTCATATTAACTTAAGCAAAATTCAAAGGTTGATAGCTGATGGATCTTTGAGTTCATTAGTGGTGGAAGACTTCCCAACCTACGAGTCCTGCTTGGAAGGTAAAATGACCAAGAGACCTTTTAAGGCCAAGGGGTATAGAGCCAAAGATGTGTTGGAATTGGTTCATTCTGATTTGTGTGGTCCTATGTCTATCCAGGCAAGAGGTGGCTTTGAATATTTCATCTCTTTTATAGACGATTATTCAAGATATGGATACATTTACTTGATGTGCCACAAGTCTAAATGCTTTGACAAGTTCAAAGAATTCAAGGCTGATGTGGAGAAACGTCAAGGTAAAAGTATCAAGACACTATGATTTGATCATGGTGGTGAGTACCTCTTGGGAGAGTTTAGGAATTACTTATCAGAGGCTGGGATTCAATCTCAATTGTCTGCACCTGGCACACCCCAGTAGAATGGTGTAGCAGAGCAAAGGAATAGGACTCTTATGGAGAAGGTTAGATCGATGATGAGTTATTCTGAGTTGCCAGATTCGTTCTGGGGATATGCTCTAGATACGGTAGTGTATATTCTGAACTTAGTACCATCTAAATCAGTGCCTCCTACTCCCACATAATTATGGATTGGGCGAAAGCCTAGTCTAAGACATATTCGGATTTGGGGGAGTCCAGCACATGTGCTGAAGGCAGATGCTGGTAAGTTGGAACCTCGTACAGAAGTGCGCATGTTCGTTGGCTATCCTAGAGGAACAAAAAGAGATTTGTTTTATAGTCCTAGAGATCAGAGGGTGATCATTAGCACGAACGTCAGATTTCTAGAGGAAGACTATGTGATGAACCACAAGCCCATGAGTAAGATTGTTCTGGAGGAATTGAGAGGGGAAGTCACTGCTTCAGTACCACCGGTACAAGAGGATATACCATAAGTCACTGCACCGCGTATCACAGAGGATACACAGGTGATACCTCGTCGTAGTGGGAGGGTTGTTAGACAGCCTGATATATTCATGTTCTTGGGAGAATCTTCTGATTTTGTCTCTGGCGAACATGAACCTGATCCCTAGACATATGAAGAGGCAATCCAAGATAAAGATGTGGTATCTTGGCAAAGTGCGATGAATACTGAGATTGAATCTATGGATTTAAATCAGGTCTGGGAGCTAGTGGAACCACCCAATGGTGTAAAAATCATTGGATGCAAGTGGATCTACAAAAGAAAGAGAGGAATAGACGGGAAGGTTGAGACCTTCAAAGCGAGGCTTGTTGTGAAGGGGTATACTCAGAAAGAGGGCATCGATTATGAGGAGACCTTTTCGCCGGTAGCCATGCTTAAGTCTATCCGAATTCCCTTATGTATTGCTGCTCATATGGATTATGAAGTATGGCAGATGGATGTCAAGACAACTTTCCTTAATGGAAGTCTTGAAGAAAACATCTATATGAAGCAACCAGAGGGATTCATTGCAAAGGGCAAAGAGCATCTTGTGTGTAAGCTTAATCAGTCCATTTATGGATTGAAGCAAGCTTCGAGGTCTTGGAACATCCGCTTTGATGAGGTTATCCAGTCTTATGGATTTATTCAAAGTCCGGATGAGTCTTGTGTATACAAGAGATGTGACAAAAATGTAGTGGTATTTCTTGTACTATACGTAGATGACATTTTGTTAATTGGCAACAATGTCAAGGTGTTATCGGACGTAAGGGTATGGTTGTCCAAACAGTTTGATATGAAGGACTTGGGAGAAGTGGGACACATCCTTGGGATCAAGGTTATAAGGGATCGCAAGAAAAGGATGTTGTGCTTATCTAAAGCTTCATACATAGACACCATTATGGATCGTTTTAGCATGCAAAACTCTAAGAAAGGTTTTCTACCTTTTAGGCAAGGAGTACCTTTATATAAAGAGATGTGTCCTAGAACATCTAAGGAGATAGAGGAGATGAAGGCGGTTCCTCATGCTTCGGTGCTATGTTATGTACGAGGTTGGATATCTGCTTTACCGTGGGCATGGTTAGCAGATATCAGAGTAATCTAGGACAGGGACATTGGACTGCGATAAAACATATATTGAAGTACCTGAGAAGAACTATGGATTATATGCTAGTTTACCAAACAGACCAATTACTCCCTGTGGGTTACACAGATTCTGACTTCCAATCAGACAGGGATAACAGTAAGTCTACCTCAGGTTTTGTGTTTACTTTGGGAGGTGGAGTCATTGTATGGAGGAGTTCAAGCAGAAATGCATGGCAGACTCCACCATGAAAGCTGAGTATGTGGCAGCCTTTGAGGTAGCCAAAGAAGTTGTATGGCTCAGAAACTTCTTGATGGACTTGGATGTGATTCCTGGTTTGCCCAGAACTATCACAATTTATTGTGATAACAATGGTGCAGTTGCAAACTCAAAAGAACCATGAGCCCATAAGGCAAGTAAACACATAGAGTGCAAGTACCACCTGATACAAGAGATCATAAAGTGGGTAGAAGTTGTTGTCGCCTAGATTGCATCAGAGGATACCTGGTAGATCCTTTCACTAAGGCCCTTCTAACGAGAGCTTTGATAGGCATGTGGAGGGAATAGGAATCAGATGTATGACAGTATAAGGACAGCATAGTCTTTTAGTATAAGTGGGAGATTGTTCGGATCTATACTGAAAAGTCTATCTTTTGTATGAACATCTTTATTTTTAAAATAAGAATCACATGATCATTGTTTGCATATTTATGGTTAAACATATTGTCTAATACATTACATTGTAGATAACATGGTGTGTAGTGTCACACGGGAGATCATGTTATCAGTTCCTTGTAAAGTATAAGTAAAGGCTCACAACCGAGATGGTTTTGGACAAACCATTGGCATGGTTGTAGTGTGATTTGGTATTGGTTTATCTTGACCATAGAATCACACTAGTACACTTTGTGTGTATTGAGTAGGACCGACTTAGAGGTGATTCGATTTATTGATGACTACATAATCGAATCGGACCTCAGATATTATGTGGTACATGCTCTTAATCCCGATATAATAACGAGCACATATACTTAGTATTCATTTCTTTGATTTACCAAAGGGCGAGATTTATAGAGTGAATCGATAGGCTCGGTATGTTTGAAAATGATATTATTTATATGGTGTATCGTTGATTATAGGAGGAAACTGTGTCTTATATATTAGGATGATGATGTCCCCTTGAGGAGCTCATAAGGTTCATCATGTAAACCTTGCAGGTGGACTTGGTCCGGCATGATGATAAGGTTGAGTGGTACTACTCATGGAGTTAGATGTTGATTAATTAATTATCAGTAAATTAATTAATTGATAGACGTTCGAGATCTTAAACACGGGGAGATAAATGTACAAATAATATATGGAGCCCATATTAACTTATGGGGGTTGATGAGGTAGATCAATGATAATCCTCTAGTGGAATGGATTATCATTAATGGATTGGACTTTATGTGGGCTTGATCCATTGGGTGGCCAAGATCCAACTCCTTCTCATGGTCCCTATTGTAGCCTATTAAACCCTCATAGAGACTAGATCCGATGGTGGAAAATAAAACTCTAGATCCGACGGTGGAGATTAAATCTCGAGATCCAACGGTGGAGGTTAAATCTTTAGATCCGACGGAGGAGATTAAATCTCTAGATCCAACGGTTGAGATTAAATCCCTAGATCCGGTGATTGAGATTATATCCCTAGATTTGACGGTGGAGATTAAAGGAGGCTTAGGCCTAGCTCTATAAAAGGAGGCTTAAGGGGTGGGCGGCAAGAGCATTACTTGGAGATTAGGGCTTGGAGGCTTGGGTGGCTAGGTTTTTGGGGAATCCTTGGGCGGCAAGGATTCCTTCTCTTCTCCTTGGCTGGCGCCCAACTTGATCTTCTCAACCTTGGCCAGTGCTCATCCTTTTCTTCTCTCCATCCTTGGCCGGCGGTGACTAGGGTTAGGGTTCTTCCCTTGGAGCTCTTGGTCGGCGCCCACTCCATCCTCTTCATCTACTCCTTGTTCTCTCCTTGGCCGGTGGCAATCACCAAGCAAGGTGGCTTGGTGGTCGGTTCTAGAAAGGAGAAGAGTTTTGTTTTATGATCTTCCTTTGTTCAGAGTGAACAAGGAAAGAAAGATTGGTGATCTAGGAGGCTTCGACTTTTGGAAGATCGTCGCCCACACGACGTCCAAAAGGAGGAAGGACATATAATAGAAGATCAAGAGGTATAATGCTTGCTTATGATATTTTCTTATTTTATATATGTTGTATGTTTGTTATGTGGCTAAATTTGCTTGGACCCCGAATACAAACGCAAAAATCAGCGATCCGTACATCGTCTATTCCGCGGCTAATCATAGAATAGAAGTTGGTTGCTTGAACAACAAGTTTGTTCAAGTGACCACTCTAATCGAATAGCACTACGATGAAACGGTAGCTTGGGTAATCCCTCTTTGTTAAGGATAAATTTTTTATCCGGGGACATAGAAGGGATCGCCATGAACAAGCGACCAAGTTGAAGTGGGAAGTGAAGTTTCCTACCTTCACTACTTTCCAGTCTTTGTATGTTAAGAATCAATGAACTCCTTTGCTCAATTTGATCTTACATTGTACATTGGTGTCGTGCGTGTTGTTGAGGATACATGTATTTATTTATTTATTTTTTCTATTTTGCAATCTGAAGACAGAACCGACTTCACTTGGACTAAATGTTGCTCTCAAATCTATCTTGCTAAAATAGGTGTTTTCTTGTCTCTAGTTCTCAACCTCATATGCCACTTGATTTGTTAATCTGAAATTAGTAATATCACGAGATGCATTCTATACGTGCATAGTCGATCACACAAGATGATGAAGCAACGATTTTGAATTTTATTGTGTAGATGACATGGAAGATGCCTTTGCTTTCCTTTATGTGAGCTCATTTTTTTTAATTTGTTTGTGGCCCGCGGGTTGGCCCGCCTAATCCGCAACCCGCCTTGGGTTGGGTTGGGTTGGGAATTTTTTAAATCGCCGAAAAGGCGGGTCAGCCCACCCATCCCCATTAAATATTAAATTTATAACGGGTTGATCCGACCCGCCGTGGGTTGGCCCATTTGACAGTTCTAATTAAGATGATAGTGAAAGAAGGACACTCCTTATTCTTTGTAAGAAAAAAATCTAACGGCCCTTAGGCTCTCCGACCCTGATCGTACCACCATCACTACACGCGCCAACTGGCGCTTGGACCTGATAGTGGAGTCCCCTCCACACGAGGGACCATCCACATCGGTGCCCATCTCTCCCCCTTTACACCACTCTCCCTCCAATCCACACATGCATAAGAGCCCACCTAGTCCATGCCGACATGAGCCTGCGCCTGCACCACCACCTTTTCCCACTTTTGAGCAGGATACAGGTATGTCCACCTATGATTTCTCAGAGTTCTGATCGCATCTCGACAACATATACACCAAGCAGCAGACGCAGAGGCAGCGATGGGAGGAGCAAAGTGCCTACACACAGGCAGAGTTCCAGGGTTTTTGGGAGCACTTCCAGCAGGCTGAGGAGTTCTACGACGAGGCATGCATCTACATCCAGGAGGAGGCTGCCCGTCACCAGGATGAGGCCGCCTACTGCCAGGAGATGCGACAATACATGCATGCCTAGCAGGCACAGTGGGCTAGGGAGGAGGAGCACCAAGCAGCCACTGCATCCACCAATTCCCAGATCGACCACATGTACTTGTGGCATCAGTGGCTCAGCAGCAGGTTCTCCCAGGATCCCGAGATGTCGAGGCTTCTAGACTTTCCACCTCGTCCACCATACTAGAGGTATACTTTCATTTAAGTTTGGGGGGCCCCAAATTTTATTTTGTTTCTAGCAGTAGTTTCTTTCCTGGTATTTGCATTATTATTAGCATTCATTTATTCATGCATAGGTTGTTGAGTTTCTTTCGGCACTTAGTTTTTGTTATCTGTAAAGCTGCCTCAATAGTATTTTTAAAAGTCTTCTTCATGAGTTGTTTCCATGAGTAGTGTAACTTCATTTATCTCGTGGTATTTTATTTTATCTGCTCTAATGAATCTTCTAGACTTATACTAGTTAGCTTCTATTTTTACACCTACACATGTCGAACACTCTGAAAGGGAGAGTCTAGTACTTACCTAGTTATGATTCATCTCAGTAGTCTAGTACTTTAGAATCCACAGGTGACTCTAGGCTAGCATTTTAGTTACTGGATATGCTCGGATTGTGTAAGTCCATTCGGAAAAATCAAAATCTCGGTGAGCCGAAAATTAAAAGAGAGAAAAAAAAAAGAAAAGAAAAAAAAAAGAGAAAAAAGAGAGAGAGAGAGAGATTATGAGGGATAAAAAATAGTTGTCGTGGGTAGAAATGGCTAGGTGCCCCTTTGAGACCGAGTTAGGTTATTGGGGAAATACCTACCAATTTCTCTTAATATCGAGCACACCTTTGAGACTTTATTCTAGATCTAGGGAACGACCCTCACTTTGAGCAGGTAAGTGTCTAAGAGCCGGAGGCCTTAGGAAAGCTATAGGATGACGACTTAACTCACCATGGAACGAGTATACCCTAAGAATGATTCGCTTAGCACGAGCACGAGGAGCTAATGTAGTGAATTTCTAGAATATATTTATTTTGTTTTGATTGCAAATACCACTTGATAAATTTAGTTAACATGCTAAGTATGGAACAATATCCTTTTAAAATTTCATGGCACTGAGGTTTGCTTGAGGACAAGCAAAGGTTTAAGTTTGGAGGAAGTGATGTGAGCAAAACATATAAGGTTTTAGGAGTAGTTTTCGCTCACATCTCATTACATTTCATGTTAGTTTCATGCATATGTCACTTTGTTTTGCATACATTTCTTATTTTCTGGTTCGGAGGACTACTCTTTGTACTTTTGCGTACAGGATAGCATTTAAGGGGAAAAAGGCACACTTTCGGAGCAAAAGAAGGACATTTTGCAGCTAGACGCAGAATGGGACATGGCCAGGGCGTGTGGCTACACACGACTGTCCAATGGGCGAGATCAGCCACCCCAGGGCCGCACACAGCCTGGCCGTGTGGAAATACACGGTTGTGTGGTAGCCTAGCAGATTGACACGACTAGGGTTTTTTCCGAATTTTACAGTGATCCGATGTTATGTCTATATAAGGAGAGCTCCGTCCAAACCCTAGGGGGAGGCACGACGGCTGGGACAGCACCCCTAAGCCCTAAAAAACTTCGGGAACTCGCAACGGGAGGAAGAACACCGCCGGAGATCCAATTTATGTACTTCAACGTCGGAGAGAAGGCCACATCGGCATTGTAACCTCTTGTTCTTGCATTTTATTTCTGATATATTCAAACATGAACATGCCTTGTGATTCTCCTCTTCTATATATGGAGTAGTTCTTTCGATTCTAAGATTAGGGAGTAGCTTGTGTGCGCATGACATGTTGCTTCAAATTGAATTCTATTTTTGAGTTTGAATTTGCAATTGGAAATTGTTTATACCAATATTTATACGTATTTGGTTTTCTATCTGCTGTGCTTAGGCGATACGAGGGGTGACAACCCTTGTATTTAAGATTTAGGGGATTTATACAAGGAACCTAGGGGTAAACCTGATCTTCTGTAACCGTGGGTAGAAGGATGCCATAGAACTGAAAAATGGTTAGTTGCAGGGATTGATTCGGCATCCTCGTACCACCTATCCCATCCTTGTAAGGCAGAGATAGCTCCCGATAAATGCAGTGGCTCATCGGGAGAGTGTATGATGTCCCTTCCACAAAACCATGGGTAGACATTTAGACAACACCTAGTTGATAGCATGTTTTGCGACACACAAGCGAAACCGAAGTCCTAGAATCCCTTTTAAAGATCTTGTGGCAAGCTCCTTTCTTCCTCCGTGTGACACTGAACTAGAGTTTAGTCCACCGACAACCCTCGCAATCGCAACCCTTAGATTTGACTTCCGAATAATTTCATCCACTAAACAAATCAGTACTCGAATCTCAGTCCCTGTGGGATCGATATTCTTTTATTACTTGATGACATCCGTGCACTTGTGGGCATTGAGCGCGAGCGCGCTCTTCGAGTCTTCGACGGTCTCCGTCGCGAGGTTTGAGGTCGCGTTTGCGTGCATCACCGCCCAAGCCTTGGAAGCAAACCCTAGCATCCAAAAACTATCCTTGCCGCCCAAGCCTTGGAACCTTTTTATAGATTTCGCCCAAGCCTCCTTTTAATCGTGTCCATTGGATCTAGGCTTCGTGAGGGTTTTAATAGGCTACAATAGGGACCATGAGGAGGAGTTGGATCTTGACCACCCAATGGATCTGGCCCATATAAAATCTGATCCATTAATGATAATCCATTCCACTAGAGGATTATCATTGATCTACCTCACCAACCCCCATAATTAAATATGGGCTCCATATATTAATTGTACAAATATCTCCCCGTGTTTAAGATATCGAATGTTCATTAATTAATTAATTTACTGACAATTAATTAATTAACATCTTACTCCATGAGTAGTACCACTCAACCTTATCATCATGCTGGACCAAGTCCACCTGCAAGATTTACATGATGATTCTTATGAGCTCCTCAAAGGGACATCATCATCCTAATACATAGAACACGGTTTCCTCCTATAATAAATGTCACACCATGTAAATAATATCATTTCTCAACTTACCGAGCCTATTGATTTAACCCATAAATCTCGCCCATTGGTAAATCAAAGAAATAAATATTAAGTACATGTGTCTGTTATTATATCGGGATTAAGAGCATGTACACCATAATATCTGAGGTCTGATTCAATTATATAGTCAGTATAAATTGAATCACCTCTAAGTCAGTTCTTCTCAATACACACAAAGTATACTAGTGTAATTCTATGGTCAAGATAAACCAATACCAAATTACACTACAACCATGCCAATGGTTTGTCCAAAATCATCTTGGTTATGAGCCTCTACTTATACTCTACAAGGAACTGATAACATAATCTTCTGTGCAACACCACACATCATGTTATCTACAATGTAAAGTATTAGACAATATGCATAACTATAAATATGCAAACAATGATCATGTGATTCTTATTTTAAAATGAAGATGTCTATACAAAGACTAGACTTTCAGTATACATCCCAACAATCTCCCACTTATACTAAAAGACTATGCTACCATCAAAGTGTCATACATCTTATTCCCATTCTCTCCACATGCCTATCAAAAGCTCTCACTGGAAGGGCCTTAGTGAAAGGATCTGTCAGGTTATCCTCTGATGCAATCTTGGTGATAGAAACTTCTCCTCGCTTTATGATCTCTCATATCAGGTGGTACTTGATACCATATCCCTTAAGAGAGGCTTCCTATAAACTCTCCCAATTTCCAAATTGTGCATCTCACATTCCCATTTCTCCCCCTCATGAGGAAGAACACATCCATCATCCCATGATGGATACTGTTAGGGCAATCTCTTGCCGTGATATGGTTTTGATGGTGTGGCAAAGGGTTTAAGTTAGGTTGGTATTGTTGATTTGATATGTGCGTTGAAGTCGTGCAGGACTTAGTAATTCGCACATGGAGCCATGGCGAGTTTCACCAACTCATCACTCGGGCCTTGAGTCGGTGAAGGATTGCTTTGCGGAAGCCGTGCGCTTGGAGCATCCGAGGGACCGCCGGACGAGAAGCTTGGAGTGAAGCCGGAGGAAGTAGACTTCGAGGCAAGAGACGCGAAGGAGCATTGTAGAGCCGTGCGCCTGATGCTGCCGAGGGACGTGGCCGAGAACGAAGAGAACTTCGAAGGCGAGGGACTCCGAGAGATGAGAGTGAGCGATTGTAACCCGGGAAGGGTGGCTCTTAGGTGAAACTTGGCCATTTGGCCAAGTGTCGGATGAGTTTTCCCGACACCAGTCGACTGACATGTCATGGCAGTCGACTGCTCTGAGTCGATGGGTTGATCGACTGGTATAAGACCGGTTTAGTGCTTAGCGATCATATGGATCGGCCGAATGATCGTCGACGTCGAGCGATCGCCAGGAAGATACGATCGATGATGGAACTGCGCACGGAATGGAGTCGACTTCGACTAAAGCACTCGATCGATCGAGCATCACGATCGATGGGACCATCACGATCGGTGATGCCAATACCGCTGGATGGAATCCAACGCGTGGAAAGCGTTGTTGGGCAGCGGCTACGGGATCACCGATCGATCGAGGCATCGATCGATCCTGTGTCAACGGGAAGAAACCCTCTTCCTCTATAAAAAGGAAGGGGGTAAGGGTTTGGGAAAAAAATGCTTATGCTCTAATACTCTCCCAAAGTTCCCTAAAGCTTTCCATCCTCTTACTCAAGCTTATTTCCATTCTATTTGTAAGAGGAGTGTTTGTAAAGGTTACCTCCACCTAGCTTGGTGCAAAGGAGAGACCAATAGTGATTGGGTTTCGGAGTGATTCACCGTGGACAAATCGGACCGTGGATTAGCGGCGTAGCCGTGAACCACGTTACATCTCGGTGTTTGTATTGCTTGCTTATATTTTGTTTGTCTTTGTTTGTATTTGTATATTCCGCTTGCGCTAACACTTTGTAGACGAACAAAATACGACGATCATCGAACGAGGGCTATTCACCCCCCTCTAGCCGGCCAATAGACCATTCGTATCGATCAAGTGGTATCAGAGTGGTAGTCGCTTCTTCAAGGACTAACCGCCGCGAGAGCACTTCAACAAGTAAATGGCCGGCTCAAACATTCACCCTCCGAAGTTTGACGACGAATTCTCTTGGTGGAAAAAGAGAATGGAGGTATTCTTTGAAACCGACTTTGAAATCCTTTTAATAATGGAAAACGGTTTCGAGTTGCCTAGGAACGAGAATGGGGAGCCATTGGAGAAATCTAGGTGGAGCAAAAGACAAAGAGAAGAATACTTGGCAAATTCAAAGGCCAAGCACCACCTATACAATGTGCTCCCTCAACAAGAAGTAAATAGAATAGGGGAGTGCTCAAGTGCCAAGGAGATGTGGAGAGGTTGGTTGAACTTCATGAAGGCACTCCGAGCCAAGCTAGCAAGGAGAGAGATCTCCTCCGCTCCCAACTATCAAATATTAAGCTTGAAAAGGGAGAAAAGGTAACTTCTCTACATTCTAGAATTAAAGAAATATTAATTGGGCTAACAAGTGTAGGTGAGAAGCTATCAAACCGGGATATGGTAATGAAGGCCATAGATGCCTTTCCCCGGTCCTCAAAATGGAGCTCCATGGTGGACTCATTCTATATCTCCAAGAACTTAGAAGTAAGCACCTTGGAGGAATTCTTCTCAACAATGGAGCTTCATGAGACTAGGCTTGAAGGAATACAAGAGGAGCCTAGAATTCAACCCTCAAGAGGAGTAGCCTTGATGGCAAACAAGGGGAAGAAGAAGATAGAAGTCCCTTCCTCCTCATCCGATGAAGCCTCTACCTCCTCCATGGATAGCACGGAAGAAGCCTACATGGTAAGGAAGGTAAGGCGTGCATTTAAGAATCTTAGATTTGATAAATCTCATGATAGGAATAGAAGACCAAGGGGGAAGGTCATATGCTATAATTGCCAAGGAGAGGGACATATAAGGGATAATTGTCCCCTCCTAAACAAGAGAAAGGAAGAAGAAAAGAGGAAGAAGAAGGGGAGCAAGAAAAAGGAAGAAGAAAAGAAGGCAAAAGGAAAAGGGAAGGCCATGGCACTCAAAGCCAAGACATGGGATGACGTTACTTCCGCCTCCTCATCCGAAGAAGAAGAGCATGTCTACTCCAACCTAGCACTTATGGCTCTTCATGACTCGGATTGCTCCTCCTCCACCGAAAATGAAGGATCAAGCTCAAGTGGGGAGAGCTCAAATGAAGGGGGAGCTTCTACATCCTCATCATCCAAAGAAGAAGAAGAAGACATGGAAACTATGGTAACGAATGCTTCTCCTAAGAAAATAGTTTCCATAATCTCTAGTTTAACTAAGGACTTATTTGGAATGAAAAAGAAGAATAAAAGCATGCTTAATCAAATTAAGGATTTAGAAAATAAGCTAGAAAATGCATGCTTAAATGAAAATATTTCTTTTTGCCATGATAATGCATGCTCACATGATTATATGCCATTAGATGTTAGTGATGCATGCATAGAAGAAAATAGGGCATTAAGGGAAAAGGTAGATTACTTAACCAAAGCCCTAGAGAAATTCACAATAGGCTCCAATACCCTTAACATGATAATTGGGAGCCAAAGGGCAAGTTTTAACAAAAAAGGCCTAGGCTACAAGGAAAAGAAAAATGAAAAGGCCTACAAATGCCTAATAGCTAGGGGACAAGACAAAAACAAAGTAATAGCTAAGAAATGGATCCCCAAGGAATTTCTAGTGAACCCCATAGGCAAAAATCTATTTTGGGTTCCAAAATCCATCCTTAAGGGTTAGGATACCCCTAGGGTAGTCAACCACATGGACCTAATCAATATCATATTTTGGTTGACTTAGGATGACGGGACAACATTTTTTAGATAGTGTTGGGTGATGATAACGTACCCATAAATAGATAATAATACTTAAATCATGATGATTAATGTAATTGCTATGTATGTTTGAAATCATGATTTATGATTTTGATATTTGGCACGTTATCATGAGAAATAGGTTTGAATCATGCTTTAGGTAATACTTTGTTTATTATCATCATATAATACCTAATGCATGACTATTATTTAATGAATACATGAGTTTCATGATCATAGTGTGAAATTCATTCATATATGCCTTTATGATCATGAGGATTATTAGGTTGATACTTAACCTTGATAGAATTGCATGAATATGTTGGTTAAGTATATACAAATACCCCCTAGGATGCATCTCACACTCACTATAGGCTAACTTGATTGCAAACTTAGCATGGGTGAGATGTTAGGATGATAAAAATGTCCACTAGTGCCTATGACATTTAGATGGTCATTTAAAGTATCAAAATAGCAATAATAGACCAATCATGGGGAAGGCTTATGTTTAATTCATAGACATATTGCCCAAAGATCATGGTTGGATATTTCATATGTTTTCAAAACAATTTCTTACTTTAAGATCCATGCATTCATGTTTTGAAACAATTGGAACCAAAACTAGGTGTTAAACTTGAAACTATCATGATCAAAAACCTAGTAGTTTTTAAAGCTTTTGGATTTTTGGCAAAAACATGAAAATATAATGATTTTTCATGAAAAACTATTTTTCCCTGATAGATACACTTAAATGAAATGTGTTCCCCAAATTTCATGATTTTTAAAATTTTCTGGAATTTTTTATGCATTTGAAATTTTGGCGAAAAAATCGAAATCTGAAACTCACGTGCGATCAGTAGTATCGAACGATCATGATGGCACTCATTCAGACCAGTAACGGCTGAATTCCAATTTTTTATCAACTTGTGGTTCTTTCTTTCTATTAGACTTGATGCCATATGCTCTTAACTTAGTATTTATATTTTTGATGGTGTCAAAGGGGGAGAAATGAATATGTTTAAGTTAATTATGATATGGGGAGAGATTAAGGGGGAGTTTCAATTAAGGGGGAGTTGCATGTTGCTATCAAATGTTTATGTTTACATGCTTTCTTTCCTTAAAAATTTATATCAAATGTTTTTACCTAACTTAAACGGATTGCCACACATCAAAAAGGGGGAGATTGTTAGGGCAATCTCTTGCCGTGATATGGTTTTGATGGTGTGGCAAATGGTTTAAGTTAGGTTGGTATTGTTGATTTGATATGTGCATTGAAGTCGTGCAGGACTTAGTAATTCGCACATGGTGCGATGGCGAGTTTCACCAACTCATCACTCGGGCCTTGAGTCGGTGAAGGATTGCTTCTGAAGCCGGCGCTTGGAGCATCCGAGGACCACGACGAGAAGCTTGGAGTGAAGCCGAGGAAGTAGACTTCGAGGCAAGAGACGCGAAGGAGCATTGCAGAGCCGCCGCCCGATGTCGCCGAGGGACGTGGCCGAGAACGAAGAGAACTTCGAAGGCGAGGGACTCCGAGAGATGAGAGTGAGCGATTGTAACCCGGGAAGGGTGGCTCTTAGGTGAAACTTGGCCATTTGGCCAAGTGTCGGATGGGTTTTCCCGACACCAGTCGACTGACATGTCATGGCAGTCGACTGCTCTGAGTCGATGGGTTGATCGACTGGTATAAGACCGGTTTAGTGCTTGGTAGTCGATCGATGGATCGATTGACCGCCGGAAGGCAATGATCGATGGAACTGTGCACGGGCACAGAATGGAGTCGACTCGACTAAAGCACTCGACTGATCGAGCATCAGTCGACTGATGGGACCATCAGTCGACTGATGCCAATACCGTTGGATGGAATCCAACGTGGAAAGCGGCCGTTGTTGGGCAACGGCTACGGGATCAGTCGACTGATCGAGGGCATCAGTCGACTGATCCTGTGTCAACGGGAAGAAACCCTCTTCCTCTATAAAAAGGAAGGGGGTAAGGGTTTGGGAAAAAAAATGCTTATGATCTAATACTCTCCCAAAGTTCCCTAAAGCTTTCCATCCTCTTACTCAAGCTTATTTCCATTCTATTTGTAAGAGGAGTGTTTGTAAAGGTTACCTCCACCTAGCTTGGTGCAAAGGAGAGACCAATAGTGATTGGGTTTCGGAGTGATTCACCGTGGACGAATCGGACCGTGGATTAGTGGCGTAGCCGTGAACCACGTTACATCTCGGTGTTTGTATTGCTTGCTTATATTTTGTTTGTCTTTGTTTGTATTTGTATATTCCGCTTGCGCTAACACTTTGTAGACGAACAAAATACGACGATCATCGAACGAGGGCTATTCACCCCCCTCTAGCCAGCCAATAGACCATTCGTATCGATCCGAACCAACAGATACCTCCCCATAAAGGCTTGCTCCCCCTTGACCATTGTACCAACAATGTCCTTGGAGAGTCCCTAAGCCTATAGGAACACTAAACCATCAAAATTAAGGTTAAAAGTTCAACCTTGAACTTTCACATCTTAAAATTGATATACACCCTAAACAACTCTCGTAATCCATATCCAATAGATTTTCACCCTTTCCAATGCTTTCCAAAGCATATCCTAGGGTTAGGAATAGTTAGAGTAACCTAACATAGCTAAAATCAGGCTAAACAAATCTTGTTTACCTAAAATCAACTTTGGCAGTCGACTCTGCCCTATGCATCAGTCGACTGCCATCATGTGGTAGTTGACTGATTTTTGTAAATGTAGAAATCAAAATTAAAAAATGAATTTTAAAAATTCATAAGTAATTATACATAATACGAAAAATCATGAAAATTCATATGTATAATACTTATGACAAATACAATGGGTGAGAAATATTTGAAAATTAATTTACCTATAAAATAGTGAAATTGATACAAAGTTCAAAAATAAGAAAAGCTTTAATGTTTTGAGCCCTCTTTGTATCAACATCATCAATGGTGACTTTTATCAAAAGATAGACTACACCAAGGTTTTCTAAAATGATTTTAAAATGTATTTGAAAATCTATATTGGATCATGATCAATGGGCTCAATGCACATGACTTGCACATTAGCTTTCCCCATGATCCACCCATGATATAAGTGAGTTTGAGTCCATCTAGATGCAAAATATATGCACCTTGAACTTAACTCATTTTCTATCATCTCACATGTGTCTAGGGTGTTTGAAAACACACACATGTCAATTTGATGGGAGACGTGGGTTTTTTTTCATACCTAATCTAAGGCCTCATGCTTTTTCTAAGGTAACACTACTTGATTCCCTTATACATGGGACTTCAAGTCATGCCATAGTCCTTAACTCAATTTCATTAATGCATGAAATGATCATGGCATAAATATAACATAAATAACCATGGCCAATGATCATGATGTCATGGCTATTAGAGATATATGAGAGGCGGCCTAAGGAAATCGCCTTATGGTCGGACCATTTATTTGATAAATGAATATTCACTATTTGATATATTTGTGCTCTATGTGTTTACTTGCTTTATGGGCTCGTGGTTCCTTCAAGTTTGCAACTGCACTACTGTTATCATAATAAATTGTGATAGTTCTGGGCAAACCAGGAATCACATCCAAGTCCATCAAGATGTTTTTGAGCCATACAACTTCTTTGGCTGCCTCAGAGGTTGCCACATACTCAACTTCCATGGTGGAGTCCGCCACGCATTTCTGCTTGACACTCCTCCATACAATGGCTCCACCCCCCCCCCCCCCTAAGTAAACACAAAACCCAAGGTAGACTTACTGTTATCCCTATTTGATTGGAAGTCAGAATCTGTGTAACCCACAGGGGAGAGTAATTGATCTGCCTAGTATACCAGCATATAATCCCTAGTCCTTCTCAGGTACTTCAATATATGCTTTACCGTAGTCCAATGTCTCTGTCCTAGATTACTCTGATATCTGCTAACCATGCCCACGACAAAGAAGATATCCGACCTCGTACATAACATAACATATATGAAGGAACCGCCTTCATCTCCTCTATCTCCTTTGATATTCTAGGACACTTCTCTTTAGATAAAGGTACTCCATGCCTAAAAGGTAGAAAACCTTTCTTGGAGTTCTGCATGCTAAAATGAGCCAAAAAAGTGTCTACGTATGAAGCTTGAGATAAGCACAACATCCTTTTCTTGCGATCCCTTATAACCTTGATCCCAAGGATGTGTCCCACTTCTCCCAAGTCCTTCATATCAAACTATTTGGACAACCATACCCTTACGTCTGACAACACTTTGACATTGTTGCCAATGAGCAAAATGTCATCTACGTATAGTACAAGAAATACCACTACGTTTCTGTCACATCTCTTGTATACACAAGACTCATCCGGAATTTGAATAAATCCATATGACTGGATTACCTCATCAAAGTGGATGATCCAAGATCTCAAAGCTTGCTTAAATCCATAAATGGACCGATTAAGCTTGCACACAAGATGCTCTTTGCCCTTTGCAATGAATCCCTCTGGTTGCTCCATATAGATGTTTTCTTCAAGATTTCTATTAAAGAAAGTTGTCTTAACATCCATCTGTCAAACCTCATAATCCATATGAGCAACAATAAATAAGAGAATCCGGATAGACTTAAGCATGGCTACAGGCGAAAAGGTCTCCTCATAATCGATACCCTCTTTCTGAGTATACCCTTTCGCAACAAGCCTTGCTTTGAAGGTCGCAACCTTCTTGTCAGTTCCTCTCTTTCTTTTGTAGATCCACTTGCATCCAATGGTTTTTAAACCATTGGGTGATTCTACTAGCTCCCAGACCTGATTTGAATCCATAGATTCTATCTCAGAATTCATCGCCCTTTGCCAAGATACCGCATCTTTGTCTTGGATTGCCTCGTCATATGTCCAGGGATCAGATTCATATTCGCCAGGGATCAAATCAGAAGATTCTCTCAAAAACATAAATCTCTCAAGTTGTCTAACAACCCTCCTACTATGATGAGGTATCACCTGTGTTCCTCTATGACACGTGGTGTAGTCACTTATGGTATATCCTCTTGTACCGTTGGTACTGAAGTAGCGACTTCCCCTCTTAACTCCTCTAGAATAATCTTGCTCATGGGCTTGTGGTTCATCACATAGTATTCCTCTAAAAATTGGGCATTCATGCTAACGATCACCCTCTGATCTCTAGGACTATAGAACAAACCACCTTTCGTTCCTCTAGGATAGCCTACGAACAAGCACACTTCTGTACGAGGTTCCAACTTACCAGTATCTCCCTTCAGCACATGTGCTAGACTACCCCAAATTCGAATATGTCTTAGACTAGCTTTTGCCCAGTCCATAATTCTGTGGGAGTAGAAGGTACTGATTTAGATGGAACCAAGTTTAGAATATACACTGTCATATCCAGAGCATACCCCCTAAACGAATCTGGCAACTTAGAATAACTCATCATCGATCTAACCATCTCCATAAGAGTCCTATTCCTTCGCTTCGCCACACCATTCTGCTGGGGTGTACCAGGTGCAAACAGTTGGGATTGAATCCCGGGCCCAGCCTTTGATAAGTAACTCCTAAACTCTCCCAAGAGGTACTCACCACCATGATCAGACCTGTTAGAGCAATCAACCCATGTGATATGGTTTTGATGTGTGTGACAAAGGGTTTAAGTTAAGATTGATATGGATTTAATATGTACGTTGAAGTCATACAGGACTTAGTAATTCGCACATGGAACATTGGCAAGTTTTACCTCTCATGACTCGGTCTTTGAGTCGGTGAAAGATGCATTGTGGAAGTCGTGCGCTTGGTGCATCCGAGGGACCGTCGGACGAGGAATATTAGAGTGAAGCCGAAGGAAGTAGACTTCAAGGCGAGACACGAAGGATGGTGTTACGAAGTCGTGCGCTTGGCGCATCCGAGGGAAGTGGCTTGACGAAGACAACTTCAAAGGCGAGGGACTCCAAGGGAATGAGAGTGAGCGATTGTAACCCGGGACGGGGTAGCGCTTAGGTGAAACTTGGTCGATTGGCTAAGTGTCGGATGGAATTTCCCGACATCGATTGACGCCATGTCATGGCGATCAGCTCAAAGTCGTATTAACTCGACTAGTGTTTGAGTGCAGTGCATGTTCCATTAGTCATTGCCAAGGATTGGCGATCAGCGATTGGTTGCAAGGGTTTCAGGCACAGAATGTTGATCAGTCGAGTGCTCACTTCTGGCACTCAACTGTTGACTCCATCAGTCGACTAATGGGAAGATCAGTCGACTGATATGGGAGCCATTGGATGAAATCCAACGTGGAAGAAGCTGTTATAGGGCAATGACTACAAGGGCAGTCGACTAATCAAGGCATCAGTCGATTGCCAGGCGCCCAACGGGAAGAAAGGTTTCTTCTCTATAAAAAGAAGCCATGGGTCAACTTGGGAGCCAAATGGTTCATTGCTAAACATCTCCCAAGTGTCCAAAATGATTTTCCTCCTCTTCCTTGTGTTTATTTTCATCTTATTGTAAGAGGAGAGAATTCTTGTAAGAAAATGTTACCTCCACCTAGCTTTGTGCAAAGGAGAGATTAGTGGAAGGTTTAAGGTGTGATTCACCTTGGACGAATCGGGTCATGGATTAGCGGCAAGACCGTGGACCACGTTAAATCTCTTTGTTAGCGTTTGTCTCATTTCTTATTGCTTAGTCTTAATTATTTTACTTTAGCATTACATTTCCGCTTGCACTAACCGTAATTCGTAGACAATTCAACGAGTAAATTCCACCATACGCGAAAGAAGGCTATTCACCCCCCTCTAGTCGGCCACTGACGTGCCAACAAGTGGTATCAGAGCCAAGTCGCTTGTCACCAGACTCACCACCGCAACAAGCACAATAACTATGATGGCCGACTCCAACATTCGTCCGCCAAAGTTCGAGAGGGAATTCGCTTGGTGGAAAAAGTGAATGGAGGTATTTTTCGAAACCGACTTCGATATTATGTTGATAATGGAAAACAATTTCGAGATGCCTAGGGATGAAGAGGGGAGAGTACTAGAGAAGTCAAGGTGGACTAAGAAGCAAAGGGAGGAGCATCTTGCAAATTCAAAGGCCAAGCACCACCTTTTCAATGTGCTCCCCCAACAAGAGGTCAACAGGATTGGAGAGTGTGCAAGCACCAAGGAGATGTGGGAAAGATTGGTAGAGCTTCATGAAGGCACTTCCGAGGTGAAGCTTGCAAGAAGAGACCTTCTCCGCTCCCAATGTTGGTGCAACAATGCCTCAAGCATTTATATATTTTGATGTTTGGATAATCATCTAAGTTAGGCAATGTTTTGTGATCTAATTGTGAACATGTTTAAGTGACAGGAAAATCCAAGTATGAAGACTTGGTAAAAGACAAGTCCAAGTGTGATCTTGGCAAAGAGAAGTCAAAGGCAAGGTCTTGGCGGCGTAAGTCCAAGCATGTAATCTTGGCGACGTAAAGTCCAAACAGTCCTTGGCAAAGAAAGACCAAAGGCAAGTCTTGGCGGCATAAGTCCAAGCATGTAGTATTGGCGGCGTAAAGTCCAAGCGTACTTTGGCAAAGAAAAACCCAAAGCATGACGAAATCGAAGGAAGCTTTTGAAGGCAAGCGCATGAATGGAGTCGTGGACTCAGAGAAATCCTGGAGGTGCAAGGCTGATGGAGAAGCTAGAAGGTTAAGTCTAGGCTTAGGGTATGTTTTCAAGTATGAATTAGTCATACTTGGGGTGTGCCGATCATTTGGAGCATGGTCCGAATCGCCTTAAAATGCAAGATTAGAGGTTGGAGGGTCATTAGCGATCGGTTATCGGTCGAATCGGTGAGAGTCGACTCGGACTGATGCCGCATATAAGCCGGGATCGATTGCCATTATTTGGCGATCGA
Organism: Wurfbainia villosa; assembly: GCA_025175895.1. NCBI lineage: Eukaryota > Viridiplantae > Streptophyta > Magnoliopsida > Zingiberales > Zingiberaceae > Wurfbainia > Wurfbainia villosa. The sequence goes on along the minus strand of CM045990.1, from coordinate 24,142,546 downwards.
CTACCGACGAAAGGCCCATAGTCGGTAGCTGGTCGCTCACGATGATCGATCGATCGGCGCCACTTTTGGCAGTCGACTGATAGTCTTCCCGTTGGCGATGATGACGGCAAATCCCGTGAATCCGACTGTTTAGAAGCCGTTAGAATTGGCGGCAGTCAACTGATGAAAGTCATCAGTCGACTGATAGACCTCCAACGGGAAAAAGAGGCTCTTTCCTATAAAAAGAGGCCAAGGGGAGCAAGAAGAGGCTAATGCTTATATTCTGATTATTCTCCTAAGCTCCCACAAGATTTTCAAGCTTTCTAAGTGATCTTAAATCTTCTCCTCCTCTCTCTAAGCTCAAGTTTCATTCTTTGTAAAGAATGTTGGTGCAATCGGCCCAGGACTCGAGTTTGACTCGAGTGATGTTTTGATGTTCGACAAAAACATATGACAATGTAATTGTCATGGGAAAGTCCAAGTCTTGAGTACTTGGCATGGGAAGTCCAAGTGGGACACTTGGCATTTGGGAAAGTCCAAGCATGGGTCTTGGCATGGAAAGTCCAAGCATGGGTCTTGGCATGGAAAGTCCAACATGGGTTGGCAAGGGAAAGTCCAAGCTTGAGTCTTGGCATTTGAGAAGTCCAAGGGGTTTGATATTGGCAGCGTAAAGTCCAAGCTGGAGTCTTGGCAGCATAAGTCCAATGGTTGGCCGCGTAAAGTCCAAGCAGAGTCTTGGCGGCGTAAGTCCAATGTGCCTTGGCGGTGTAGACACCGTTAGCATGACATAGCCGATGGAAGCACCTGAAGGCTAGCGCGATGGATGAACAAGTCATGGATGACTTGGAGGGATCCGAGAGGAGTGAGGTTGATGGAGGTGGATAGAAGGCTTAGGTCTAGGCTAAGGGTGGTCTAGCAAGTATGGGGGAACCATACTTGGGCTAAAACCTCATGTTTGAGGTGTGCCAGTCGACTGGTGCCATGTAGCAGTCGACTGGACCGAGTCAACTAGGGTTTGACTGCGGGAAGTGGTCTAGCAGTCGACTGACAGAGGTGGGTAGTCGACTGATCACATGATCAGTCGACTGCTCGTGTGATCAGTCGACTGGTGCTCGTAAATTCGACCACAGAATGGAGTCGAGACTCGACTGGTTGAGTGAGGACTCCATCAGTCGACTGATGTGTATAATCAGTCGGCTGATGGTAGATCCGTTGGACTTATCCAGCATGGATCTAGCCGTTGTCTCACGACAACAGTGGCATCAGTCAGCTGATGGTCCCGATTCCAGCACAGGTTGAAGCTTTATAAGGAGCTCGTGATGGAGGAAATTGGCATGGTTCTTTGAGGCAATTTGGGGCGAGTTGCTGCTGCAATTCAGGGTCTCCAAGTGCTACTCGATCAACCTAGTGATCAAGCATTCAAGAGCATTTGTAAAGTGTTTTTCTTTACTAGTCTTGCTTTGTATTTTATTGTATTTGCTTGTAGCTTTTGATTATTGTTGTAATCATCTTGTACGAGGTTTCTCCGCCTTCGGATTGTTCCGAGAAGGAGTGTTTATTATAGTGGTGTGTGATTGGCATCGCTAGGGTTCGTATGAACCCGATCCGTGGAGTAGGAACCGTTCGGTTCTGAACCACGTTAAATATTTGTGTTTGCGTGTTGTTTATTTCGTTATTTCTTTCATTACTATTCCGCTGTGTACTAACAAAATTGTAGAGACGATCACGATCGAATTCCATCAACGAACACCCGTTATTCACCCCCCTCTAGCGGCTTCAAATATCCTACAATTGGTATCAGAGCCTGGGGCTCTTCTACGGACTAACCGCCGAGAGCTAAGACAAAATGCTAGAGGGTGAAGATGGAAGAACCATTGGGATGGGATATCAACACCCCAATTCCCTATTCCTTCTATTGACAAGAAGGATTTCGACAATGGAAGGCGAGAATTGAGGACTTCCTAATGATGAGAGACCTTGAGGAGTGGTCCTCTTTGATGGAAGGATTTGAACATCCTAAGGGACCAAAGGGAGGGTTTCTCAAGAAGAAGAAATGGAGTGAGGAGCAACTCCGACAATTCAATAAAAACAAGAAGGTAGTCAAACTCATTTTTGATTTAATTCCTAATGACCTCTTGTGTAGCCTAGGTGACTGTGGGGATTGTAAAGATGCCAAGGAGGTATGGAACAAATTGGCAAAATTCCATGAAGAGCCTCATTCAATCCAAGAAGACAAGGAGGATGAAGAGGAGAGCTCATCCTCAAGTGAAAGTGAGGAATCAGAAGTTGAGATGGAGTCAACTTCCGGATTGGAGAAAGAAGAAGTGGGAGAGGTGGAAGAAGCATCCACCTCTAGGATTGAGGGGGAGAGACCATCCACACTGGAGCCGGAACCAATTCAAGAAGAAGCCTCAATCTCCGGGAGGAATGAAGAATCCACTCCGGCACCCACCACAAATACCCTAGGTAACTCAAGCAATTTAGGTTTAAATAAAAATCACATAACTTGCTTGAGTGTAGGGAAAGTGGGCATTACAAGAGCAAATGCCCAAAGAGAGTAAGAAAAGCTCCACCGGTGCCAAAAGTCAAAGATGCCGGTCCCTCAATACAAAAGAACAAGGAGCAAGTGATTTGCTTCAAATGTCGTCTACCGGGACATTACCGGAGTCAATACCTAAGAGGGAAGAAGAAGGAGCAAGAAGGAGCTACACAAGTAGGGGGAGCTAAGGCTAACCCTAAGGTATATTTTAGTAATGCTCTTTCTAGTTCTTATAGTCAAAAGCATGCTAGAAATAATTTTAGCAATCTTGCTATTTATCAAAAAGAGCATGCTAGAAATAGAGAATATTGCTTAGGTGCTAATTATGTCCACTTAGATAATAAGAAGAAATTTGGGACTAATGTTTCTAAAAACAATTTATCCAAGGACAAACCTAGGTTAAATAACTCTAAGAAAATTTTACCTAGGGAGACCATTAGAAAGGTGCAAGAGCACCTAGGTTTTAATCCAAAATGGACTAGGCATATACCTAGAAAGTCCCATGCCCATGAGTTAAATCAAAATAGAAAATCAAGCCTTGAGGTCAAGGCTTGAAAAATTAAAAAAGACCCTAAATAAGATCCAAAATCAATTTCAAGGGTCTAATGGTCAAATTCAAAGGTCTAGGACTCAAAGTCAACACCTAGGACCTCAAAGTCAAAAGTCAACCAAGGGCAAGCAAGGTTTGGGTCACAAACCTAAGCCTAAGGTGGCTTACCATAGTGTTCCATTTGATTATGGAACACAAACTAGGTCTAGGAAGACCAAGGTCAATAGGGAAGTCATCCCTAGAGTTGACCAAAGGTTGTGCCTAGTGGCTAAGGTTTCTAGGAAACCTAGGGTGGCCACTAAGAAGGTTGCAAGGGGAGTTACCTCTAGAGTCAACCTAGGTAAGACCAAAATGACCAAGGCTAATAAGCCTAGGAGGGTCATTAGGAGGGTATCTACGGAAGTTATCCCTCAGGAATACCTAATTAACCCTAGGAGCTCAAATCGTTTTTGGGTTCCTAAGAGCGTGATTGATTCACGCTAGATGGGGTTAGGGTGTGCCAACCTTGATTGGATGGGTAGTTAACTCAACCATGGCAAAGGTGGCACTTTAGGTTATTTTCAAGGTTATGGTTACCTTGGAAATACACTTGAGTCTTAATCCTAAAAGATTTTAGGATGTGCCAATATTATTTGAGAAGTTTGATAAAATGATCAAGTTGGCACAATTTAGGCTTAGAGGTTAGTGTGTCATTTTGGGTTTTTGGCACACTTGGGAGAAAAATAGAAATATGGACAAATACCTCTAATTATATCAAATGGCAATTAATATTAAAATTTAGGTATTATTATACCTATATATTTTATATGCCATGCTTTGTTTGCCATATGACATGCCATGACATCATGCTTATTCTTAATCATTTTATATGTCATGAGTATGCTTAGGTTAAGGATTTAAGTGTCATGTGTTTTTAGATTTTATCATATGCCATGACATCATGATCATTGGCCATACTTAATTATTGCTATCTTTATGCCATGATCATTTCATGCATTTAATTGATTAAAATTGATTTAAGGACAATGACATGACTTGAAGTCCCATTTATAAGGGAATCAAGTAGGGTTGCCTAGAAAAATGCATGAAACCCTAGATTAAATGAACCAAAACCCACATCTCATAATCACATTGACATGTATGTGTATTTATACACCCTAGATACATGTGAGATGCTAGGATATGAGTTGAGTTCAAGGTGCATAGTTTTTGCATCTAGATGAGCTATAACTCATCTTATTTTAATTGTGGATCATTGGGAAAGCTTGTGTACAAGTCATGTACTTAGAGCCTAAGGAATATGATCCAAAATAAGGTTTTGAAAATATTTTAAAATCATTTTGAAAAACCTTGGTGAAGTCTATCTTTTGATAGCAATCACCATTGATGAGATTAATACAAAGTGAGCTTAAACTTTAAAGTTTTTAGTCACTTTTGGATTTTGTATTAATTTTGCTATTTTATGGGTAAAATATTTTTAAAACATTTTTCACCCATTGTATTGGTCATAGGTATTATACGTACCAAATTTTGTGATTTTTCGATATACGTATAATTATTTATGATTTTTTGAAACTCAATTCTGATAGCTGAAATTCGAGAATTTCAGTTATCAGTCGACTGCCCTGAGTGGCAGTCGACTGGTAGCTGACAGAGTCGACTGCCAAGGTTGATTTCGGGAAAACTAGGTTTGGTTAGCCCGTGTTCAGCTACGGTTAAGGTCCCTAACCACTCCTATCCCTAGGATATGCTTTGGGAAGCATTATAAAGGGTGAAAATCCATTGGATATAGATTAGGAGAGTTTTTTAGGGTTTTTATCAATTTTAAGGTGTTGGAAAGTTCAATGTTGAATTTCTAACCTTAATTTTGATGGTTTAGAGTTCCTATTGGCTTAGGGACTTCCCAAGGACATTGTTGGTGCAATGGTCAAGGGGGAGTAAGCCTTTAGGGGGAGGTATTCATCTTGGAATGATGGATGTGTTTTTCTCCTTGAAGAGGAGAAGTCATTGGGAGAGTGAATGGGATTGCCTCTCCTGAGTGATATGAGACTTATCACTAGGAAGATGGTAGACATCCTAGGTATTTTTGGACTAAGGGGGAGATTGTAAGATCTCATTGGGACATGAGACATTGACCTCCTTGGAGAGAAAACCTTTTTGATGTTAGTCAAAAAGGGGGAGAATGTTTGGGGGAGAACATTTGGAGAATGTTTAAGATTACCAATTTGGGATAATTGGTAAGGGATTTGAGTTAGTGTTCTAACTCAATGATTTGTTTGGTTTTTGTCAAACATCAAAAAGGGGGAGATTGTTGGTGCAATCGGCCCAGGACTCGAGTTTGACTCGAGTGATGTTTTGATGTTTGACAAAAACATATGACAATGTAATTGTCATGGGAAAGTCCAAGTCTTAAGTACTTGGCATGGGAAGTCGAAGTGGGACACTTGGCATTTGGGAAAATGCAAGCATGGGTCTTGGCATGGAAAGTCCAAGCATGGGTCTTGGCATGGAAAGTCCAACATGGGTTGGCAAGGGAAAGTCCAAGCTTGAGTCTTGGCATTTGAGAAGTCCAAGGGGTTTGATATTGGCGGCGTAAAGTCCAAGCTGGAGTCTTGGCAGCATAAGTCCAATGGTTGGTCGCGTAAAGTCCAAGCGGAGTCTTGGCGGCGTAAGTCCAATGTGCCTTGGCGGTGTAGACACCGTTAGCATGACATAGCCGATGGAAGCACCTGAAGGCTAGCGCGATGGATGAACAAGTCATGGATGACTTGGAGGGATTTGAGAGGCATGAGGCTGATGGAGGTGGCTAGAAGGCTTAGGTCTAGGCTAAGGGTGGTCTAGCAAGTATGGGGGAACCATACTTGGCCTAAAACCTCATGTTTGAGGTGTGTCAGTCGACTGGTGCCATGTGGCTGTCGACTGGACCGAGTCAACTAGGGTTTGACTACGGGAAGTGGTCAAGTAGTCGACTAACAGAGGTGGGTAGTCGACTGATCACACGATCAGTCGACTGCTCATGTGATCAGTCGACTGGTGCTCGTAAATTCGACCATAGAATGGAGTCGAGACTCGACTGGTCGAGTGAGGACTCCATCAGTCGACTGATGTGTATGATCAGTCGACTGATAGTAGATCCGTTGGACTTATCCAGCGTGGATCTATCCGTTGTCTCACGACAATAGTGGCATCAGTCGACTGATGGTCCCGATCAATCGACTGATCGACTTTTTCTAGCACAGGTTGAAGCTTTATAAGGAGCTCGTGATGGAGGAAATTGGCATGGTTCTTTGAGGCGATTTGGGGCGAGTTGCTGCTGCAATTCAGGGTCTCCAAGTGCTACTCGATCAACCTAGCGATCAAGCATTCAAGAGCATTTGTAAAGTGTTTTTCTTTACTAGTCTTGCTTTGTATTTTATTGTATTTGCTTGTAGCTTTTGATTATTATTGTAATCATCTTGTACAAGGTTTCTCCGCCTCCGGATTGTTCCGAGAAAGAGTGTTTATTATAGTGGTGTGTGATTGGCATCGCTAGGGTTCGTACGAACCCGATCCGTGGAGTAGGAACCGTTCGGTTCCGAACCACGTTAAATATTTGTGTTTGCGTGTTGTTTATTTCGTCATTGCTTTCATTACTATTCCGTTGTGTACTAACGAAATTGTAGAGACGATCACGATCGAATTCCATCAACGAACACCCGCTATTCACCCCCCTCTAGCGGCTTCAAATATCCTACAAAGAATGGAGGTTTTGTTGTAAAGGAAAGCTTCTTAGTGGAATTGCTTGGGTTGATCCACCTTAAGGATTGCCGTGGAGTAGGAGCGTTATCTCCGAACCACATAAAGGCCTTGTTAGCATTGTTCTTTCTTTTTTACTTATATTATCTTTGTTTGCTTCCGCTAATCATTCTTGTAGAAACGAAAATGCGCTATTCACCCCCCCTCTAGCTTCCAAACGATCATCAACAAGTGGTATCAGAGCCCGGTTCGCATCGGAAGATCTAACCATCAACCGAAGCATGGCATTTCAAGAGGGATATAGTACGGCGAGGCCTCCATTTTTCGACGGCAATGACTTCGGCTATTGGAAAGGTAGGATGGAATACCACCTCATGAATGAAATCGAAAATTGGTTTAGTATTGTAGATGGATTCAAAAAGCCGATCGACAAATTTAGAGCACCACTACCGACAAAAGATTGGACAAGAGAGATGGCCAAGAAAGCACAAGCTAATGCAAAAGCAACGACCACACTTCAATGTGGTCTATCCAAGGAGCAACTTTCCAAAGTCGGGCCTTTCAACTCCGCAAAAGAGCTTTGGGAGAAGCTCATTGAATTGAATGAAGGTTCAAAGGAGACTGGAAGAGCCAAAAGAGACCTATTGATAGGTCAACTCCAAAGATTCACCATGAAGACCAACGAGACCGTGAGCCAAATGCACGATCGCTTCAAAGAAGTGGTCAACGGACTACATGTTATAGGTGAGAAGGTCGACAACCGAGACCTTATAAGGTATGTATTACAAGCTTTCCCTAGAACAACCTTATGGGCCTCAATGGTAGATGCCTATAAGGTCTCTAGGGATCTTTCATTAGTTAAGTTAGATGAGCTATTTTGTGAATTTCAATTACATGAACAAGCTAACACTTCATCCAAAGAGAAGGGTATAGCTCTTTTTGTATGCAAGAAGGACAAAAAGAAAAAGGAGAAGAAAGAAGTGTCCTCCTCATCTGAATCTGAGGAAGATTCATCTAGTAGTGAAGTGATGGCATTGTCCTCGGAAGCTCATTGGCTCCCATGTCCCCGGATTAAAATTTTCACTAATGAAAACTAATCCAGATGGGATGAGTTTCCTAAGGTCAACCAATTCGTCGTCGTGTTAACGACTTGAGCGATCGCTTGAACAAACTAGTTGTTCAAGCAACCAAGCTCTTCTAGTCGGTTAGCGCTTGGAAGGAGGCAGACCAGATCGCGGTTTTGTGTTTATCTTCGTGTTAATATATGAGAGAGATGTCTAAGCGTGTATATGTATGAACCATTTATATGATAAATGAAGATTCACTATTTGAGTATACATGTTTTCATGTATTTGATTGGATCTTAAACTCATCTACTGAATGTCCACGATACGATTCACAGCATGAGAGAATTTGTGATTGGATCACAACTAGTGAGTATCTCTACATGTGTAATTGTGATGTATCGGAATTATCCCTAGTCGATGAATTGATAGAATTGGACACCATCAATTCTGTCGAGACTAGCACGAGGTATACTCCTTGGTGTATCCAAGCAGCTGATTCTCACTGGCTGGAGACATTGTGATGTCCGGAGTTGATCATGGATGCTAGTTATGGTAACTAGTTCATTGGAGTGACCATCTGTAAGACTTCATATGGTTCTCTGCATATATAGATATGTCAATGAAGTTCTTACTGTAGCTTAAGTGCGATGTTCCTTTGACTTGCGGTATTCAAGTCATCTTGATCATGGAGACTTATGCTTTGACATCTTAAGCAAACATCTCTAAGGAGATGTGGACCCGGGATGATTGGGTATAAGTCGAAGTGATTGAAGGTGTTTGAATAGCCTATAAAGGATTCACCACTCCTTGCGAGGAGATGTATACCCATGGCCTCTCGTCGGATTGTTACTAAAGTCTTTGTCCAAAGCATTACATGTTTAGAGTAAGGTACTCTTCGATACATGTGCAGTAACTAGAATCCGTAGGACGAGGAAATGATATTTGGGCTAGGTGTGACGTAGTCAGCCTAGTGGGGACTGACACTATAGACCATGTCCTGAACCAAGTGGGTATAAGATGAGTGAAGGGAATGGGACACAAATCATTCGAGCTGCTGAAGGGTTTCAGAAATAGTTCTGGATCAACCGTTCATCTTTTCGGTTAATTGGGGATCATGATGTACTACTAGGTGCCACTCATGATCGTTCTATAATTAATGGTTAATTATAGACGGCCAACATAAACCGAGAACCTATTTGGTCACACGCACAACGAGCGTAATCCGAAGGATTTAAAACGAGCTTGAGAATGGGATTCTTAGACCGAGAGAAACTAGGTTTGGTTGGACCAAACAAGAAGCGAGCATGAAATCATTTCAGTCGCAATGGAAGCGTGGATGGGTCGTGTCTTATGAAGACATAATGGATGAACCAAAATGGTTTGGTTCTAATCCAATGGAGAAGAATAAACCAAAGGGTTTGGTTTATTTTAAACGAATGAACCAAAAGTTGGTTCGGTTCGTTTTAACTTAAAATAAACCATCATGGTTTCGTTTATTTTAACTTATATTAATAGAGCGGGATAACGGGCCTCATGGTTATGATCCAATAACCATTAAGAGAATTAGTTCTCTATAAAAGAGGGCTTAAGGGATTGTTAAGCCCTAATCCAAAACCCTAGCTTGTGGTTGCCGCCCACCTCTCCATCCTCTCCTTGGATTTTCGGCGCCAACCCTAGGATTGCCGCCCAGCCCCTTGTGTCGCCGTCCAACTCCTTGCCGGCATCCAAGCTTCAGCCGGTCATCCTCCGGCTACCCTCCGGTGATCTTCCTAGGCTTCGGCAATAAGGTGAGCACTTGGCTTCCCTTGGTTGGCCGGCGCCTACTCCTCCACCAAAGTTGTCCAGTTTTTCTAGACGACTTGTTCTTCTCTCGTCAGAGCATCATTTGGATGACGGTTAGAGCTCCGACAGTGCCTAACTTACCGGGGATTCGATCTCCGATAATCCTCTGAGGTGGAGGACGAAGGATTCGTCAAACGGTTGACGAATACCTCTTTGGAGAAGCGAGTTTTGAGGACTCGGTTTTTGATCCAAATTTGGATTCGGATCATGATCATCTCTCGATCACGTCATCTTCAACACGAGGCTAGTAACCCGTATGAAGACGAAGCTCGTGACTTAGCGAAGTCATCCTGAGGATACTCGGCGTGGATACGGATAGAGACGATTCTAGCGAGGATCGTTCCGGTTGATGCCGTTCCCACTACACGTGATACGAAAGGTATAACGTAGTTAAATTTCCTTTTATTGCAAATTTAAATTTACGGTTATGTCTACACATGTTGTACTATGCATGCGTGTGATGTGTGTGTTGTAATAAATATAGATTTATTATTTTTATTGCTTCACATTGTGCATGTTTACGAAACGTGATCGAACACACACACGCCGCGGTGCCGGAAACCCAACAGTGGTATCAGAGCCCAGGTTGTGTTTCGACATAATCGTAAAATGGTTTTGCGATAGTCATAATGTTATTTCTGGAAATTTTCTAATTTTGGAAATTTAGAAGTATTTATGGAAATTTTTCAATTTTGGAAAGTCTAGAAGTATTTATGGAAATCTTCCACTTTTGGAAAATTGGAAGTATTTATGGAAATTGATATTTTCCATAAATAAAATATTTGATTAGATTCTGGAAATTTGTTTCCTTATTTAATCATGATTTGATTTGGGAAATCAAATCATAAAATATTTTATTTCCATAAGTAGTTTTGATGATTTAGGAAATTGGTTTCCTAAATTGATTTTCCTTAATCAACTAATTCCATAAATAAAATATGTGATTAGATTTGGAAATTTGTTTCCTAATTTAATCATGATTTGATTTGGAGAATCAAATCTTAAACATATTTTATTTCCATAAAATAGTTATGACAAATAAGGAAATTATGTACATGATATAATTGTATGTCATGTAATTGCATTAGATGCATATCATTATGCCATGCATGTCGTGACGTGTAGATGTATGTCATGTATGCCATGTCATGTAGATAATAGTTATTTGCATGCAAAGAGGATGATACATAAAAACCCTTACTCAATATTAAAGTATACACCTTCCATTAATATGGTTAGAACCAGAGTTCCGTTTCTTGTTTGGGTTGTTGGACTCTCTCCAAGCCCGGCTCGAACCCGAACATGTTCAAACCATGGAATAGTTTAATACTAATATGGTAAGAGTCAGAGGTCAATCATTAGCTTTGGTTTTTGGACTCTCTCCAAGCTAGGCTAATTGGTTGAATGCGCTCTAACCATATTAAAACTATTTCTCGATTAATGGGTTGGTTTTAACCTGGAGCATCAGCTTGTTGGACTCTCTCCAAGGTCGATGTAAAGGGAGGTGAAGTTGGGTGCTATGCATATGATGCATACTTGTTAATGTGTTAACAACCCGATGTATGTGTGAACATTCAATTAGTTGATAACACATTGTGATAGTTGCATATACATGATATGCAATCGATATAGTTGATACCTACCATCATAGTTATGAATGGCTTGTTGGACTCTCTCCAAGGTTGTTCATATCTATGATGGATATCAGCCCATTCGGAGATGGACCTACGATCTCCCGAAGTGATTTTGGGGTTTTTGAAATTCGAAAAATGAATGAGATTTATAAATGTATAATGATGCATTTTAAAATCATCTTTCTCATATATGCTCGTTTTGTATTTCTAAGATTGATCATAATGTCTTTGAATTTGCGCACTATTTTGGATTCAAACAAACTGACTGGGCCTAACTTCCTGGACTGGCTTAGAACCTGAGAATTGTTCTTAAGGTGAAAACTTGCGTATGTCCTCGAAGCGCCTCTTCCCGCCCATCCTAGTGACGATGCAACTCCGGACCAATTGTTGGTCTATCAGAAACATGTGACTGATTCTGAACTGACAAGTTGCATCATGCTAGCCGCGATGGAACCCAAGCTATGAAAGCAGCATGAGCATATGGATGCTCATATCGTAGTCCTTCATCTTTATGAGTTGTTTGATAAGCAAGTGAGATTGAAGGTTGAAGTCTCAAGCTCCTCTTCACCTACGAGATGCAAGAAGGTTCATCTGTGTCTTGCTCAACATCTTTGAAGGCTGTGGATCCTTCGAGAAGCATGGCGAGGGGGGCGGTGCTGTTAGTTGATTCCTCGAAGAAAGGTTCTAAGAGGAAGTCAAAGGAATAACAGAAGGGAGAAGAAGAAAGGCTAAGAAGGTAGAACTAGCTCAAAGGGAAACTTGCCATCATTATGGCAAGGAGGGCCATTGAAGAAAGTAAGATTTATCTTGAGTCAGTGAAGAAGAATAAGGCATCGGATGCCCCATCTTCTTCATATATCTTCGTTATTGATTGTCATTCTATTTCCTCGACACTTGGGTATTGGATCTAGGTGTGGCTCACATATATGTAATGACATACATGGGCTAAGGAATAGAAGAAGACTTCGTCGAGGAGAGTCAAATTTACGTGTTGGGAATGGAGCAAAGGTTCTTTGCATCGCCATCGAGCGTATTTGTTGAAACTCCCTGCGGGACTTGTCTTAGAAGCTGGACAATTGCTTTTATGTTTCTTGATAAAGAACATCATTTCTATTTCTTGTTTAAATAGAAATGGGTACCATTTGACTTTTAGTAACAATTGTTGTTACATAACTTTGAATGGAGTTCTTTATGGGACTGGAACTTTAAGCAATGGTGTTTATACGTTGGACGTATCCAGTGACATTTGCAATATCGAAGCGAGCAACAAGCGTGCTCAAAAGTATAATCAAATAGACTCCTACATGTGGCATTGTCGTCTTGGCCATGTAAGCAAGAAACGCATGTCCGAATTACACCGATGTGGAATTCTGGAATCGTTTGAATTGGATTCATACGATACATGTGAATCAGGCTTAAAAGGCAAGATGACTAAGTTACCTTTTTCAGGAAAAGGTGAACGAGTGGGAGAGTTACTAGGTCTAATACATACTGATGTATGTGGACCTATGTCAACTCAAGCTTTAGGAGGCTATAACTACTTCATTACCTTCACCGATGATCACTCACAGTTTGGGTATGTGTTCTTGATGAAACACAAGTCTGAAGCCTTTGAAAGGTTCAAAGAATTCAGAAATGAAGTAGAGAAATAACATGACAAGAGTATTAAAATACTTCGATCGGATCGAGGTGGTGAATACTTAAGTCAAGAGTTTCTTGATTATCTAAGAGACAATGGCATATTGTCTCAATGAACTCCGTCATATACACCACAGCATAATGGTGTATCTGAGAGGCGTAACCTGACCTTGTTGGACATGGTCAGGTCAATGATGAATCATGCGAATCTTCCCAAGTCCTTTTGGGGCTATGCACTTCAGACAGCTGTTTACTTGTTAAACAGAATGCCTACCAAGGTAGTCTCTACTACTCCATATGAGATATGAAATAGTAAGAAACCTCATGTATCTTACTTGAAGATATGGGGTTGTCCTGCTTATGTGAAGCTGACAGTATCAGACAAATTGGATGCTAAGTCTGATAAATGTCTATTTATTGGATACCCTAAGGAAACAAGGGGTTACAAATTCTATCATCCTGTGGAACAAAAGGTGTTTGTTTCAAGGCATGCTGTGTTTCTAGAGAAAGAGTTTCTCTTGCAAGAAAACAGTTGGAGTGTCGTCGAGCTTGAGGAGGCTCGAGAAACTCAAATAGACATTGATGAGATACTTGGTGAAGCACAACAGCCGACAACTCATAGTGATGAGCAATCGGTTGGACCTATTGTAACACCACATCTTCGTAGATCTGGTAGAACACACAATATTCCTGAGAGATATGGATTTCTCGTAAGTGAATCGAATGACGTGTTACTCATTGATGATGAGGAGCCTACCAGTTATGAAGAAGTGCTGACAAGTTCAGAAAGGGATAAGTGGCTTGGTGCCATGAAGTCGGAAATGGATTCCATGTATGAAAACCAAGTTTGGAACTTGGTTGACCCACTTGAAGGCATAAAGCCTATAGGGTGCAAGTGGGTTTTCAAGAAGAAAACCGACATGGATGGTAATGTGATTACCTATAAGGCTAGATTGGTTGCGAAAGGATATCGTCAAAAGCAAGGTGTTGATTATGACGAAACCTATTCGCCTGTAGCTATGCTTAAATCCATTCGGATGCTCCTGGCCATAGCGGCTCATTATGATTATGAGATATGGCAGATGGATGTGAAGACAGCTTTCCTTAATGGAAACCTGCTCGAGGACGTGTATATGATACAGCCTGAGGGTTTCACATCGGTTGATAAAACCAAGGTATGCAAATTGCGACGGTCCATTTATGGATTGAAGCAAGCATCCAGGAGTTGGAATATCCGTTTTGATGAGACAATCAAAAGGTTTGATTTCTCACAAAATCCAGACGAACCTTGTATGTACAAGAAGGTTAGTGGGAATGCAGTCGTATTCCTAGTATTGTATGTCGATGACATATTACTTATAGGAAACGATGTTTCAATCTTACAGTCAGTTAAGGTTTGGTTATCCAAGACATTCTCCATGAAAGACCTGGGAGAAGCAACCTACATCCTCGGGATTAAGATCTATAGAGATAGATCGAAATGGTTGCTTGGCCTTTCGCAGTCTACATATATAGACCGAGTGCTAAAGAGGTTTAGCATGTCGGAATCCAAGAAAGGTTTTCTACCCATCAGACATGGGATACACCTTTCGAAGTCTATGTGTCCGCGCACAGAAGATGAGAGGATTTGCATGAGTAAGATTCCCTATGCATCCGCAATAGGATCTATCATGTATGCTATGTTATGTACGAGGCCCGATGTATCGTATGCTCTGAGTGTCACGAGCAGATACCAGTCTGATCCAGGAATGGATCATTGGGTGACTGTTAAGACGATCCTTAAGTACTTAAGAAGAACTAAGGATGCATTCCTAATATATGGAGAAGGGCACATGGTGATACGTGGGTATACGGATGCCAGATCCAGACAGACAAGGATGATTCCATGTCTTAGTCTAGGTATGTATTCACCTGGAATGGAGGCACAATAAGTTGGAAAGGTTCCAAGCTTGACACTATAGCAGATTCTGTCACTAAGGCAGAATACATTGCAGCTTTGGAAGCAGCAAAGGAAGCGGTTTGGATCAAGAAGTTCATCTCTGAACTTGATGTGGTCTCATCAATGATCCAAACATGTGCTTCGCCGCAATCATCTTATCAGAGAGATCATCAATAGGAACGAAATACAAATCGAGAAAATTCCCATTGAAAGGAACTTAGCGGATCCTTTGACTAAAGCATTACCTCAAAGTAAGTTTGTGTTGGGATGTATACTGAAAGCCTAGCTCTTTTGTATGAACATCTTTATTTTGAAATAAGAATCACATGATCATTGTTTGCATATTTTTATGATTATGCAAAATTGTCTAATATTTTACATTGTAGATAACATGGTACTTGGTGTGGCACAGAAGATCATGTTATCAGTCCCTTGCAGAGTATAAGTAGAGGCTCACAACTAAGATGGTTTTGGATAAACCATTGGCATGGTTGTAGTGTAGCTTGGTATTGGTTTATCTTGACCATAGAGTTACACTAGTACACCTCGGTGTATTGAGCAGGACCGACATAGAGGTGATTCAATTTGTTGCTGACTACATAATTGAATCGGACCTCAGATATTATGTTGTACATGCTCTTAATCCCGATATAATAACGGGCACATGTACTTAGTATTTATTTCTTTGATTTACCAGAGGGTGAGATTTCTATGGATTAAATCAATATGCCCGGTAAGTTGGGAAATGATATTATTTACATGGTGTGCCGTTGATTATAGGAGGAATCCGTGTTCTATGTATTAGGTTGATGATGTCCCCTTGAGGAGCTCATAAGGTTCATCATGTAAACCCTGCAGGTTGACTTAGTCAACATGATGATAAGGTTGAGTGGTACTACTCGAGGAGTTAGATGTTAATTAATTGATGATCAGCAAATCAATTAATTGACGAACATTCGATATCTTAAACACGGGGAGATGGATGTACAAATAATATATGGAGCCCATATTAATTTATGGGGGTTGGTGAGGCAGTTCGATGATGATCCTCTAGTGGAATGGAACATCATTGATGGATCAAGTTTGTGTGGTTCCGATCCATCGGGTGGCCAAGACCCAACTCCTTCTCATGGTCCCTATCGTAGCCTAATATAAACCTCATGAAGTATAGATCAAATGATGGAAAACAAATCTCTAGATCCGACGGTTGGGATTAAATCCCTAGAATCGACGGTTGAGATTAAATCTCTAGATCCGACGGTTGGGATTAAAACCCTAGAACAGACGGTGGAGATTAAACCAAGGCCTAAACCTAACTCTATATATATATAGGCTTAAAGTGGGCGGCAAGAGTAATTGATCATGGATGGTTTAGGGGATTAGGGTTTGCTTCCTTTGGAGGCAAGGAACCCTAGTTGGTTTAGAATCTTTTGGGCAGCTAGGGTTTGGGAGAAAGGTATGGGGCGGCAACAAGTGGAAGAAGAGTTTCTTCTTCTTCCTAAGGCATGGTCGGTCCCTTCCTTCTACCCTTCTACCTTGGTTGGTCCACATTCTATTCTTCTATCCCCTCTTCCATGGCCAGCGCATAGTTGATGGAGTTGGATGGTTTGGGCGGCAAGCAACCCTAAGGAGGAAACCCTAGTTAGGGTTTGGCTCCTTTAGGGTTGGGCGGCCAAGGTTTGGAAGGTGGGTAGGCGGCATCTTGTGGAAGAGTTCTTCTTCTTCCTAGTAAAGGTGGCCGGTTTAGATCTCCTCCTTCCACCTTGGTTGGGCGGCAAGAAGACCTAAGGAGGAAACCCTAATTAGGGTTTGGCTCCTATGGTTGGGCGGCTAGGGTATGCAAAGAAGGTGGGCGGCAACTATAGGAGAGGAGCTCTTCCTCTTCCTAGGTTGTGGCCGGTTCCTTCCTCTATTCCCTCCACCGTGGCCGGCACCCAACATATTCCCTTTATCCTCTTCACTCCATCTTGGCCGGCGGCACCAAAACAAGGGTTTGTCCCTAGTTCGGTACCTTGGTTGTTTCCATTATGTTCTCTCTATTCTTGGGGCCGGCGGCACCAATCCTTTGTGGATTGGTGGTTGGCTCAAGCAAGAAGGGAAGGAGAGTTCTTCTTTCTTTGGATTGAAGAAGACCTAGGAAGCTTCAACTTGTGGAGGATCTTCGCCCACACGAAGTCTACAAGGAGGTTAAGACATACGATAGAAGATCAAGAGGTATAAAAGTTTTACAACTTTTATTATTGTTCTTTGCATGTTCTTATTGATATGCTAGCTTATGTTCTTTATGTTAGTATATGTTGATTATACTAGTTTACATTTGCATGTATTTGTATAATCATGGACCCCGAATAAGAAACACAAAAATCGGTGATCCGTCCATCGTCTCTTCCGCGGCTAACCGACTAGAAGAGTTGATTGCTTGAACAACAAGTTTGTTCAAGCGATCGCTCGAGTCGTTGGCACGACGACGAATTGGTTGTGCTAAGGAAACTCATCCCATCCGGATTAGTTTTCATTAGTGAAAATTTTAATCCGGGGATATGGGAGTCGATGAGCATTCGAGGATTAGCACATTGCCAACAGTTTGAGGGTCATGTTAGAGCTTATGGTATTGGATACCGTAGCGATTGGCATTAGGCCAAGTGGGAGTCTGTTAGTAATATATGAGAGATGTCCTAAGGCGATCGCCTTATGTATGAACCATTTATATGATAAATGAAGATTCACTATTTGAGTATACATGTTTTCATGTATTTGATTGGATCTTAAACTCATCTACTGAATGTCCATGATACGATTCACAGCATGAGAGAATTTGTGATTGGATCACAACTAGTGAGTATCTCTACATGTGTAATTGTGATGTATCGAAATTATCCCTAGTCGATGAATTGGTGGAATTGGACACCATCAATTCTATCGAGACTAGCACGAGGTATACTCCTTGGTGTATCCAAGCAGCTGATTCTCACTGGCTGGAGACATTGTGATGTCCGAAGTTGATCGTGGATGCTAGTTATGGTAACTAGTTCATTGGAGTGACCAGCTGTAAGACTTCATATGGTTCTCTGCATATATAGATATGTCAATGAAGTTCTTTCTTTCATGGAGACTTATGCTTTGACATCTTAAGCAAACATCTCTAAGGAGATGTGGACCCGGGATGATTGGGTACAAGTCGAAGTGATCGAAGGTGTTTGAATAGCCTATAAAGGATTCACCACTCCTTGCGAGGAGATGTATACCCATGGCCTCTCGTCGGATTGTTACTAAAGTCTTTGGCCAAAGCATTACATGTTTAGAGTAAGGTACTCTTGATACATGTGCAGAATAACTAGAATGTGGGGCGAGGAAATGATACTTGGGCTAGGTGTGACGTAGTCAGCCTAGTGGGGACTGACACTATAGACCATGTCCTGAACCAAGTGGGTATAAGATGAGTGAAGGGAATGGGGCACGAATCATTCGAGCTGCTGAAGGGTTTCAGAAATAGTTATGGATCAACCGTTGATCTTTTCGGTTAATTGGGGATCATGATGTACTACTAGGTGCCACTCATGATCGTTCTATAATTAATGGTTAATTATAGACGGCCAACATAAACCAAGAACCTATTTGGTCACACGCACAACGAGCGTAATCCGAAGGATTTAAAACGAGCTTGAGAATGGGATTCTCAGACCGAGAGAAACTAGGTTTGGTCGGACCAAACAAGAAGCGAGCATGAAATCGTTTCAGTCACAATTGAAGCGTGGATGGGCCGTGTCTTATGAAGACATAATGGATGAACCAAAATGGTTTGGTTCTAATCCAATGGAGGAGAATAAACCAAAGGGTTTGGTTTATTTTAAACGAATGAACCAAAAGTTGGTTCGGTTCGTTTTAACTTAAAATAAACCATCATGGTTTGGTTTATTTTAACTTATATTAATGGAGCGGGTTAACGGGCCTCATGGTTATGATCCAATAATCATTAAGAGAATTAGTTCTCTATAAAAGAGGGCTTAAGGGATTGTTAAGCCCTAATCCAAAACCCTAGCTTGTGGTTGCCGCCCACCTCTCCATCCTCTCCTTGGATTTTCGGCGCCAACCCTAGGATTGCCACCCAGCCCCTTGTGCCGCTGTCCAACTCCTTGCCAGCGTCCAAGCTTCAGCCGGTCATCCTCTGGCGACCCTCCGGTGATCTTCCTAGGCTTCGGTGATAAGGTGAGCACTTGACTTCCCTTGGTTGGCCGGCGCCTACTCCTCCACCAAAGTTGTCCAGTTTTTCTGGACAGCTTGTTCTTCTCTCATCGGAGCATCGTTTGGACGACGGTTAGAGCTCCGACAGTGCCTAACTTACTGGGGATTCGATCTCCGGTAATCCTCTGTGGTGGAGGACGAAGGATTCGTCAAACGGTTGACGAATACCTCTCCGGAGAAGCAAGTTTTGAGGACTCGGTTTTGGATCCTAATTTGGATTCAGATCATGACCATCTCTCGATCACGTCGTCTTCAACACGAGGCTAGTAACCCGTACGAAGATGAAGCTCGTGACTTAGCAAAGTCATCCCGAGGATACTCGACATGGATACGGATAGAGATGATTCTAGCGAGGATCGTTCCGGTTGATGTCGTTCCCGCTACACGTGATACGAAAGGTATAACGTAGTTAAATTTCCTTTTATTGCAAATTTAAATTTACGGTTATGTCTACACATGTTGTACTATGCATGCGTGTGATGTGTGTGTTGTAATAAATATAGATTTATTATTTTTATTGCTTCCGCTGTGCACATGTTTACGAAACATAATCAAACACACACTCACCGCGGTGCCGGAAACCCAACACTTCGGGGTCCATGATTATACAAATACATAAGGATGTAGACATGTATAATCAACACATATGAACATATTAATAAGAACATGCAAAGATCAATAATAAAACTTGTAAAACTTTTATACCTCTTGATCTTCTATCGTATGTCCTAACCTCCTTGTAGACTTCGTGTGGGCGAAGATCCTCCACAAGTTGAAGCTTCCTAGATCTTCTTCAATCAAAAGAAAGAAGAACTCTCCTTCCCTTCTTGCTTGAGCCAACCACCAAGCCACAAAGGCTTGATGCCGCCGGCCCCAAGAAAAGGAGAACAAGATGGCCAACCAAGGAACCAAACAAGGGAGTGATCCCTAGCTCCTTTGTGCTGCCGGCCAAGAGGAAAAGAAGAGGAGAAGAGGAATAGGTTGAGCACCGACCAAGGTAGAGGGAAAGGGGATAGGAGTCGGCCAACACCTTAGGAAGAAGACCTATT
Organism: Wurfbainia villosa; assembly: GCA_025175895.1. Taxonomy (NCBI): domain Eukaryota; kingdom Viridiplantae; phylum Streptophyta; class Magnoliopsida; order Zingiberales; family Zingiberaceae; genus Wurfbainia; species Wurfbainia villosa. The sequence continues at coordinate 24,122,332 of CM045990.1, read as the reverse complement.
GTTGCCGCCCACTCTCCTTGCAAACCCTAGCCGCCCAACCAAACCCTAATCTAATTAGGGTTTCCTCCTTAGGGTTTCTTGCCGCCCAAGCTATTGATAGGCAAAACCCTAATCTCCAAAACCATCCAACCACCTTAGTTTGCTGCCCACCTTAAGCCCCTTTTTATAGAGTTGGGCTTAAGCCTTGTTTTAATCTCCACCGTCGGTTCTAGGGTTTTAATCTCAACCGTCGGATCTAGAGATTTAATCTCAACCGTCGGAACTAGAGATTTAATCTCCACCGTTGGATCTAGGGATTTAATCTCAACCGTCGGATCTAGAGATTTAATCTCAACCGTCGGATCTAGAGATTTAATATCCACCGTCGGATCTAGGGATTTAATCTCAACCGTCGGATCTAGAGATTTAATCTCCACCGTCGGATCTAGGGATTTGTTTTCCATCATTGGATCTAGGCTTCATGAGGATTATATTAGGCTACGATAGGGACCATGAGAAGGAGTTGGATCTTGGTCGCCCGATGGATCGGAACCACACATACTTGATCCATCAATGATGTTCCATTCCACTAGAGGATCATCATTGAATTACCTCACCAACCCCATAAATTAATATGGGCTCCATACATTATTTGTACATCCATCTCCCCATGTTTAAGATATCGAATGTCCATCAATTAATTGATTTACTGACCATCAATCAATTAACATCTAACTCCTCGAGTAGTACCACTCAACCTTATCATCATGTTGACTAAGTCAACCTGCAGGATTTACATGATGAACCTTATAAGCTCCTTAAGGGGACATCATCAACCTAATATATAGGACACGGTTTCCTCCTATAATCAACGACACACCATGTAAATAATATCATTTCCTAACTTACCGGACATATTGATTTAATCCATATAAATCTCACCCTTTGGTAAATCAAAGAAATAAATACTAAGTACATGTGCCCATTATTATATCGGGATTAAGAGCATGTACAACATAATATCAGTCGATTGATTATGTAGTCGTGATAATAAATTGAATCACCTCTATGTCGGTCCTGCTTAATACACCTAAGTGTACTAGTGTAACTCTATGTTCAAGACAAAACAATACCAAGCTACACTAAAACCATGCCAATGGTTTGTCCAAAACCATCTTGGTTGTGAGCATCTACTTATATTCTACAAGGGACTGATAACATGATCTTCTGTGCCACACCAAGCACCATGTTATCTACAATGTAAAGTATTAGACAATATGCACACATATAATAAATATAATGTGTAAACAATGATCATATGATTCTTATTTCAAAATAAAAATGATTATACAAAAAGAGCTAGGCTTTCAGTATACATTCCAACAATCTCCCACTTATACTAAAAGACTATGTTGTCATCACACTGCCATACATCTTATCTCCATGTCCTCCACATGCCTATCAAACGCTTTCGCTGGAAGGGCCTTAGTGAATGGATCCACCAGGTTATCCTCTGATGTAATCTTGGCGATAGCTACTTCTCCTCGCTTTACGATTTCTCGTATCAGGTGGTACTTGCGTTCTATGTGTTTACTCGCCTTATGGGCTCGTGGTTCCTTCGAGTTTGCAACTGCACCACTGTTATCATAATAAATTGTGATAGTTCTGGGCAAACCAAGAATCACATCCAAGTCCATCAAGAAGTTCCTGAGCCATCTGACTTCCTTGGCGCCTCGGAGGTGCCACATACTCGGCTTCCATGGTAAGTCCGCCCGCATTTACCTTGGACACTCCTCCATACTATGGCTCCACCTCAAAGTAAACACAAACCCGAGGTAGACTTACTGTTATCCTATCGATTGGAAATCGAATCCATGTAACCCACAGGACTAATTGATCTACGCCTGAAACCAAAGATATAATCCCTAGTCCTTCTCAGGTACTTCAATATATGCTTTACCGCAGTCCAATGTCCCTGTCCAGAATTACTTTGATATCTGCTAACCATGCCCATGGCAAAGCAGATATCTGGTCTCGTACATAGCATAGCATACATGAGGCTTCCTACTGGCGAAGCATAAGTAACCGCCTTCATCTCCTCTATCTCCTTTGATGTTTTGGGACACATCTCTTTAGATAAAGGTACTCCATGCCTAAAAGGTAGAAAACCTTTCTTGGAGTTCTGCATGCTAAAACGAGCAAGAATAGTGTCAATGTATGAAGCTTGAGATAAGCACAACATCCTTTTCTTGCGATCCCTTATTACCTTGATCCCAAGGATGTGTCCCACTTCTCCCAAGTCCTTCATATCAAACTGTTTGGACAATCATACCCTTACGTCTGATAACACTCTGATATTGTTGTCAACTAACAAAATGTCATCTACGTATAGTACAAGAAATACCACTATGTTTCCATCACATCTCTTGTATACACAAGGCTCATCCGGACTTTGAATAAATCCATATGACTGGATTACCTCATCAAAGCGGATGTTCCAAGATATAGAAGCTTGCTTCAATCCATAAATGGACCGATTAAGATTACATATAAGATGCTCTTTGCCCTTTGCAATGAATCCCTCTGGTTGCTTCATATAGATGTTTTCCTCAAGACTTCCGTTAAGGAAAGTTGTCTTGACATCCATCTGCCAAATCTCATAATCCTCATGAGTAGCAATAGATAAGAGAATCTGGATAGACTTAAGCATAGCTACCGGCAAAAAGGTCTCCTCATAATCGATACCCTCTTTCTGAGTATACCCTTTCGCAACAAGCCTAGCTTTGAAGGTCTCAACCTTCCCGTCTACTCCTCTCTTTCTCTTGTAGATCCACTTGCATCCAATGGCTTTCACACCATCGGGTGGTTCTTCTAGCTCCCAAACATGATTAGAATCCATAGATTCTATCTCTAAATTCATCGCTCTTTGCCAAGATACCACATCTCTATCTTGGAGTGCCTCGTCATATGTCCAGGGATCAGGTTCATGTTTACCAGGGACTAAGTCCGAAGAATCTCCCAAGAACATGAATCTCTCGGGTTGTCTAACAACCCTCCCACTACGACGAGGTGCCTCCTGTGTATGCTCTATGACACGCGGTGCAGTGACTTGTGGTATTTCCTCTTGTAACGGCAGTAATCAAGTCGGGACTTCCCCTGTCAACTCCTCAAGAACAATCCTACTCGTGGGCTTGTGGTTCATCACATAGTCCTCCTCTAGAAATCTGGTATTCGTACTCACGATCACCTTCTGATCTCTAGGACTATAGAACAAACCACCCTTCGTTCCCTTAGGGTAGCCAACAAACAAGCACATGCATTTAGATTCCAATTACCAAGATCTCCCTTCAAAGACATGTGCTGGACTACCCCAAATCTGAATATGTCTTAGACTAGGCTTTCGCCCAGTCTATAATTCTGTGGGAGTAGAGGGTACTGACTTAGATGGAACCAAGTTCAGAATGTGTGCTGTCGTTTCCAGAGCAAACCCCGTAACTAATCAGTAACCTGTAATAACTCATCATCGATCTGACCATCTCCATAAGAGTCCTATTCCTTCGCTCCGCCACACCATTCTGCTGGGGTGTGCCAGGTGCGGACAATTGGGATTGAATCCCAGCCTCTGATAAGTAACTCCTAAACTCTCCCAAGAGGTACTCGCCATCACAATCAGATCGTAGTGTCTTGATACTTTTACCTTGACGGTTCTCCACATCAGCCTTGAATTCTTTGAACCAGTCAAAGCATTCAGACTTGCGGCGCATCAAGTAAATGTATCCATACCTTGAATAATCGTCTATAAAAGAGACAAAGTATTCAAAGCCACCTCTAGCCTAGATAGACATAGGACCGCATAAATCAGAATGAACCAATTCCAATACATCTTTGGCTCTATACCCCTTAGCCTTAAAAGGCCTCTTGGTCATCTTACCTTCCAAGCAAGACTCGCAGGTTGGGAGATCTTCCACCACTAATGAACCCAAGCGTCCATCAGCTATCAACCTTTGAATTCTACTCAGGTTAATATGACCAAGTCTTAGGTGCCAAAGATATGTCTGGTTCATTTTCGAAGGTTCTTTTCTCTTATTAGACTTAGAAGATGAGTTATTCACTTCTATATGCATCGTGGGAGTTTTCGATTCAAGAGTATACAAATTGCCAACCAATGTACTAGAACAGATAATCTCCCTATTCCTTTTTATAACAATTTTGTCATTAAAAGAAACAGAATATCCATCCAGAAACAATTTAGAAACTGAAATTAGATTCTTTCTAAAAGTAGGTACATAAAGACAATTTCTCAAAATCAAAACTTTATTCCTATCAAAAGATAAATAAACGTCTCCCACTGCAATAGCCGCCACCTTTGAAGCATTGCCCATGAAGACTAGAATCTCTCCTCACTAGTCGGGTTTCTGGAACTCCTACAAAGTATTGCAGACATGATCGGTGGCTCTGTATCTACACACCGTGCAATCGTAGATAACACCGCTAAACATGTTTCAACAACTAAACAAGAAGATATACCTTTGTTCTTTCGGTGAGGACAGTCTGCCTTCCAATGTTCAGTCTGCTTGCAAGTGAAGCACTTGCCTTTTGTCTTCTTCACTCCTCGAGGTCCCATCGCCACTTTCTTTGCTCCACCTTGCTTCTTCTTCTTCTTCCCTTTCGGTTTAGAAGTAGAAACCTTCTGAGCAACCATGGCTTGAGCGCTTTGATGAAAAAGCCCCTCTGCCACCTAGAGTTCTGTCAGAAGCTCCGCTAACGAATACAACCTCTTATTCATGTTGTAGTTGAGGCGGAACTGCTCAAAACTCCTAGTCAGAGACTGGAGAATGATATCGACCTGGGTTTCCCCATCGATCTCAGCTCCGAGGACTTCCATCTCATTTAGATGAGCCATCATCTTGAGAACATGGTCCCTAATGGGTGTTCCCTCGATCATGGTGGTCGTCATCAAGTTCCTCATAGTCTCCTATCTAGCCGCCCTACTCTGATGTCCGAAAAGTTCCTTAAGATTGAGCATCATGTCATAAGCCGTGGCCATGGCTCGATCCGATGTTAAAGACATTTGACATAGATGCCAAAATGTAATACCGCGCCATCTCATCTGCCTTGATCCATTTCTTATAACTCTCTTTCTCCTTTTCATCAGAGTCATCGATGGGATTAGGAGGACAGACCTCGAAGAGTACAAATTTGTACTCCTCTACAGTCAAGACAATATCCAAATTTCTTTTCCAATCAATATAATTTGATCCAGTAAGTTTATTTTCTTTTAATATCACAAAGAAGTGGGTTGAAAGCCATTTGAAAAACCTAAGAATCATAATGATCAAAATATTAGATTTCAAATATCATTGATTCCTCAAACAATAAAATTTCGAAATCAACCAACACCTCAAAACACCGAGAATATCGCATGCCACGATAGTGTGGACGTATACGAATTCTACATTTGTAAGAGGAGGTTTAACCCTTTAATTTTATTATCTTGTCAACCTTACTTTTTGACAAATAAAATTAATAGTTGGTTCCTCTTTGGCCCTACAAATAAAAGCAGTGATTCCGATGGGGAGGATACTTTTTATTTTCATCTAAGTGTGCACCATTACACGATACTAAGGGAATTATCTCGGATTATGTGTCTTACCGATGGGGAAGTACACACGCTCCTAAATAATTTCCTATAACCATTATTTGACCTAGTGATCCGTAAACAAACTCATCCGATGGGGAGGAAGGCACTCAGAGCCGACACACAAGTTTGTTGCATCACATGTCAAATTGTAATGGAGGCCACGGGAATTAATTAAAATGTCCCTCTCCCACTTAGTAAATTGACAATGAGGAATTTTCAAGCACACACAATATGCATATAAAACAAATCAACAATAAATATGAAAAAAACAGAATTTTCCCAACTATTATGGCATTGTTCTCCAATATGCGTCCCGTCGTGTCGCCACCTCGTCCACTCCACCTTTTCCCGTGCGCAAGTCACCAAGGAGATCCGAGCCAAGACAAACTATTTTAATTTACATCCATCGATCCTATACTCCATGAAGGAGTGTACAAATAATCTAGATCGAAAGTAAACTAAAATGAGTGGCTAAACAATGTCGTATTTAATTATAAAAATTAAATACTAATTTAGCCTCGTCAACCCTGAGGATTCAAATAATATACAATCACACACACATGCAATTACATACACACATATATAGCCATAATAGTTGGATCTTATGCCTGCAACCAAAAAGTTATCCTACACACATCCTACTATCATCCGGCATATACAATATATGATAAGTGCATGAAAGTAACCGAATCCAAAACACACAAAATCAGAAACCATGGCTCTGATACCAATTTGATGGCATTGTGCTCGGAAGCTCGTTGGCTCCCATGTCCCCGGATTAAAATTTTCACTAATGAAAACTAATCCTGATGGGATGAGTTTCCTAGGCTCAACCAATTCATCGTCGTGCTAACGACTTGTGCGATCGCTTGAACAAACTAGTTGTTCAAGCAACCAAGCTCTTCTAGTCGGTTAGCCGCGGAAGAGACGACGGACGGATCGTCGGTTTTTGTGTTTATCTTCGGGGTCCATGATTATACAAATACATATGGATGTAGACATGTATAATCAACACATATAAACATATTAATAAGAACATGCAAAGATCAATAATAAAACTTGTAAAACTTTTATACCTCTTGATCTTCTATCGTATGTCCTAACCTCCTTGTAGACTTCGTGTGGGCGAAGATCCTCCACAAGTTGAAGCTTCCTAGATCTTCTTCAATCAAAAGAAAGAAGAACTCTCCTTCCCTTCTTGCTTGAGCCAACCACCAAGCCACAAAGGCTTGATGTCACCGGCCCCAAGAAAAGGAGAACAAGATGGCCAACCAAGGAACCGAACAAGGGAGTGATCCCTAGCTCCTTTGTGCCGCCGGCCAAGAAGAAAAGAAGAGGAGAAGAGGAATAGGTTGAGCGCCGACCAAGGTAGAGGGAAAGGGGATAGGATCCGGCCAACACCTTAGGAAGAAGACCTATTGTTGCCGCCCACTCTCCTTGCAAACCCTAGCCACCCAACCAAACCCTAATCTAATTAGGGTTTCCTCCTTAGGGTTTCTTGCCGCTCAAGCTATTGATAGGCAAAACCCTAATCTCCAAAACCATCCAACCACCTTAGTTTGCCACCCACCTTAAGCCCCTTTTTATAGAGTTGGGCTTAAGCCTTGTTTTAATCTGCACCGTTGGTTCTAGTGTTTTAATCTCAACCGTCGGATCTAGAGATTTAATCTCAACCGTCGGAACTAGAGATTTAATCTCCACCATCGGATCTAGGGATTTAATCTCAACCGTCGGATCTAGAGATTTAATCTCAACCATCGGATCTAAAGATTTAATCTCAACCATCGGATCTAGAGATTTAATCTCCACCGTCGGATCTAGGGATTTAATCTCAACCGTCGAATCTAGAGATTTAATCTCAACCGTCGAATCTAGAGATTTAATCTCCACCGTCGGATCTAGGGATTTGTTTTCCATCATTGGATCTAGGCTTTATGAGGATTATATTAGGCTACGATAGGGACCATGAGGAGAAGTTGGATCTTGGCCGCCCGATGGATCGGAACCACACATACTTGATCCATCAAAGATGTTCCATTCCACTAGAGGATCATCATTGAATTACCTCACCAACCCCATAAATTAATATGGGTTCCATACATTATTTGTACATCCATCTCCCCGTGTTTAAGATAACGAATGTCCATCAATTAATTGATTTACTGACCATCAATCAATTAACATCTAACTCCTCAAGTAGTACCACTCAACCTTATCATCATGTTGACTAAGTCAACCTGCAGGGTTTACATGATGAACCTTATGAGCTCCTCAAGGGGACATCATCAACCTAATATATAGGACACGATTTCCTCCTATAATCAACGACACACCATGTAAATAATATCATTTCCCAACTTACCGGGCATATTGATTTAATCCATATAAATCTCACCCTTTGGTAAATCAAAGAAATAAATACTAAGTACATGTGCCCATTATTATATTGGGATTAAGAGCATGTACAACATAATATCCGAGGTCCGATTCAATTATGTAGTCAGCAATAAATTGAATCACCTCTATGTCGGTCCTGCTCAATACACCTAAGTGTACTAGTGTAACTCTATGTTCAAGACAAAAAAATACCAAGCTACACTACAACCATGCCAATGGTTTATCCAAAACCATCTTGGTTGTGAGCCTCTACTTATATTCTACAAGGGACTGATAACATGATCTTCTGTGCCACACCAAGCACCATGTTATCTACAATGTAAAGTATTAGACAATATGCACACATATAATAAATATAAAGTGCAAACAATGATCATGTGATTCTTATTTCAAAATAAAAATGTTCATACAAAAAGAGCTAGGCTTTCAGTATACATTCCAACATGAAGATGAGCTATCGGCAAGCGAGGTGGCTCATTACGTCAAGAAGTTTGGTGGGAGATCAAGGAAACTCACCAAGAAAGATGTGAGGAGGATGTTCCAATCCTCAAGAGGTAAGCCTTCAAATAGTTCAAATTCTTCATCTAATGTAACTTGTTATGGTTGCAATAAGAAATGGCACATAAAGCCAAATTGCCCAGAACTCAAGAAGGAGGAGAAAGAAAAGAAGCATAAGGAGAAGAAGGAAAAGAAGGAAAAAAAGAAGAAATAAGCAATGGTGGCTCAAACATGGGACACCCTAAGCATGGAAGACACCTCCGATGATGAAGATGTATGTCATGCCACCCGAAATCTAGCCCTCATGGCTTTAGAGGAAGAAGCCGGGAGCTCAAGCGAGGAGTCCTCTTCCTCTTCAAGCAACGAATCATCATCAAGTGATGATGATGAGGTAAACAACTCACCTAAAGTAGATTTACTTTACAAGACTATTGCATGCCTACAAAATGCTTTGAATAGATCGAAAACTAGGATTAAGGATTTAAAAATAGAGATTAAATCACTTAAGAGTATAGAATCATCTTGTGGTAAGTTATCTAGTGATGAATGTACCCTTAGGGATGGAAATGATGAATTAAGAAAAGAAATAGGTAACTTAAGAGCATGCTTAGAAAAATTTACTAATGGCTCTAAATACCTAGACATGATTATTAAGGATCAAAGGGCTATTTACAACAAGGCCGGATTGGGATATAGGCCTAAGGAAAAGGAGGTAGTGTTTACATCTCTTGTTAGTAGAAAATCCATGATTAAAAGCAAGGGTAGAAAGGCTTGGGTACCTAAAAAATTTATAATTAATGCTAGTGGTCCTAAGATTTGGGTACTTAAGGATTGTGTTTTTCATGTGATATAGATAGAAGAACCAAGCTTGTGGATAGTTGATAGTGGGTGCTCAAAGCACATGACTGGTGATGCGAGAAAATTCTGCACTATCAACCACACTAGCAAAAGAAAAGTGTCATTTGGTAATAGCGGCAAACTTAAGATTCTAGGAAAGGGCACAATTGAGGTATCCCCCAACCTTGCCATTCATAAAGTGCTATTAGTTAAAAATATGAAATTTAATTTACTTAGTGTAAGTCAACTATGTGATGCAAACTTTGATGTTAGATTTGATTCCTCAAAATGTTTTATAAGACACAAAACTCTAAATGATTGCATGTTAGTAGGTTTTAGGAAATCAAATATATATTATGTTGATTTATCCTATGCTACTAATGCTTCCACTAAGTGTCTTATTGCAAAAGAGGAAGAAAGTTGGCTTTGGCATAGGAGGCTAGGACACATAAACATGAAGAACATAGCCAAAATAGCAAAAATGAAGTTAGTCAAAGGGTTGCCCAAAGTCAAATTTCTCAAGGACCAGATGTGTGATGCATGCCAAGAAAGGAAACAATCAAAAACATCACACAAAGGTAAAAATTTACTTAGTACCACTTTACCCTTAGAACTTTTACATATGGATTTATTTGATTGCCATAGTACCCCCTCTATGATTGGTAGTAAATATTGCTTGGTAATAGTAGATGATTTATCTAGGTTTACTTGGGTATTTTTCTTGAAAAATAAAGATGAAACCTTAGGAATAATCATAGGATTTAGCAAAAGAGTAGAAAATGAAAGAAAACTCAAAATCAACCGGATCCGTAGTGATCATGGTGGAGAATTTGAGAATTCTAATTTTTCAACTTTTTGCTTAGAACAAGGGTACAAGCATGAGTTTTCTTGTGTTAGAACACCCCAACAAAATGGGGTTGTGGAAAGGAAAAATCGTGCCCTACAAGAAGCGGCTAGGACAATGCTTAATGCATATTCCTTACCTAGCTACTTGTGGGCGGAAGCGGTTAATACCGCTTGTTATATCCAAAATAGGGTATTGATTCATAGGTTTTTAGGAAAAACTCTATTTGAATTGTGGAATGGTACAATTCCAACAATTCATTATTTTAAGGTCTTTGGATGTAAAGTTTATATTTTAAATACCAAAGACAACCTAGGTAAGTTTGAGTCCAAAGCGGATGAGGGAATCCTAGTTGGATACTCATCCACTAGTGTAGGATATAGAGTTTACAATAAAAGGACTCAAAAGATTGAAGAATCTTCAAATGTTCAATTTGATGAAACTTCCAATACATACCCTAGGAAATCCTCTATTGATGATGATATTAATAATGAACATCAAGAAATTACCCAACAATTCCAAGATCTAAATTTAGGGGGTAATGATCAAGGGGGAGGATTGAATCAAGGGGGAGTAAGAGGTGATTCCGATGATGAGCAAAGGATTGAGATTAATTATGATCAAACTCAAATTAATACACCTCCTAGAACCATAAGAGCTCATCAAAATCACCCCTTAGATCAAATTGTGGGTGAATTATCTCAAGGTGTTAGGACTAGGTCATTTCATAGGGATCCCACTAGTCATGTAGCTCTAATTTCTCAAATTGAGCCCAAAACAATTAAAGATGCATTACTTGATCCGGATTGGATCTTAGCAATGCAAGATGAATTGGCTCAATTTGAAAGGAGTCATGGGAGTTAGTTCCTAGACCAAGTGAAAACACTATTATTACTACAAGATGGGTTTTTAGGAACAAACTAGATGACCAACGAAATATCACTAGAAACAAAGCAAGATTAGTTGCAAGGGGTTTTAATCAAGTTGAAGGACTTGACTATGATGAAACATATGCCCCGATTGCTAGGTTAGAGTCCATTAGAATACTCTTAGGGTATGCCTCCTATATGGGTTTCAAACTCCATCAAATGGATATTAAATCGGCATTCCTAAATGGGTTTATTAAGGAAGAGGTATATGTAGAACAACCTCCCGGGTTTGAAAATATGGACTACCCAAACCATGTATACAAGCTTAGGAAAGCTTTATATGGGTTGAAACAAGCTCCCCGGGCTTGGTATGAAAGATTATCATCTTTCTTAATTTCTAAGAATTTTAAAAGGGGTAGTATAGATCAAACTCTCTTTATAAAGTCAACATCTAAGGACATCTTTGTAGCCCAAGTATATGTTGATGACATTATCTTTGGGTCAACAAATGATGAACTCCTTCAAGACTTTATTAAAAACATGGAAAAAGAGTTTGAAATGAGTCTGATTGGGGAATTAAATTTCTTCCTAGGTTTGCAAGTTAAACAAACAAGTGAAGGAATTTACATTTATCAAACCAAATATGCTAAGGAAATGAACAAGAAATTTGGTTTGGAAAATGCTAAGGTAGTTTCAACCCCAATGACAACCAATACTAAAATAGATAGTAATAATGAAGGAAAACAAATAGATCTTACACTTTATAGGAGCATGATTGGTAGCCTTTTGTACTTAACCGCTAGTAGACCCGACATATTATTTGCGGTTGGTATGTGTGCTAGGTATCAATCATGTGCTAAAGAATCTCATTTAGTTGTCGTTAAGAGAATCTTAAGATATGTTAAAGGCACACTAAATGTAGGATTATGGTACCCTAGGACTAGGTCGTTTGATTTGATTGGGTACACCGATTCTGATTATGTCGGTTGCAAATTGGATCGGAAGAGTACTAGGGGTGGATGCCAATTCCTTGGGTCCTCCCTAGTTAGTTAGAGTAGTAGGAAGCAACCTTGTGTTGCCTTATCTACCACCGAGGCCGAATATGTGGCTATGGGTGGTTGTGTAGCTCAACTACTATGGATGAAACATACCCTAGAGGATTATGAGCTATCTTACTCCAACATGAAAGTATTTTGTGATAATGTAAGCACCATTAACTTGACCAAAAATCTGGTGCATCACTCTAGGACCAAGCACATTGAAGTGAAACATCACTTCATTAGAGATCATGTGGCTAAGGGGGACATTGAGCTTAATTACATTGAATCCAAGTCCAACCTAACTGACATATTTACCAAGGCTCTCCCCGAGATAGAATTTTCATCACTTAGGAGAGAACTTGGAATGTGCTCAGTTGAGTAAAAGTATAGGTTTGCATGATCCTATAGAAATACTAGGTTTTATACCTCTAACCATTTCACAATAGACCTAAGAAACCATGATTTGTGTATTTAGCCACCTAGAAATCATGTGAGATGTTAGGAAGATGCACTTGGTTCATCATGCTTGTTATGATGCATTACCATGAGCCAAAGTGTCATCTAGAGACATTAATCCTTCATTGGACCAATCATTGGGAAGGCTTATGTACAATTAATGTGCATATAGCTCCAAGAATATGATTGGAAATGTCAAATAAAATAAAATTTAAACTATGACTATCAAACCTTGAGAAACAATTTTCAATTGATAAGCCAAAGTGATACAAAGTTTGCAAAAATATCATAACTTTTGCAAAATCTCAAGATTGTGTCAATATCAAAATCTAGAGGTGATATATTTTAAAAATAATTTTTCCTGATAGGAAATGATATAACAATATTAACCACAAAATTTCATAATTTTTATCTTTATTGAATTAATTATGCGCCAGGTACAAAAGCACTCGATGCGATCGTCGATTCACCGATCGCCATCGCCTCGATCGCCATTTATAGCGCCGATCACGCGCATGTAATCGCCGATGCGATCGCTCGGTTCGATCGATTCTCCATCAGCCTGATCACGACTAATGGCAATGATCATCCCGTGGTTTTTAGGGCTTTCCCACCGGTTCGACTCGCCAAAACTTCCCGACTTTCTCTCCTCTTCCTCTTCCGACAAACTTCCACCACACCTTTTAGTCGTTCTCCCTCGTTTTTCGGTGACATCATCAATCGGTGCTCCCATTTGGAATGATCTCCGACTCGCGGACCTCCTCTTCTCACCCGGTTCATGCCCTAGTCTCCACCGCAGACCACTCGCTCGGTTAGGGTTTCGTGGACACTCGCGTCCGACACTGTTCTTTGATCTTTCACCATGCCGCCTAGGTAAACCCTCATCCCTGCTCACAGGTTGTTTGTTCCAATAATTTTGTTTCACTAACCGATGCTTGTTTTGTTGTCTTTGTGCATGCATCATCCTTAACCTACATTGTTTTTTTTCTCTCGCACATTTAGACTTAAGCATTATGCTACTGCACACGACCAACGAGGGCCCGTCAAACCCCCCACCCACTGTCGATCCTAGATTTCCAAACTCCTCACTTGAAAGTGTCTTCAATAAAAATAAACTCCAACTCATTCCACCTCGATCAATGGACCCGAATTTTCTTAAGGACTACTGCTTTGATATTATTCAAATCATCCAACACTACAAACTTGAATCATTAGTCTTTTGTGAACATTATGTAAATGTCACTCTTCTTGCTAAATTCTTCAACAACTTGCGACCAGTTGGAGATGGCCTGAGATACCGGACTCGCGTTGCTCAGTGCGATCTAGATTTCAGCCCCCAGATCTGGACCAATTTTCTCGGATGTCTTTCTTCCGAGAATGATTTCATTTTGTATCCGTCTTGGAGTGATCCTCTTCCACCTCCCTTTGAGAAGATTTCTCTAGATTCACTTCATACTACTTTCTATCACTCTCCTCGTCCTTTGAACACCAATCTATTTCAATCCCAAGAACTTTCTGCTTCTGACAATGTCCTTTATAAGGTCATTGCTCATTGTCTTCTTCCTATAGTTACCCGTGGGTTGGCCTTAGTTCGACCTACACACTTCCTTCTCATGCATATCCTTCGTCAGTACTTAGACATCGATATTGGTCTCAATACCTTCCACTGCATCACTCATTTCATTAAGCCAAACAATGGAAAGGTTCATATTCCTTTTGGAAATGTCCTTACTCAGTGGCTTAGCTCCGTAGGCATTGATGTCAACATAGGGGTCATTAAAATCATGAATAGAAAATATGACCAGATGACTCGTCGGAGCTTCTCCTTGGCGGGCTTGAAGGCCGACAAAGGGTCCGTTTTCTGGGACCCTGTACGACGGCCAGCAGGTGGCGCTTCGGTACCAGAGGATGATGTTGCGGCAGGAGATGTTGAGGGTGTTGCTGAGGGAGCCGATGCGGAGGGATCGCTATAAGCGATCTTTGTCGCTGCGGACTCATCTTCATTGCCCGCGATGCTTTTTGCGAGGCGGTAGATACACGTCTTGAGGAGCTGCGCTTGGGGAAACAGGAGTTTCGCCGAGAGCATCAGGAGCTCCTCTCCCTCGTGAGTGGGATGCATCGACAGCAGCAGGACATTTTGGCGATTCTCCGCCCTCCTGCACCTGGACACCCACCTCCTCACGATGGTTCATCATCTACACCGATGGATGTTGATGACGACGATCGTTAGCTAGCATGTTTTTGTTATTCTCTTTTTGGCCATATGTACGGCACAAACTTCAACTTGTGTAATGTTTTTTTTTATTAATGAAATGAAGTTGTGTTTTGTTTAGTTCATTTCTATTAGTTCCTACATTACTATAATTTGTTATTTTTCAAGTTGAGAAATTGAGCACATAGTACTAAGTTATGAATATCGATACGATACAATTCCACTTTTGCTTCATATTTTTATTGTTTTGAATATCGTATCAATCCGTTAATCTAATGAGCATGTTTTTCATCTAATATTTTTCATATGTTATATTAGTCGAATAAAATGTGTATGACGAGTTTCGTGATTTTTGGACATCCACGGAATTTTCTACGCATTTTTAAACCTTGACTGAAAAATTCAAATTTTAGACTTGTCTGATATCACGATCATTGTTATTGGAAGTCGATCGCTAAGGCCGCTTGATCGATGACTATTCCAGTCGAACCGGTGACACTATTTTGGAATAGAAAATGGTTTTTCATCGGTTAAAAGGTCTAATTTTGGACATTATATGATTCCCACAGTATATACATGATAACTTGTATGGAAAGAAGGATCTTCTTGATGCACTGGTTTAGGGGGAGATACATCCCTTAATTCTATAATTGTTGGTGCAAAGCTAGGACATATTTGCCTATTCTATTGTTTATACTTTGCTTCACATGTTATTTCCACATCATGAATCATGTATTGGATTAAGGGGGAGCTCCATATCGATTTTATACCTTTGTTCAAGATGTGTCAATTATGATTCTTTCCTACACTTATTGGACAAACTCTTCTTTTTTTGTTGTATGTCAAACGGGGAGAAGGGATATTTAAGTTAGAATTCATATTGAAATATGTTTATATGCATGTGTTAAAGACCTAACTTAAATGATTGCCAAACATCAAAAAGGGGGAGATTGTTGGTGCAATAATGCCCCAAGCATTTATATATTTTGATGTTTGGATAATCATCTAAGTTAGGCAATGTTTTGTGATCTAATTGTGAACATGTTTAAGTGACAGGAAAATCCAAGTATGAAGACTTGGTAAAAGACAAGTCCAAGTGTGATCTTGGCAAAGAGAAGTCAAAGGAAAGGTCTTGGCGACGTAAGTCCAAGCATGTAATCTTGGTGGTGTAAAGTCCAAGCAGTCCTTGGCAAAGAAAGACCAAAGGCAAGTCTTGGTGGCGTAAACTCCAAGCGTACTTTGGCAAAGAAGAAACCCAAAGCATGACGAAACCGAAGGAATCTTTTGAAGGCAAGCGCATGGATGGAGTCGTGGACTCAGAGAAATCCTGAAGGCGCAAGGCTAATGGAGAAGCTAGAAGGTTAAGTCTAGACTTAGGGTATGTTTTCAAGTATGAATTAGTCATACTTGGGGTGTGCCAGTCGACTGGAACATGGTGTCAGTCGAACTGGCCTTTAAAATGCAGCATTAGAGGTTGGAGGGTTGTTGGCAGTCGACTGGGGGTTATCCCAGTCGAACTGCTGAGAGTTGACTCAGACCCGACTACCGTATACAAGCTGACAATCGACTACCATTATTGGCGATCGCGCCCGCCAACGAAAGGCCCATAGCCGATCGCTCGGCTATGGCGACGATATGCTCGAATCGCCACTTTTGGTGGCGACTGATAGTCTTCCCGTTGCCGATGACGACGGCAAATCCCATGAATCAGGCTGTTCAAAAGTCGTTAGAATTGGCGGCAGTCGACTGATGAAAGTCATCAGTCGACTGATAGACCTCCAACGGGAAAAAGAGACTCTTTCCTATAAAAAGAGGCCAAGGGGAGCAAGAAGAGGCTAATGCTTATATTCTGATTATTCTCCTAAGCTCCCACAAGTTTTTCAAGCTTTCTAAGTGATCTTAAATCTTCTTCTCCTCTCTCTAAGCTCAAGTTTCATTCTTTGTAAAGAAGAGGAGGTTTTGTTGTAAAGGAAAGCTTCTTAGTGGAATTGCTTGGGTTGATCCACCTTAAGGATCACCGTGGAGTAGGAGTGTTATCTTCGAACCACGTAAAGGCCTTGTTAGCATTGTTCTTTCGTTTTTACTTATATTATCTTTGTTTGCTTTCGCTAATCATTCTTGTAGAAACAAAAATGCGCTATTCACCCCCCATCTAGCTTCCAAACGATCACCAACACCCAACTCAACAACATCAAACTCGATAAAGGGGAGAAGGTATTGTCACTACACTCTATATTCAAAGAAATAATTAATGGATTGTCTAGTGTAGGTGAAAAGCTCTCCAACTGGGATATGGTCATGAAGGCTATAGATGCCTTTCCCCGGTCCTCAAAGTGGAGCTCCATGGTGGACTCCTTCTATATTTCGAAGAATTTAGAAGTGAGCACCCTAGAAGAATTCTTCTCCACCATAGAGTTACATGAAACAAGGCTTGAAGGAATAAGTGAAGGACCAATCATCAAGCCATCAAAGGGAGTGGCACTAGTAGCCAACAAGGGGAAGAAAAAGAAGGAGACTCCCTCCTCATCCGATGAAGACTCCTCCTCCTCCATGGTTAGCATGGAATAAGTACACGTCTCACATGGTAAGAAATGTGAGACGTGCACTTGAGAATTTTAAATTTAATAAATCTCATGTTAGGGGAAGAAGGCCAAGGAGGAAGATCATATGTTATAATTTCTAAGGAGAGGGACATATAAGGGATGATTGTCCCCTCTTGAACAAGAGCAAAGAAGAAAAGAGGAGAAAAGAAGAAGGGGAGCAAGAAGAAGGAAGAAGAGAAGAAAACCAAGTAGAAAGGGAAGGCAAAGGCACACAAGGCCACATGGGATGATCCATCATCCGAAGAAGAAGCCTTCATAAATCTTGCCCTAATGGGGATAGATGACTTGGACTCCACCTCCTCCGAGAAAGAAGAAAGAAGCACTAGCGAGGAGGAGAGCTCAAGTGAAGGGGGAGCGTCCTCATCCTCATCATCGGAAGGGGATTTGGTAAGTGAGGTAACAAATCTCCCTCTCAAGAAAATTATGTCCATGATATCTAGCTTAACTAAGGAATTATTTAGGGCTAAAAAAAACAAAAGCATGAAAAATGAAATTAAGGTCCTAGAAGAAAAGCTAGAAAAATCATATTTAAATGTGAATGATAATGTTTCTTCTAGTATCGATAATGCATGCTCACATGATAATTACATGTCTTTTAATGTTAATTGTGCATGTATTGAAAAGAATAGGGTCTTAAGGGAAAAGGTAGACCATTTAACTAAGGCCCTAGAGAAATTCACTATAGGCTCCAATACTTTGAACATGATAATTGGGAGCCAAAGGGCAAGCTTCAATAGGAAAGGCCTAGGATATAGGGAAACAAAAATGAAAAGGCCTATCATTGTTTAATTGCAAGGGGTCAAGCCAAAAGTAAAACAATAGCTAGAAAATGAATCCCTAAGGAATTTTTAGTGAACCCCATAGGAAAGAACTTTTATTGGGTTCCCAAATCCATCCTCAAGGGTTAGGAAAACCCTAGGATAGTCAACCATGAGGATTTTACTTATATCATATTTAATGGTTGACTTAGGATGGTGTGGGTTATAAATTTTTAACAGTGTTGGGTGATGATAATGCATAACCCATAAATTGAATGTTTAAATCATGATTCATGCTCAATTTTATAATTTATAATCATGATATGCAATGATTGATGATTTATGATCATGATTGATAATTCTTGATGCATGTTCATATTTGGGTTTTTAGGATGATACTTAACCATGGGTAGAAATGCATGAAATTTTGGTTAAGTGTAAATACCATTAGGAACATCTCACATCCCACTATAAGGCTAACTTAATTGAGAATATAGCAATGGGTGAGATGATAGGATGATACAAATGGTCCACTAATGCTTATGACATTTAGATGGGTCATTAAGTGTATCAATAGAGCAATAATAGACCAATTATGGGGAAAGCATATGTTTGATTCATAGACATATTGCCCAAAGATCATGGTTGGATATTTCAAATGATTTTTAAACCATTTTATGTTTCATAAACAGTGAGTTTATGTTTTGAAAAGCTTCAAGGCAAAACTAGGCTTTAAAGTTGATACAAACCTTAGACTTTTTATAACTTTTGAGTTTTTGCCAAACTTTCAAAAATAAAATGAATTTTCATGAAAAATTATTTTTCACTGATAAAGGAACACACTAGATGTAACACCCGTAAAATTTCTAGTAATTTTATAAGAATTTTTGGCTTGATTATGATGGGCTTTATGTGGGCTTTTCAAAAATAAAAGAAAATGAGCCAAAAAAAATGCAAGGCCTAGGAATTGAACCCCAAACCTCTAGAGATAGCCAAGCCCTAAGGGTGCATCCAATAACCAGAAGCCCAACAAGATTGTATTATTAGAGGAATGTGGGAAATTATAGTTAGGGGTAAGGGAGACTAAGGGACTCTTCAAGTGAATAAATAGGGGGAATGAGGAGACATAAGGGATCAAATTGTTTTTCTCCTCCTATTCTTCTTCCTCACTGAACCCTAGAGCTCCTCCTTTTCATCCTTGTCCGAAATTCATCCAAGCAAGAAGGGGGCTAGGTTTGCTTCCCTTAGGTCATCTTCCAACCAAAAAGCAAAGCGAAGGATGTAAGTATCCCCTCACCTGCATACAAGTAGCTTTTCAATTTAAGTTGTTATGTCAAATCCTCCATGAACCATTCGGCCAAACCTTTTTCTTGAGTTGTCAATGAAGTTCTAAACCATATCTTGTATGAATATGATGATGTTAGGATGCTAGATGGATTAGGTTACGAGTTTAACCCTAAACTCTCCATGAACCATTCGGCCAAACCCTTTTCTTGAGTTTTCAATGAAGTTCTAAACCATATCTTGTATGAATATGATAGGATGCTAGATGGATTAGGTTAAGAGTTTAACCCTAAACTCTCCATGAACCATTCGGCCAAACCCTTTTCTTGAGTTTTCAATGAAGTTCTAAACCATATCTTGTATGAATATGATGGTGTTAGGATGCTAGATGGATTAGGTTAAGAGTTTAACCCTAAACTCTCCATGAACCATTCGGCCAAACCTTTTTCTTGAGTTTTCAATGAAGTTCTAAATCATATCTTGTATGAATATGATGATGTTAGGATGCTAGATGGATTAGGTTAAGAGTTTAACCCTAAATTCCCCATGAAACATTCGGCCAAGACCATAACTAGGGCTTACCATGATGATCCATGCTATATCTTGTATTAATATGATGATGAGGGATTTTTTTTTTGAGTTAGTTAAGTGGTTGATCCATGAAACCCACCATTCGGCCAAGACCCCAAAGGTGTTCCTTATGCCATGCTTTAGGTGAATTCATGTTAACTTGTGATGTTAAATGATGCTAGATGAAGATAACATGGTCTAGGTTAGTGTTTGCTTACTCTTGATGTTATACCTTATGCCTTGCCCTATATGTGTGTGATATTTAAGATATGTTATGAAATGAAATATGATGTGATTATGAAATGAAATATGATATGTTATGAAGTGAAATATGATACGTTATAAAATGAAATATGATATGTTCATGAAGTGAAATATGATATGTTATGAAATGAAGTATGATATGTTTATGAAATGAAATATGATATGTTCATGAAGTGAAATATGATATGTTATGAAATGAAGTATGATATGTTTGCGAAAAGAAATAAGATATGTTATGATAAAAAGCATATAAGTATTTTACCTTCTGCATGGCTTGTACCTGGACCCTAACAAGGTCCAAAGGGATGGGCTCCTAAGTTGCCCTAGGCCGACGGACTAAGATCAGGCCTAGGATGGGCTTCTATGTATGATAGCCCCTAGGTCGACGGACTAAGATCGGGCCTAGTACGGGATGGGCTCCCAGATGCCCTAGGTCGATGGACTAAGATCAGGCCTAGGATGGGCTTCTATGCTACGACGATGGCCCCTAGGTCGACGGACTAAGATCGGCCCTAGTAACCTAGTAGGTTCGAGACTAGCTACCTCGGGTCTATTTAGGGATGCGCGCTATGATGATGATGATGTGGTACAATGTCAGGCCCAATATGTTGAGATTTATGTTTACGTACCTATAATATATGTTTTCAAAGAGCATCCTACATATGTTTACATGATATGATTGTTATGTTCACATGTCATGATTGTTATGTTTACATGCTATGTTGCTATGTTATATAGGTTGCATGTTATGTTTGATTATGTCATATATGTACATGATATGTTGCTATGATATATATGTTGCATGTTATGTTTGATTATTCCATATATGTACATGATATGTTGCTATGTTATATAGGTTGCATGTTATGTTTGATTATGTCATATATGTACATGATATGTTGCTATGTTACCTATGTTGCATGTTATGTTTGATTATGCCATATATGTACATGATATGTTGCATGTTATGTTTGATTATGCCATATATGTACATGATATGTTGCTATGATATATAGGTTGCATGTTATGTTTGATTACACCATATATGTACATGATATGTTGCTATGATATATAGGTTGCATGTTATGTTTGATTATGTCATATATGTACATGATATGTTGCTATGTTATATATGTTATATATTATGTTTGCTTATGTTACTTATGCTACATGTTATGTTTGCTTACGTCATATATGTTACATGTTATGTTGCTTATATGTTATGAATGTTACATGCCATGCTTAATGTCGATGTATGGTTTTTGTGAGTAGGACAGGATCTTACTAAGCATATGTGCTTATAGTTTATTTTTCCCTTGTACTGCAGATAAGGGTAAGGGGTGGATAAACTAAAGGGAGCAACATGAGGGGCAAAAGTGTGTGTGGTAGTGCCATGGTGGAGGAGATATGTTATGTTCTTTATGTATGTTTTCCCTATGATGATGATGTTTATGGACTTGAACTAAGCACTAAGTACTTATGAAATTAACGATGCATGCTCTATGTTAAGAAGAAGTATCTATAAAATGATGATGCATGTTTATGTTTAAAAGAAAAAAAAAATGTGTCTAAAGTCTTTCGCTGTAAGTAGTACGATGTATGTATGTACGATAGCATCGCGCCACCCTTCCGGACCCTAGGAAAGGGCGGGTGTAACACTAGAAATATGTACTCAAAATTTCATGATTTTTCGAATTTCCTAGAATTTTTAATGCATTTCTGAAATTGGATTTCAAAAATCAGAAAACCTGAAATCTGTGTGCCAGTCGACTGATCATCTAATTCAGTCGACTGATATACTATGCACGAGCACAGTAACCTGTTTTATCAGGTTTTGGTTTGGTTTTTGGTATTTTCTTCCATTAGAGTTGATGTCATGCGTGTATAACATTTATATAATATTTTTGATGGTGTCAAAGGGGGAGAATTGATAGGTTTAAGTTAATCATGCTAAAAGGGAAAATTTAGCATGTCTTAAGGGGGAGTTGTATATTTAAGGGGGAGTTTGATACTCATGTTTTTACTTACATGCTTTCTTACCTTATGTTTTATGTTATTGTTTTTACCTAACTTAAACGGATTGCCACACATCGAAAAGGAGGAGATTGTTAGGGCAATCAGCCCATGTGATATGGTTTTGATGTGTGTGGCAAAGGGTTTAAGTTAGGATTGATATGGATTTGATATGTGTGTTGAAGTCATGCAGGACTTAGTAATTCGCACATGGAGCATTGGCAAGTTTCACCTCTCATGACTCGGTCTTTGAGTGGGTGAAAGATGCATTGTGGAAGTCGTGCGCTTGGTGCATCCAAGGGATCGCCAGACAAGGAGTATGGGAGTGAAGCCAGATGAAGTAAACTTCAGGGCGAGACGCAAAGGATAGCACTGTGAAGCCGTGGGCTTGGCGCATCCGAGGGATGTGGCTGGATGAAGATAACTTCAAAGGCGAGGGACTCCAAGGGAATGAGAGTGAGCGATTGTAACCCAGGACGGGTAGCGCTTAGGTGAAACTTGAGCGATTGGCTAAGTGTCAGATGGGATTTTTCGACATCAGCTGACTGCCATGTCATGGCAGTTGACTACTCCAAGTCGACTGTTGACTTGATTGGTGTTCGAAGTCCGTCTATGTCCCATCGATCACGCCAAGGATTGATAATGATCGTACGAAACCACCCGATCGTGATGATGGAATCGATCGGCCCGGTTACAAGGGTTTCAGGCACAGAATGTTGATCAGTTGAGTGCTCGCTTCTGGCACTCGATTGTTGGCTCCATCAGTCGACTGATGGGAAGATCAGTCGACTGATATGGGAGCCGTTGGATGAAATCCAACGTGGAAGAAGTCGTTATATGGCAACGACTACAGGGGCAGTCAACTGATCGAGGCATCAGTCGACTATCAGGCCCCCAACAGGAAGAAAGACTTCTTCTCTATAAAAATAAGCCATGGGTCAACTTGGGAGCCAAATGGTTCATTGCTAAACATCTCCCAAGTGCCCAAAATGATTTTCCTCCTCTTTCTTGTGTTTATTTTCATCTTATTGTAAGAGGAGAGAATTCTTGTAAGAAAATGTTACCTCCACCTAGCTTTGTACAAAGGAGATATTAGTGGAAGGTTTAAGGCGTGATTCACCTTGGACGAATCGGGTCATGGATTAGCGGCAAGGTCGTGAACCACATTAAATCTCTTTGTTAGCATTTGTCTCATTTCTTATTGCTTAGTCTTAATTGTTTTACTCTAGCATTACATTTTCGCTTGCGCTAACCGTAATTCGTAGACAATTCAACGAGCAAATTCCACCATACGCTAAAGAAGGCTATTCACCCCCCCCCCTCTAGCCAGCCACCGACGCGCCAACAAGATCATAGTGTCTTGATACTTTTACCTTGACATTTCTCCACATCAGCCTTGAATTCTTTGAACATGTCAAAGCATTCAAACTTGCGGCGCATCAAGTAAATGTATCAATATCTTGAATAATCATCTATAAAAGAGATGAAATATTCAAAACCACCTCTAGCCTAGATAGACATAGGACCACACAAATTAGAATGAACCAATTCCAACACATCTTTGGCTTTATACCCCTTGGCCTTAAAAGGCCTCTTGGTTATTTTTCCTTCCAAGCAGGATTCGCAGGTTAGGAAATCTTCCACCACCAATGAACCCAAAGGTCCATTAGCTATCAACCTTTGAATTCTACTCAGGTTAATATGACCTAACCTTAGATGCCAAAGATACGTTTGGTTCATTTTCGAAGGTTATTTTCTCTTATTAGATTTAGAAGATGATTTATTTAATCCTATTCACATCGTGGGAGCTTTTAGTTCAAGAGTATACAAATTTTCTACCAACGTACCAGAATAGATAATCTCCCTATTCCTTTTTATAACAACTATGTTATTAAAATAAATAGAATATCCATCCAAAAATAATTTAGAAACTGAAATTAAATTCTTTCTAAATGAAGGTACATAAAGGCAATTTTTTAGAACCAAAGTTTTATTCCTATCAAAAGATAAATAAACATCTCCCACTGCAATAGTCGCCACCTTCGTAGCATTGCCCATGTAGACGGTAATCTCCCCATCAGCTAGTCGTCTGGTTTCTTGGAACCCCTGCAAAGTATTGCAGACATGATCAGTGGCTCTCATATCTACACACCAGGTGTCGGTAGATAACACCGCTAAACATGTTTCAACGACTAGACCAAAAGATATACCTTTGTTCTGCTTAGGTTGGCGATCGGCCTTATGTCGATCTACTTGCAAGTGAAGCACTTGCCTTTCGGCTTCTTCACTCCTCCACGAGATCCTTCCATCACCTTGTTTGTACCTTGTTTCTTCTTCTTCTTGCCTTTCGGCTTAGAAGTAGAAACCCTCTGGGCAACCAAAACCTAAGAACTCTGACGAAAAAGCCCCTCTATCACCTAAAGTTCTGTCAAAAGCTCTGCCAACGAATACAACCTTTTATTCATGTTATAGTTCAGGAGAAACTACTCAAAACTCCTAGATAGAGATTGGAGAATGATATCGATCAGGGTTTCCCCATCAATCTCAACTCCAAGGACTTCCAGCTCATTCAAATGAGCCATCATCGTGAGAACATGATCCCTCACAGGTGTTCCATCAACCATGGTGGTCATCATCAAGTTTCTCATGGCTTCTTGCCTAGCAGCCTGATTCTGGTGTCTGAAAAGTTCCTCGAGATTGAGCATCATGTCATAGGCAGTGGTCATGGCCTGATGCTAATGTTGCAATACATTTGACATAGAAGCCAAAATTTGACATTGCACCATCTCATCAGCCTTGATCCACTTCTTATAACTCTCTTTCTCCTTTTCCCTAGAATCATCCGTTGGCTTAGGAGGACACTCTTCGAAGAGTACATATTTGTACTCCTCAACAGTCAAGACTATGTCCAGATTCCTTTTCCAATCAACATAGTTAGGTCCAGTAAGTTTGTTTTCCTTTAGAATCACAGCAAGTGGGTTGAAAGTCATTTTGAAAAAAAAAAACTTAAGAATCACATAGATCAAAAACATTTAGATGTCAAAAAATATTGATTCCTCAAACAATAAAATTTCAAAATCAACCAACACCTCAAAACACCGAGAATATTGTATGTCATAATAGTGTGGACGTATACGAATTCTACATTTGTAAGAGGAGGTTTTACCCATTAATTTTATTATCCTGTCAACCTTACTTTTTGACAAATAAAATTAATAGTTGGTTCCTCTTTGGCCTTATAAATAAAAGCAGTGACTCCGATGGGGAGGATACTTTTATTTGCATCTAAGTGTTTACCATTACCCGATACTAAGGTAATTATCTCGGATTATATGCCTCTTGATGGGGAAGTACACACGCTCCTAAATAATTTCCTATAACCATATTTGACCTAGTGATCCGTAAAACCAACTCATCCGATATGGAGGAAGGCACCTAGAGCGAACGCGCAAGTTTGTTCGAACCCCTAAGTTAGGATCACCTATCACTTGGTCAATATGATGATTCGTTTGAATCATAATTTGACTTGGGTTAGGGTCACCTATGACTTGGTCGACTGGATGGCATTGTACTTGGACTTGGGTTAGGATTAATATTAGACTCAATCTCAGGGTCGGAGTCAAGTTTGGTATGAGTTAGTTTGCTCGTTGGTGTTGCTACGGGTTTTGTAGGTTCGTATCTGTTAGGGCAATCTCTTGCCGTAATATGGTTTTGATGGTGTGGCAAAGGGTTTAAGTTAGTTTGATATGTTGATTTGATATGTGCGTTGAAGTCGTGCAGGACTTAGTAATTTGCATATGGAGCCGTGGCGAGTTTCACATCTCATGACTCATGCCTTGAGTCGGTGAAGGATAGATTTGCGGAAGCCGTGCGCTTGGAGCATCTAAGGGACCGCCGGACGAGGAGCTTGGAGTGAAGCCGGAGGAAGTAGACTTTGAGTCAAGAGACGCGAAGGAGCATTGCAGAGTCGTGCACCTGATGCTGCCGAGGGACGTGGCCGCGAACGAAGAGAACTTCGAAGGCGAGGGACTCCGAGGGATGAGAGTGAGCGATTGTAACCCGGGAAGGGGTAGCTCTTAGGTGAAACTTGGCCATTTGGCCAAGTGTCGGATGAGTTTTCCCGACACCAGTCGACTGCCATGTCATGGCAGTCGACTGCTCTGAGTCGATGGTTCGATCGACTGGTCTAATATGGCTGAATCAAGTTGATCAGTCGACTGATGGAATGGTCGATCGATGAGTTGATCACCGATCGCCAAGGACGGCAATGATCGATGGAACCGCACGGGCACAGAATGGAGTCGACCTCGTTGAGGACTCGACTGGTTGACATCAGTCGACTGATGGGTGCCATCAGTCGACTGATGCCAGTACCGTTGGATGGTATCCAACGTGGAAAGCGGCCGTTATTGGGCAACGGCTACGGGACCAGTCGACTGATGGGTGCCATCAGTCGACTGCTCCTGTGTCAACGGGAAGAAACCCTCTTCCTCTATAAAAAGGAAGGGGATGAGGCTTTGGGGGGTTAATGTTTATGCTCCAAATTGCTCCCAAAGTGCTCTAAGTGTTCTTCCACTCTTCTTACTAGTTTTATTTCCATTCTATTGTAAGAAGAGAGATTGTAAAGAGGTTACCTCCACCTAGCTTTGTGCAAAGGAGAGATCTAGTGGATAGATTGCGGAGTGATTCACCGTGGACGAATCGGACCGTGGATTAGCGGCGTAGCCGTGAACCACGTTACATCTCCGTGTTTGTATTGTCTTTGTTTTATTTCTATTTGCTTGTCTTAGTTTATTGCTTCCGCTTGCGCTAACATTTTGTAGACGAGCAAAATATGACGACCAACGAACGAGGGCTATTCACCCCCCTCTAGCCGGCCATTCGATCCGACCCAACAGTATCCTTCATCGAACACTACATTAATAGTCTCTTCAACTCTAAGAGTGTCATGGTTGTATACCCTATAGGTGTGAGTGATGTAGATGGGATCTATCCCTCCTATATGACGGGAGTGACATCATTATTCTTGATAGAGTAAGACCACTAAGTGCATGGCCATGCCTAAATGAGTCAATATGAGATATTGAGCTTATTTGATTAGAATGAGTCTACTTGGAGTTCAAGATATAGATTGTACCGAGGATGACACGGTCTATGCCTCAATTGGTCAATCTAGATGTCTAGAATAGAGGGACATTGTCACATATTGTGAGAGTCACAATTAGTAGTCACAAAGGTGATGTTGGATCTCAACATTCTTGTAACTTGGGCAGCAATGATGTGTTGCTAGATACCGCTCATTGCTTATGTTCCTAAATCGGTTCCTATAGGGTCACACACAAAGGGCAATTAGATGGAGATTAGGTTCATATGATGAACCATGAGGATTAGGTTCATGGGATGAACCAAATTGGATTAAGAGTAATCCAAATTAGACTAATTGAGTTAGACTCAATTTGATTCAAGTGTTGAATGAGTCTAATTTAGATTTGATTTATTGAGTCAATTTAAAATAATGAATAGAGATTCATTAAATCAAATTGACTTGAGTCAAGTGGTTAGATTTGATCAACCATGGGAGATAAGAGGTCAAGTTTGACTTAACTTGAGAGGGAAGATGAATGGTCAATTTTGACTTAACCAATTGCCATGTCATGGTGACTTGGCATGGGGGCCGGCCAATGATGGTGTTCCACATCATCATGGACTTACCATGGGGTGCCACCTCATGAGGGAGACCAAGATGTTAGTGAAAGCCCTAGAGTCAATCATGTGATGATTATTGTATGGACTTTATTGTATCATATTCCTATTAATAAAGATATGGTTATTATATTTACTTGTATTAGTGTCAAATAACTAAGTATAATAACGTCCTTGAGTAGTAGGTTCTTATCTATATCAATCGATTGGTTGAATCGATAATGAGATGATATAAAGAACACTACTCTTAATCATTCCTAGTCAAGTATTAACATTCAGGGACAATGTTAATGCGTAGAGACTAGTATGTAGGTCAACACGATGACTTGATCTCACAAGTCATGGATATGAGATATCAAGTTGACACATGGGTATGCATTGGAGAATGTATACTGAATGATCCGCCATGAGAAAGTATCATGGATCGTAATATGAGTGTCATATACTTTCTCATGTGGCTATTAGTATGGCTATTAGTCCTTAGACTTGAAGTCACCATGGTTCCCTACATAAGGAGTTGCATACTTTGGCTTCATCAAACGTCACCTGTAAATGAGTGGACTATAAAGGCGACATCGGGTATGTAACAAATTATACGAAGCGATGTGAGTGATGTAGATGATATCTATCCCTCCTATACGATGGGAGTGACATCGTTATTCTTGATAGAGTGAGACCACGAAGTGCATGGCCATGCCCAAATGAGTCAATATGAGATATTGAGCTCATTTGATTAGAGTGAGTCTACTTGGAGTTCAAGATATAGATTATACCAAGGATGACATGGTCTATGCCTCAATTGGGCAATCTAGATGTCAAGGATAGAGGGACATTGTCACATATTGTGAGAGTCACAATTAGTAGTCACAAAGGTGATGTTGGAGCTTAACATTCTTGTAACTTGGGTAGCAATGATGTGTTGCTAGATACCGCTCATTGCTTATGTTCCTAAATCGGTTTAAGGACATTGCCAACGTTACAAGAACCTATAGGGTCACACACATAAGAGCAATTAGATGGAGATTAGGTTCATATGATGAACTATGAGGATTAGGTTCATGGATGAACCAAATTGGATTAAGAGTAATCCAAATTAGACTAATTGAGTTAGACCTGCTGATTCAAGTGTTGAATGAGTCTAATTTAGATTTGATTCATTGAGTCAATTTAAAATAATGAATAGAGATTCATTTAATCAATTTGACTTAAAGCAAGTGGTTAGATTTGATCAACCCTGGGAGATAAGAGATCAAGTTGGACTTGACTTGAGAGGGAAGATGAATGGTCAATTTTGACTTGACCAATTGTCATGTCATGATGACTTGGCATGGGGGCCGACCAATGATGATGCTCCACATCATCATGGACTTATCATGTGGTGCCATCTCATGAGGGAGACCAAGAGCCATTGGGTCTTGGAATTACATGCATGCATGTAACCCCCCATCCAAGAGTGGCCGACCACTTTAGCATTAGTGTGAAGTTATTTAGATTAACTTCATCTTCTTCCTTGCTCTCCTCTCAAACTTGCTCTCCCAATCCACTATCTTGGCCGAACAATCCAAGGAGTGCTAGCACACTCTAGGTTGTGTTTTCTCCACCATTTGTCCGTGTGGATACCAATAGAGGAGTGTGCACTTGACACTCTTGAGTTCCGGCAAAGCTTTTGGACAAGCGGGATAAGCGAAGGGCGTCGCTACGAGGGTAATGCACTATTTTTGTAGATCTAGGATCTTTAAACACATACATGTTTTATTTTATATATCTCTGCGGATCCGTGGTAGGAGCTGAGGTTTCAATGCAAAAAGCGGTTTTTGCGGCTCGAAAAATCCCAACAAAAGAGCCATTGGCTCTTGGAGTTCCATGCATGAATTTAACCCCCCCCCCCCCCTCCCCCCAAATTGAAGTGGCCGGCCACTTTAGAGTTTGCATTAGTGTGTGAAGTTATTTTGTGTGTAACTTTATCATCTTCTTCCTTGGTTCTTCCCTCAAGCTCTCTCCCAATCCTCCTTGGCCGAAACTTCCATGAGTGCTAGCACACTCTAGGTTGATTTTCTCCACCTATTGCTTGTGTGGATACCAATAAAGGAGTGTACACTTGACACTCTTGAGTTCCGGCAAGCCATTTGGACGAGCGGGATAAGCGAAGGGCGTCGCATCAAGGGTAATGCTCTTCTCATGTAGATCTAAGATAGATCTAAGGTTTTAAAAATATACATATAATTTTTTTTTATACTTCGCATAGATCCGTGGCTGGGCTTCCGAGGTTTCTACAATGCAAAAAGCGGTTTTTGCGGCTCGAAAAGTCCAACAGTGGTATCAGAGCCACGTGCAAAGCATGTATGTGTTTTTGTTTTGTAGTTTTTGTATTAGATATAAAAATTATAGATCTATAAGTTTCTGTAAATTTCTTATTTTTATAGAATATTTGGGTATTTTTCTCGAAGAGTCGAAGCAATAAGTGTTGGGACACTTGTAGGTCTCAACCACCGAGAAAAACTCTCCGGAACGGCGAAATCTCGCTTAAGGTTTTTGAGACACTGACTTAAGTCGCTGTAAGATCAAGATAGGACACTCGCAAAGTTCATTTTGCGAGTAGGGCCGCTGCCCCTAACCTCGAAAGAGGCATTGTCCCACGATCGCGCCTGAAAACCGCTTAGCGTGACCGTTACGGAGAGGTGACTCATAAAATTGAAAAAAATAGGAAAAATTATAGAAATTTCTATAAATTACATAATTAAGAATTATGTATAATTCTGTGATGGTCATGACCCAAGAACCCCAATATTATTGGATGATAAATGTGTTGTATGTTGGGATGTATACTGAAAAGTTTATCTTTAGTATGAACATCTTTATTTTGAAATAAGAATCACATGATCATTGTTTGCATATTTATGGTTATGCATTTTGTCTAATACATTACATTGTAGATAACATAGTGTGTAGTGTCACACAGGAGATTATGTTATCAATTCCTTGTAAAGTATAAGTAAAGGCTCACAACCGAGATGGTTTTGGATAAACCATTGGCATGGTTGTAGTGTGATTTGGTATTGGTTTGTCATGACCATAGAATTACACTAGTACACTTTGTGTGTATTGAACAGGACCGACTTAGAGGTGATTCGATTTATTGCTGACTACATAATCGAATCAGACCTCAAATATTATATTGTACATGCTCTTAATCCCGATATAATAACGGGCACATATAATTAGTATTCATTTCTTTGATTTACCAATGGGTGAGATTTATAGAGTAAATCGATAGGCTCGGTAAGTTGAGAAATGATATTATTTATATGGTGTGTCATTGATTATAGGAGGAAACTGTGTCCTATATATTAGGATGATGATGTCCCCTTGAGGAGCTCATAAGGTTCATCATGTAAACCCTACAGGTGGACTTGGTCCGGCATGATGATAAGGTTGAGTGGTACTACTCATGGAGTTAGATGTTGATTAATTAATTATCAGTAAATTAATTAATTGACGGACATTTGAGATCTTAAACACGGGGAGATAAATGTACAAATAATATATGGAGCCCATATTAACTTATGGGGGTTGGTGAGGTAGATCAATGATAATCCTCTAGTGAAATGGATTATCATTAATGGATCGGACTTTATGTGAGCTTGATTCATTAGGTGGCCAAGATCCAACTCCTCCTCATGGTCCCTATTGTAGCCTATTAAAACCTCATGGAGCCTAGATCCGATGATGGAAAATAAAACTCTAGATCCGACGGTGGAGATTAAATCTCTAGATCCGACGGTTGAGATTAAATCTCTAAATCCGACGACTGAGATTAAATCCCTAGATCCGACGGTGGAGATTAAAAGGAGGCTTAATCCTAACTCTATAAAAGGAGGCCAAGGCTTGGGTGTGGATGAGACGAAGGGAGATTAGGGTTTTGGAGATTGACTTGAGAAGAGAGGTGGGCGGCGGCAACCCTAGGCTTCCTTCTTGGGCAGTGGCTAGGGTTTGGCCTTCTTCTTGGTCGGTGGCTTCTCAACCACCTCTCTCTCTCTAGACCGGTGGTAGCTCCTTTCTCTCTCTAGGTTGGCCAGCGGCAACCTTCCTTCAAGGTTGGCCAGCACTCCTCCACCTCTCTTTGGGCCGGCGGCAAGCTTCAAGTTTGGAGCTTGTTGGTTGGTCCTAGATAGGGTAGAGTTTTGTTTTATAATCTTCCTTTGTTCGAGGTGAACAAAGAAAGGAAGATTGGTGATCTAGGAGGCTTCGACTTTTGGAAGATCGTCGCCCACACGACGTCCAAAAGGAGGAAGGACATACAATAGAAGATCAAGAGGTATAATGTTTGTTTATATTCTTTTGTATTATGTCTATAATTGTTTTCAATTATATGCATGTTGTATGTTTTGTTATGTGGATAATTTACTTGGTCCCCGAATTCAAACGCAAAAACCGGCGATTCGTACATCATTTATTCCGCGGCTATTCAAAGAATAGAGGTAGGTTGCTTGAACAACAAGTTTGTTCAAGTGGCCACTCTAATCGAATAGCACGACGATAAAACGGTTGCTTGGGTAATCCCGTTTTGTCTAGGATTAATTTTTTTTAATCTAGGGACGTAGACAGGATCACCATGAACAAGCGACCAAATTAAAGTGGGAAGCGAAGTTTCCGCCCTTCATTGTAATTCATAATACAGCCTGCGCGTCGTTTTTGTGGTTGTGCATGTTGTATAGGTTATGCGACCTGCGCGTCGTGCCTCTTCTTTTAAAATTCTAGTTGTAAATAGTTTTAGACTCGAATGTAACTCGAGTTTCATGTTTGTAATGTACAAAATGGAGCGATGAAAAGTCCACTTGTAGACAGAGTTACGAGGAGGGAGCCGACGACACATGGCGATCAAAGGTGGCGCTTCGAGAAGCCGCTAACCCTTGGTTGACCGTATGATCTTCTCATTGGCTTGAGAAGATCATAGTAGGGCCATGACCACATCACAATTAATTTATATATATATATATATATATATTTGTTTTGCTTGTATGTATATGATGCATGCTAGTAAATTTTGCTTGTATGTATATGATGCATGCTAGAATATTTTGCTTGTATGTATATGATGCATGCTAGTATATTGCTTGTATGTATGTGATGCATGCTAGTGTAGGGTAATAAAGGCCTTGATGCGTATATGATACACATTCACAATTAGATTAGATCTTAATCGAATCAACTCATAAAATGTCTACCAAGTTTTGATACCCATCACTACCTCGATCATTTGTTGTTGTTGAATCTGCCAAAGCAGAGCAATGCATATTATCTTTGTAGGGTGAGGAGGGACAATCTTGGTCCCGCCTATCATAGCTTGGGTGAGAGGAAGCTCAATTAGATTGAGTAAAACTAGTTAACTCAATTGGATCGAGTAAAACTATAGGCATATTCCAACCGTTGGAAAGATAGGATAAGATCGCATTTATAATAAATCTTGGGCGATTTAGTCAAAGCTAACTCAAGGTCTTTTGTAAATGTGGATCTTGATCCTAAAAACAAGAGTTGCATAGAGATGTAATCGGTAATGTGTTACCTATCAATCATACTAAGTCTTGGGCGATTTAGCCAAAGCTAACTCAAGGCCTAGTATGATGTGGATCTTGTCCCGCAAGAATTATAACTAATTTGTATGAATCTAGTAATGTGGTTTGACCACATCCATAACTCGATTCTACAAAAGTCTTATAATTCAGTTGGAGCATCATTTGATTAAAGGTCTAATTAAATGATAAATGGAATATGATATTAATTTTCTGCATTGTGTATGTTGTAGATTACCATGTCAACAAATACGAACACTCTCTCCCTGCGTTCAGTCCTTGAGAAGGACAAGCTCAATGGAGCTAATTTCCTGGACTTGTACAGGAACCTGAGAATCGTTCTCACCCAAGAAAGGAAACTGTACGTCCTGGAGCAGCCCATTCCAGAGGCACCTCCTGCCACTGCCTCGCGAACTGACCGTGATGCTTACAAGAAGCATCAAGATGATGCATTAGATGTTGGAAATTTGACGGCGCTAGAGGGGGGGGTGAATAGCGTAGATGACCGTACGTAGATGGAATTCTTTCGCGTTTGATCGTCTACAATCTTGTTAGCACAGCGGAATAGTAATAACAAATAAATACAACAAGACACACAATCACAACACGATCATATAACGTGGTTCGGAACCACACGGTTCCTACTCCACAGATTGAGCTCTAACGAGCTCTAGCGATGCCAATGCAATCACTAATCAATAAACTCCTTCTCGACAACAAGTCGGAGGTGGAGAAACCTCGTACACAAGATTACAACAATAATCTAAAGAAATACAAGCAAATACAAAGGAAATGTAAAGAACACTTTACAAAACTAGGGTTTGAGCGCTTTGCTTGTTGGTTGCTTGGATGAGGTTGAAGGGCCCTGAAATGCACCTGCAAATCGCCTTCAAATCGCCTCAAGAAAGCTCCCCAAGAACTGATACCGCAATCTCCACGAACAGCTTCCTTTTATCTCGCGTCGGGCTGGATTTCCGCCTAGCAGTCGACTGCCATAAATCACCAGTCGACTGCCAACACTGTAGATGTGAGACAACGGCTCAATCCACGTTGGACAAGTTCCAACGGGACTCTCACCAGTCGACTGCCAACATTGGCAGTCGACTGCCAACGCCCGTAGTCGATCCGCCTACGGCTACGGAGCGTTTCGCGGTTTCGAACTCGACCGGCGTGATCGCCATCCTTGGCGGTCATCGCCGTCGACATCACCGATCGCTCCCATGAGCGGTCCCGCTGTGAGCCCTAAAGCTCTCAAGCGGTCGAACTCAGTCGACTCGACTCGCAATGAACCGCCATAATGCCCGATCGCCAACCTCAAGAATGAGGTTTTAACCCAAGTATGGTGCCCCCATACTTGCTAGACCACCCTTAGCCTAGACCTAAGCCTTCTAGCCACCTCCATCAGCCTCACGCCTCTCGGATCCCTCCAAGTCATCCATGACTTGTTCATCCATCGCGCTAGCTTCCCGGTGCTTCCATCGGCTATGTCATGCTAACGGTGTGTTCACCGCCAAGGCACATTGGACTTACGCCGCCAAGACTCCGCTTGGACTTTACGCCGCCAATATCAATCCCCTTGGACTTCCCAAATACCAAGACTCAAGCTTGGACTTTCCCTTGCCAACCCATGTTGGACTTTCCATGCCAAGACCATGCTTGGACTTTCCATTTGCCAAGACCCATGCTTGGACTTCTCATTTGCCAAGACCCATGCTTGGACTTCCCATGCCAAGTACTCAAGACTTGGACTTTCCCATAAACACATGGTCAACCCTAGTCAACCACAAAAGTCTCCCTCGAGTCAAACTCGAGTCTGGTCAATTATAACCTGGGTCGATTGTATAAACAATCTCTCCAAAACATATTAACCGACATCAATGTCAAACACTTTGTCAAACATCAAAACATCACTCGAGTCAAACTCGAGTCCTGGTCAATCGTGACCTGGGCCGATTGCACCAACAATCTCCCCCTTTTTGATGTTTGACAAAAACCAATCAAATCATGAGTTAGAACACTAACTCAAATCCCTTACCAATTATCCCAAATTGGTAAACACTCACCAAATGTTCTTCCCTAAACATTCAAGTGAAAAAGTAAATCAAATGTTCTCCCCCAAACATTCTCCCCCTTTTTGACTAACATCAAAAAGGTTTTCTCTCCAAGGAGGTCAATGTCTCATGTCCCAATGAGATCTTACAATCTCCCCCTTGATCAAAAATACCTAGGATGTCTACCATCTTCCTAGTGACAAGTCCCATATCACTCAAGAGAGGCACTCCTATCTCACTCTCCCAATTTCCAAATTGGGTATCAAACACCCATCAATTTTCAATTGATAACATTCTCCCCATAAAAAACATCCATCATCCCAAGATGGATACCTCCCCCTAAAGGCTTGCTCCCCCTTGACCATTGCACCAACAATGTCCTTGGAAAGCCCCTAAGCCAATAGGAACTCTAAACCATCAAAATTAAGGTTCTAAGTTCAACATAGAACTTTTACTCACCCTAAATTTGATACTTTGACCTAACACCTCTCCAAATCCATATCCAATGAATTTTCACCCTTCATAATGCTTCCCAAAGCATATCCTAGGGTTAGGAGTGGTTAGGGACCTTTACCATGGCTGAACACTAAAACAAACCTTGTTAACCCGAATCAGACTGGCAATGGAATCATCGATCCACTATCATCGATCGCCACCAAGTGGCGATCAAGCTGAAATTCCCGAATTTCAGCTATCAGAACGAAATTCAAAAATTCATAAATAATTATACGTACATCGAAAAATCACGAAATTTGATACGTATAATACTTATGACCAAAACAATGGGTGAAAAATGTTTGAAAAATATTTTACCCATAAAATAGTGAGTTTGATACAAAACTCAAAACCATTGAAATTTTCAATGTTTTGGCCCTATTTTGTATCAACTTCATCAATGGTGATTGCTATCAAAGGATAGACTTCACCAAGGTTTTCTAAATTGATTTTAAAATGATTTCAAAACCTTATTTTGGATCATATTCCTTGGGCTCTAAGTACATGACTTGTACACAAGCTTTCCCAATGATCCACGCTGGAAAATTAGATGAGTTTTAGTTATCTAGATGCAAAAACTATGCACCTTGAACTCAACTCATATCCTAGCATCTCACATGTATCCAGGGTGTATAAATACACATACATGTCAATTGGATGTGAGATGTGGGTTTTGTTCTCTTAACCTAGGGTTTCATGCATTTTTCTAAGACAACTCTACTTGATTCCCTTATAAATGGGACTCCAAGTCATGTCATAGTCCTTAAATCAATTTTAATCAATTTAGATGCATGAAAATGATCATGGCATAATAATAGAAAAGTAAATCATGGCCTATAAAATATATAGGTATAATAACACCTAAATTTTAATATTAATTGCCTATTTGTTGGGATTAAACATATTTTGCCATATTAACCTAATCTCCCTAGTGTGCCAAAACCCAAAATGGCACACCAACCTCTAAACCTAAATTGTGCCAAAATGATTATTTTATCAAACTTCATAATTAATATTGGCATATCCTAAAATCTTTTAGGATTAAAAACTCAAATGTATTTTCAAGGTAACCATAACCTTGAAAATAACCTAAAGTGTCACCTTTGTTATGGTTGAGTTAACTACCCATCCAATCAAGGTTGACACACCCTAAACCCATCTTAGCGTGAATCAATCACGCTCTTAGGAACCCAAAAACGATTTGAACTCCTAGGGTTACTTAGATATTCCTTAGGGATAACTTCCCTAGATACCTTCCTAATGACCTTCCTAGGCTTATTAGCCTTGGTCATTTGGGTCTTGCCTAGGTTAACCTTAGGGATTGCCTCCCTAACAACCTTCTTAGTGGCCACCGTAGGATTCCTAGAAACCCTAGCCACTAGGCATATCCTTTGGTCAACTCTAGGGATGACTTCCATTGACCTTGGTCTTCCTAGACCTAGTTTGTGTTCCATAGTCAAATGGAACACTATGATAAGCCACCTTAGGCTTAGGTTTGTGACCCAAACCATTCTTGCCTTTGGTTGACTTTTGCTTCTTGGGTCCTAAGTGTTGACTTTGAGATTTTGACCCAAGTTTGACTAATTGACCCTTGCATTTGATTTTGCATAACTTTAAGGGTCTTTTCAATTTTTCAAGCCTTGACCTCAAGGCTTGATTTTCCTTTCCAATGCCTAATTTTTGAGTTTTGATTTAAGTCTTGGGCATTGGATTTTCTAGGCATATGCCTAGTCCATTTAGGATTGAAACCTAGGTGCTCTTGCACCTTTCTAATGGTCTCCTAGGTAAAATTGGTCTAGTATTATTTGACCTAGGTTTATCCTTAGATGAATTATTTTTAGGGACATTAGTCCCAAACTTCTCCTTATTACTAAAATGGACACTTTTAGCTCCTAAGCAAAATGTTTATTCCTATTAGCATTATTTTCATAAATTGCAAGAGAATTTAAATTCTAGCATGCCTTTGCCTATTAACCAAAGAAGGTGCATTATTGAAATATACCTTAGGGTTTGCCCTAGAGCTCCCCCTACATGTGTAGCTCCTCTTTGGTCTTTTTGCTTCCCTAGGACATTGATTCCTATAATGTCCCCTTGAGTTGCACTTGAAGCATATGATATGCTCCTTGCTCTTGATATTTGGGAACCGGCATCCTTGACTTTTGGAGCGTGGAGCTTTCCTAATCTTCTTTGGGCACTTGCTCTTGTAGTGCCCAAATTCCCTACACTCAAAGCACATGATATTATTTTTATTTGAGATTGATGTGTTTGAGTTACCTAGTTCGGTGGTAGGTCCCCCAGTTGTATTTTGAGCTTCCTCATCTTGATTGGATGTTGAAGCTTCTTCTTGTTGCTCCGGTTTGGAAGTTCTCTCCTCCCTCTCAATCCTTGAGGTGGATGCTTCTTCCACTTCCTCCACCAACCCGGAAATTGACTCCCTATCAACTTCCGATTCTACTTCCTCTTCCTCTTTGGATGTTGATGATCTCTCAACCTCCAAGTCCTCACTTCCTTGTGAAGATGATGCATTAGCCTCTTCGGTCTCTTTCTCTTGGACCATTGATGGGCTTTCATGGAGCTTTGCCAAATCGCTCCATAGCTCCTTAGCATCCATGCATTCACCTAGGCTACACAAGAATTCATTTGGAATTAAATCAAAAATGAATTTGATTACCTTCTTGTTTTTCTCGAATCTTTGGAGTTGATCTTCACTCCATCTTTTCTTCTTGAGGAAACCACCTTTTGGTCCTCTAGGATACTCAAATCCTTCCATTAATAGAGACCATTCCTCGAAGTCCCTCATCATCAAAAAATCTTCAATTCTTCTCTTCCAAGAATTGAAGCCTTCTTGTCCATATAATGAGTAATGGGGACGGTGTGTTGATGTCCCAACCTAGCTTGTCTTGGAATTCCATCTTTACCCTCTAGCGTATTGCTCCCGGTTGTTAATCCGTTGAAGAGCCACCAGGCTCTGATACCACTTGTTGGAAATTTGACGGCGCTAGAGGGGGGGTGAATAGCGTAGATGACCGTACGTAGATGGAATTCTTTCGCGTTTGATCGTTTACAATCTTGTTAGCACAGCGGAATAGTAATAACAAATAAATACAACAAGACACACAATCACAACACGATCATATAACGTGGTTCGGAACCACACGGTTCCTACTCCACGGATTGAGCTCTAACGAGCTCTAGCGATGCCAATGCAATCACTAATCAATAAACTCCTTCTCGACAACAAGTCGGAGGTGGAGAAACCTCGTACACAAGATTACAATAATAATCTAAAGAAATACAAGCAAATACAAAGGAAATGTAAAGAACACTTTACAAAACTAGGGTTTGAGCGCTTTGCTTGTTGGTTGCTTGGATGAGGTTGAAGGGCCCTGAAATGCACCTGCAAATCGCCTTCAAATCGCCTCAAGAAAGCTCCCCAAGAACTGATACCGCAATCTCCACGAACAGCTTCCTTTTATCTCGCGTCGGGCTGGATTTCCGCCTAGCAGTCGACTGCCATAAATCACCAGTCGACTGCCAACACTGTAGATGTGAGACAACGGCTCAATCCACGTTGGACAAGTTCCAACGGGACTCTCACCGATCGCCAACATTGGCGATCGCTAACGCCCGTAGTCGACGCCTGGCTACGGAGCGTGGCTCGAACTTCGATCGCAGCCATCCCTTCGGCGCGATCGCTGCCGACATCACGATCATCGCTGCTCCCATGAGCGATCGCTGTGAGCCCTAAAAGCTCTCAAGCGGCTCGAACTCGAGTCGATCGACTCTGGCGGTCGAACCGGCCATAATGCGTCGCCAACCTCAAGAATGAGGTTTTAACCCAAGTATGGTGCCCCCATACTTGCTAGACCACCCTTAGCCTAGACCTAAGCCTTCTAGCCACCTCCATCAGCCTCACGCCTCTCGGATCCCTCCAAGTCATCCATGACTTGTTCATCCATCACGCTAGCTTCCCGGTGCTTCTATCGGCTATGTCATGCTAACGGTGTGTTCACCGCCAAGGCACATTGGACTTACGCCGCCAAGACTCCGCTTGGACTTTACGCCGCCAATATCAATCCCCTTGGACTTCCCAAATACCAAGACTCAAGCTTGGACTTTCCCTTGCCAACCCATGTTGGACTTTCCATGCCAAGACCATGCTTGGACTTTCCATTTGCCAAGACCCATGCTTGGACTTCTCATTTGCCAAGACCCATGCTTGGACTTCCCATGCCAAGTACTCAAGACTTGGACTTTCCCATAAACACATGGTCAACCCTAGTCAACCACAAAAGTCTCCCTCGAGTCAAACTCGAGTCTGGTTAATTATAACCTGGGTCGATTGTATAAACAATCTCTCCAAAACATATTAACCGACATCAATGTCAAACATCAATGTCAAACACTTTGTCAAACATCAAAACATCACTCGAGTCAAACTCGAGTCCTGGTCAATCGTGACCTGGGCCGATTGCACCAACATTAGATGTGTCATGTCTCATGCTCGCGACCATGAACTCTGAGCTTCAGAAGCAACACGAGTTCATGAATGCTTATGATATGGTTGAACATCTTCATCAACTATATCAAGGACAAGCAATGCATGAGAGATATGAGATCTCTAAGGCATTGTTTCAGTCCAAGATGCAAGATGAGACTCCCGTAGGTCTATATGTACTCAAGATAATTGGGTACATAGAAAACCTATGGAGGATGGG
This sequence comes from Wurfbainia villosa, assembly GCA_025175895.1. Taxonomy (NCBI): domain Eukaryota; kingdom Viridiplantae; phylum Streptophyta; class Magnoliopsida; order Zingiberales; family Zingiberaceae; genus Wurfbainia; species Wurfbainia villosa. The sequence goes on along the minus strand of CM045990.1, from coordinate 24,081,530 downwards.
ATTCCCACTTGGCCAAGAGCTGGCCATTGACTTGATCTTGAAATCTTTGCCACAAAGCTACAATCAATTTGTCATGAATTACAACATGAATGAAATTGATAAGCCACTACCTGAGATGCTTAGCATGTTGAGAACTGCTGAGCTCAACCTTAAGAAGAGAAAATCTGACTCCATTTTGATGGTGCAAAAGAAGAAAGGCAAGGGCAAGCCTAAAGGTAAGGGAAAGTCTCAAGCCAAGGGAAAAGGCAAGGAATCAAACCAAAGGAGGGGTGGCTAAAGAAGGGACTTGCTTCCCTTGCAAGAAAGCTGGACACTGGAAGCGTAACTGCAAAGCATACCTGGAAGATCTTAAGAAGAAGAGAAGTGAGACTTCTACTTTAGGTATAAATGTTATAGAAGTCAATCTATCTATTTCATCATGGGTATTAGATAGGATGTGCATCTCACATTTGTACCAATGTGCAAGAAATAGTGGCATTGACAAAGGGCGAGGTGGACCTATGATTAGGCAATGGAGCAAGAGTTGCTCATTCTGTTGTAGGAACTTATGATCTATCTCGCCTCTAGGCTTGTACTAGAACTAGATGAATGTTGTTATGTTGTCGCTTTGACTAAGAACATAATTTGATTTCTTGTTCGACAAGAAAGGATTTACATTTATAATAAAGAACAAATGTTGTTTAGTTTATTTAAATGATATGTTCTATTGTAGTGCACCTTTAATGAACGGACTCTACATTCTAGACTTAGAGAGCCCCATCTATAACATAGGTACCAAAAGGTTCAAGTCAAATGAGTTGAACTAAACCTATCTCTGGCATTGTCGCTTAGGTCACATAAATGAGAGTCGCTTATCCCAGCTCCATAAGGATGGGCTGCTAGACTCATTTGATTTTGAATCATATGAGACATGCGAGTCTTGCCTTCTAGGCAAGATGACCAAGACTCCCTTTAGTGGACATAGCGAAAGAGCAACAGACTTGTTAGGACTTATACATAGTGATGTATGCGGTCCTTTCAATGTTGCTGCTAAAGGTGGTTACAGGTACTTCATTACATTTACTGATGACTTCAGTAGATATGGTTATGTGTATCTGATGACACATAAATCTGAATCCTTTGAAAAGTTCAAATAATTCAAGAATGAAGTACAAAACCAACTTGGCAAGAGTATTAAGATACTTCGATCAGATCGAGGTGGTGAATACCTTAGCCATGAGTTTCGTGGATATCTAGCTGAGTGTAGGATTCTATCCCAACTCACTCCTCCTGGAATACCACAGTGGAATGGTGTATCCGAAAGGAGGAATCATACCTTATTAGATATGGTACGATCTATGATGAGTCACACAAATCTTCCTATATCCTTTTGGGGATATGCTCTAGACACAGCAGCCTTCACACTTAACCATGTACCATCCAAGGTTGTGATAAAGACATCATATACGATATGGACAGGGAGAAATCCCAAGATGTCTTTCATGATTTGGGGTTGTGAGGCTTACGTTCGACGTCAAGTCTCAAACAAACTGGGACCCAAATCCGATAAGTGCTATTTTGTTGGATATCCCAAAGAGACGAAGGGATATTACTTCTACATTCGATCGGCACAAAGTGTTTGTGTAAAGAGTATTTCTAGAAAGGATTTTGTTTCTAGAAAAACTAGTGGGAGTATGTTGATCTTGAAGAAATTCAAGATAAGGACCATAGCTGAGGCCTTGATGGAGGTTGAGCAGGAACACAAAGTGTTGTGGGTGATGAGTTTGTTGCACAAGAGTTGTGGAACAACCACTGTTCAGTAGACCTACCTCTTGCAGTCGATAGGGTCGTCGTCGACTGAGAGATACTCATTTCTTTGTCGACCATGATGACGTTATGCTCATTGAGAATGACCCTACCTTCCTATCGGAAGCTATGATGAACCAGTTACGAGAAATGGCTAGAGGCCATGAGATCCGAGATGGAATCCATGTACACCAACCAAGTATGGACTTTAGTTGATCCACCTAAAGGCGTCAAACCCATTGGGTGTAAGTGGGTCTTTAAGAGAAAGATTGACATGGATGGACTTACACATACCTATAAGGGTCGATTGGTGGTTAAAGGTTTCAAGCAAATTCATGGTATAGACTATGATGAAACCTATTCTCCAGTGGCGATGTTTAAGTCCATTCGGATCATGCTTGCTATTGTAGCATACCATGATTATGAGATCTGGTAGATGGATGTCAAAACCGCATTTCTGAATGGAAACTTGCTCGAGGATGTGTACATGACACAGCCTGAGGGTTTTGTAGATCCACAGCATACTGGAAAAGTATGCAAGATGCATAGGTCCATTTATGGGTTGAAGCAAGCTTCTCGGAGTTGGAATCTTCGATTCGATAATGCGATCAAACAGTTTGGTTTCATCAAGAATGAAGATGAACCTTGTGTCTACAAGAGGGTTAATGGAAACACAATTGTCTTCCTTGTATTGTATGTGGATGACATACTACTCATTGGGAATGACATCCCTTCGCTACAGTCTATGAAGACTTGGCTGGGGACGTGCTTCTCAATGAAGGACTTAGGTGAAGCAGTCTGTATTCTAGGCATCAAGATCTATAGAGATAGATCTAAGACATTGCTTGGCCTAAGTCATAGTACATATATTGACACGGTATTACTACGATTTGCCATGCAAAATTCCAAGAAGGGATTTCTACCAATGTCACATGGTGTGAGTCTTTCGAAGACTCAAAGTCCCTCTTCTAGAGAGGAGAGAGACCGCATGGATAAGATCCCTTATGCATCGGGCATAGGATCTATCATGTACGCCATGCTATGTACTCTTCCTAATGTCTCGTATGCTTTGAGCATGACAAGTAGATACCAGTCAGATCCAGGTGAGCATCACTGGATAGCAGTCAAGAATATTCTTAAGTACTTGAGAAGGACTAAAGAATATTTCTTGATATTTGAAGTCGATGAGGAGCTAGCTGTAAAGGGTTACAGCGATGTCAGCTTCCAAACTGACCAGGATGATTATAGATCAAAGTCACGGTTCGTGTTTTGCTTGAATGGTGGCACTGTGAGCTGGAAGAGTTCGAAGCATGACACAGTTGCTGATTCTATAACAGAGGCAGCAAAGGAGGCAGTTTGGATCCGTAAGTTCATTACTGAGCTTAGGGTGGTTCCTAGCATAGCAGATCCCATAGAGCTCTATTGTGACAACAATGGAGCGATTGCGCAGGCTAAGGAACCTCGCTCACACCAGCAGACCAAACACATACTACGGTGCTTCCATCTCATTCGAGAGATTATCAATAGAGGAGATGTGAAGATTTGCAGAGTACCCACAGAGGCTAACATTGCAGATCCCTTGACCAAGGCTTTGGCACAGAAAAAGCATGATGGTCACACTAGGTCATTGGGCATTAGATACTACGGTGATTGGCACTAGTGCTAGTGGGAGATTGTTAGTAAAAGCCCTAGAGTCAATCATGTGATGATTGTTGTATGGACTTTATTGTATCATATTCCTATTTATAAAGGCATGGTTATTATATTTACTTGTATTAGTGCCAAATAACTAAGTATAATAATGTCCTTGAGTAGAAGGTTCTTATCTATATCAATCGATTGGTTGAATCGATAATGAGATGATATAGAGAACACTACTCTTAATCATTCCTTGTCAAGTATTAACATTTAGGGACAATGTTAATGCGTAGAGACTAGCATGTAGGTTAACTCGATGACTTGATCTCACAAGTCATGGATATGAGATATCAAGTTGACACATGGGTATGCATTGGAGAATGTATACTGGATGACCCGCCATGAGAAAGTATCATGGATCGTTATATGAGTGTCATATACTCTCTCATGTGACTATTAGTATGACTATTAGTCCTTGAACCTGAAGTCACCATGGTTCCCTACATAAGGAGTTGCATACTTTGGCTTCGTCAAACGTCACCCGTAAATGGGTGGACTATAAAGGCGATTACTGGGTATGTAACAAATTATGAGGAGGGATGTGAGTGATGTAGATGGGATCTATCCCTCCTATATGACAGGAGTGACATCGTTATTCTTGATAGAGTAAGACCACTAAGTGCATGGTCATGCCCAAATGAGTCAATATGAGATATTGAGCTTATTTGATTAGAGTGAGTCAACTTGGAGTTCAAGATATAGATTGTACCGAGGATGACACGGTCTATGCCTCAATTGGTCAATCTAGATGTCAAGGATAGAGGGACAATGTCACATATTATGAGAGTCATAATTAGTAGTCACAAAGGTGATGTTGGATCTCAACATTCTTGTAACTTGGGTAGCAATGATGTGTTGCTAGATACCGCTCATTGCTTATGTTCCTAAATCGGTTTACGAGCATTGCCAACATTACAAGAACCTATAAGGTCACACACAAAGGGCAATTAGATGGAGATTAGGTTCATATGATTAACTATGAGGATTAGGTTCATGGGATGAACCAAATTGGATTAAGAGTAATCCAAATTAGACTAATTGAGTTACACTCAATTTGATTCAAGTGTTGAATGAGTCTAATTTAGATTTGATTCATTGAGTAAATTTAAAATAATGAATAGAGATTCATTAAATCAAATTGACTTGAATCAAGTGGTTAGATTTGATCAACCATGGGAGATAAGAGGTCATGTTTGACTTGACTTGAGAGGGAAGATGAATGGTCAATTTTGACTTGACCAATTGCCATGTCATGGTGACTTGGCATGGGGGCCGACCAATGATGGCGTTCCACATCATCATGGACTTATCATGGGGTGCCACCTCATGAGGGAGACCAAGAGCCATTGGCTCTTGGAGTTGCATGCATGCAGGTACCCCCCCCCCCCCCCCCCCCAAATTGAAGTGGCCGGCCACTTTTGAGTTTGCATTAGTGTGTGAAGTTATTTTGTGTGTAACTTTATCATCTTCTTCCTTGGTTCTTCCCTCAAGCTCTCTCCCAATCCTCCTTGGCCGAAACTTTCATGAGTGCTAGGATACTCTAGGTTGATTTTCTCCACCTATTGCTTGTGTGGATACCAATAGAGGAGTGTACACTTGACACTCTTGAGTTTCGACAAGCCATTTGGACGAGCAGGATAAGCGAAGGGCGTCGCATCAAGGGTAATGCTCTTCTCATGTAGATCTAAGGTAGATCTAAGGTTTTAAACATGTACATGTAATTTTTTTTATACTTCGCACGGATCTGTGGCCAGGCTTCCGAGGTTTTCGCAACGCAAAAAGCGGTTTTTGTGGCTCGGAAAGTCCAACAATAGGCTCTGCTTGTAGTGGAGTATCCTAAGAAGATTTCGGTAGATGTTTTGAAGGTGAACTTTCCTAGGTAATCCTTAGTGTTCAGAATATGTACCTTACATCCAAATTCCCTAAAGTACTTGATGTTAGGTACTTTGTCATGATAGATTTCGTATGAGGTCTTAAGGTGCCTCTTTACCAAAAGGATCCTATTTTGGACATAGCAAGTCATACTAATGGCTTCTGCCCAAAACCTGTCGTGTAGGTTATACTCGTTTAGCATTGTCCTAGCGGCTTCTTGTAGAGTTCTATTTTTACGTTCGACTAGACCGTTTTGTTGTGGGGTTCTAGGACACGAGAATTCATAGTGATATCCGTTTAGGTTACATAAATCTATAAACCTGTGGTTTTCAAATTCACCACCATGATCGCTCCTAAGTCTTTTAATTTTAAGATTCTTTTGATTTTCGATTAGTTTAAACAAGTTGATGAGTTGATCTAGGGTATCACTTTTATGTTTGATGAACCTAACCCAGGTAAACCTAGAATAGTCGTCAATTATGACTAAGCAGAATTGACTACCATTAAGTGACTTAGCTCCATGTGAATCGAATGGATCCATATGTAGGAGCTCAAGAACACTTTTGGTTCGTTCTTGATTAGTTAGTTGATGTTGTGTCCTAGATTGTTTACCTTGTTGACAAGCATTACAAATTTTATTGTGTAAGTTGTTAAGGTTAGGCAAACCTCTGACTAAGCCACTCTGACTCATCTTGTGGATGAGTCTTGGGTGCAAGTGACTGAGTCGTCAGTGTCACAGCCAAGATTCCTCTTGCTGTGTCATAAGACACTTGGTTGAGTTAGGTAGATTAATAGTATAGATGTTGTTATTCCTAGTTCCTTTAAGGATTGTTTTAGAGGTTTCATTTGTTTTAATTGCGCATTCATTTTCTAGGAATATGACCTTATAGTTATTATCACACAGTTGACTTACGCTAAGTAAATTATATTCGAAATTTTCAACTAGTAAAACATTTTGAATGATAAAGTTTGAGTTGAGCTCAATATCACCTGATCCGATGATTTTGAGCTTGTCGTTGTTTCCAAAGGCTACCAATCCTTGTCGCTTGAATCGAAGCTTTGAAAACTTAAGTTGATCCCCGGTCATGTGTCGGGAGAAACCACTATCCAACATTCATTGATCCTACACGCAAGAGAGTTGGATCGGATATTGGAATTTAAAATTTGGTTGTAAATTTTTAGACCTAGATCATCTCACCCATTTCTACATGATCAAACATGTTATCCTTATATGTTCTTGTGAGATGAATTCAATTTTACTTGATTAATTTTAATGAATCGAAACTAGTCAACCTTTCGTTAGATTTGGATTTGACCCTAAGCTCATCAAGTCACCTTTTCAAGATCTTGGCTTCCAGGTCATGGCGAGGCACAGTGGCCTTCTTTGATCGAAAAAATGATCACTTCCTTAGACAAAGCCAATTTCGAGAAAATAGTAACTTGACTTACTTAAGACCACTTCCTGGTCTAACTAGTCTAGGATACGGCGAGGTAGCTTTAGCTAGTTCCACTCGGTCAAGTGAACCGAACTAGATATTCCTTATCTAGCTTGAGTACCCAAGACTTCGCTTTCCTAGCGTACTATCATTTCGCCGTGTCTTGGTACTATGTTATCAAGTATTGACGAGTTATAGTCCCTATCTAACCATTCTAAAAAAGAAAAGAAAGAGAAACTAAGCATGCAATTTCTAAGTAATAGCACAAACACATTTTGTACTAGCTCCCCCTAGACCATTTGGTCTTTCCACATAGTGGATTTGGTCCTTGGGAACCCAGTACTGGTTGGATCTTAATTGAGAAATCAAAGTGGTCTTAGGGACCCATGCTTGGACATGTATTCTATTTCGACTTACGATTGACATATACGACTTATTAGTCGTATTTGAACTAAACCCAAGCCCGGCCTTGTTGTACACGGCCCTTTGCGATCTAAGTAAGAGATCAAGTCCCTTGGATCCCAAAGTGAACCTTTCCAATGTGTTCTTAAGATCTTCGACTTGACTTTTCAAAAGTGAGTTCTCAACTTTGAGCTTTTCAACTCAAGTTGAGTCCTTCTCTTGACCTTGACTAGTCGAAGAGGTTAGGGAGACCTTGTGTTTAAGGAGTTTAACCTCCTCGAACAGGGTCTCGACCTTGGACTCGAACTTAGATAACTTCCTAGTTAGAAACTTAATTGCATTGTATAAGGTACTAATGAGAGACCGACTTACCTTGAGAGCTTCTCTTGAACCAGATGCGTATTCGTGGCTTGTCTTGAATAGAGATTCGTAGTCCGACTCATCCTCGGGTTCAGATTCGGACTTCGGCTCTGATTCGGTTGGTTTAGCCATGAAGATGAGGTCATCATCTTCTTCCTCCGATTCCTCTTCCCACGTAGCATTGAGTGCCTTTTTGAACTTAGGTGCTTTGTTTTTAAGCTTCGGGCATTCCGACTTGACATGTCCGAACCTATTGCATTCATAGCACCTAACATTAGAACTAGTTTTAGATTTACCTTCGTTGGGTTGAGTGGCGGGTCATCTTCGGCTCTTGATCATCCTTCGAACTAGGTTGACTAGTTCGGTCTCCATCTCTGGATTGACCTCCGACTCGTACTCGTCTTCTTCTTCCTTCGGGGGTGGCTTACTTGTGGGCTTCTTCTTTTGACCTACAATGAGAGCTATACCTTTCTCGGGTACTGAGTTAGACTGTTCGTGGAGTTCAAATTCTGAAAATAATTCATCTAACCTAATTTTTGATAAGTCCTTAGAGACCTTGTAGGCATCGACCATGGATGCCCACAAGGTAGTCCTAGGAAATGAGTTCAAGACATACCTTATTAGGTTGTGGTTTTCGACCTTTTGTCCGATGGCGTGCAAGTTGTTGACGATGTCTTGTACTCGGGCATGTAGTTGAGTCATGGTCTCATGTTCCTGCATTTTTAAATTATATAATTTATTAAAAATAAGGTCCCATTTGTATACCTTTGTTTCATCGGTTCCTTCGTGCAATTCCACTAATTTTGTCCACAAGTCCTTTGCACTGATGAAGGGGCCGACGCGATTAAGCTTCTCCTTGGATAAGCCGCATTGGAGGATTTGAGTCGCCTTGGTGTCGGCTTCAACTTGTCTTTTTGTAGCATTGGTCCATTGATCATAATCCAAAAATTCACCCACTTCATTAGTCGGAAGTGAGAATCCCGTTTGGATTATGATCCACATCTCGATTTGGGTCTTAAGGAAGCACTCCATCCGACCCTTCCAATAACGAAAGTCATCTCTGTTGTAAAATGGAGGTCGAACGGTGCTAAAACCCTCGAGATGGGCCATTGATACAAAAAGAGCAAGAAAAATGCAGAAAAAACCTAGCAACGACAAAAACAAGCGGAATATACCAAGACTCGCGTCTTGGATTAGTAGTGCGGGAGAAAATCTAATCGAACGAAAGAGCTTGTAAAAAAATTGAAATAAACAGAAATAAAAATGAAAATAAATCTGTAAAAAAACTAGATTGGTGGTTTCACCAAATCTTAGCACCCCCGGCTCTGATACCAATTGTTTGATCGCTTAGAACGCTAGAGGGGCGAGTAAGAGTAAATGCAGCGGAAAGAAAATAATACTCATTTTTTTTTTACTTGGTTCATAGTCTTCGGCTGCTAGTCTAAGGCCCTAACGGTCCTAGACCATGTACGAAGGGAAAAACACTAAAAACACTCCTCGTTAGAGGAAGGAGTAAGCGAATACAATCGATGAAAAAGCTCAAGGTAGAGGGACACTCCCCCTCTCCTTGTTACAATTAAAGCACGATTAAATATGGAATTTAAGACGACAATAAGAAAGAATACTGATGACTATTAAATTAATGAAAGGTAGGCACTTGTCGTCGGAGATGTGGTAGCACTTTGTCGTCGTAAGGTCATCGTAGAAGAGTATTGTAGCGGAGGCTTTTTGGAGAGATTTTGATGATCGAAATAGGGTGGAGAACCCCTACTTTTATAGCCTTGCAAACCCTAGATGTTCACATCTTCAACCAATGAGAGCAAGCCTCCTATCCCTTCAAAAATGGAGATAAGCTTTGACTCTCCTCGAAGCTGATCCTTGACCAACAGTCGACTGCTACCCTTACCAGTTGACTGTTGATGTATCAGTCGACTGATACAAGCCCTCAGTCGACTGATGGCAGGTTTTCTAGCTGTAAAGAAGAGTTAGCTCGAACTAATACAAGCAAATTAAATGGTCATATACCATCCGATCTCGACTTAGACCTTCCATGGGAGGAATTGGTCGGATCCTACTTAAACGTCCTTGTACAAAGGACACGACCTTCCTTGCGCTCACTCACACGAGCTTACCTCAACATTTACCTTGTAGCTTTTGCTTTCGGTCTTCCACCTGATTACTTCAGCTTCCTCTGAATTCATCCCGGTGTCGCCCGACCACCACGGCTCCCTCCGGGTGTCGCTGACCTTCATCTCTAGCTTTAGCACTTTTCTGCACACTTGATTTAGCTTGTGAGATAACAAAATGAGCTTAACTTTGTATCGTTTGCTATAATCAAAACTCAGGTTCGACTTAGGTGCCTATTGCACCAACAGTCGAGATCACCTGAGAAAACTCCTAGAGTAGCAAGCCTTTGTCTCTGATTGATGCTAGCCAACCGGCGGAGATAAGAGAAGAGGAGAGAGAAAAAATAGCTACTAAGAGAAAACCTAAACAAAAACCTTAGCCAAAGATTATAAAGGGATCTATTTATAGATCTCTTGATTAGGTCATTTTATGAGGCTTAAACGGAACATATCTTACTATAATTATCCCATAATTAAAGTAAGAACAACCCAGAAAATTTCTATAAAAGAAAATCTCCAAAATCGACGGAGACATGACATGACCATGTGGATTCACATGGCCTAGCCGTGTGTTTTCACATGGTCATGTGGATTCACATAGTCTGGTCGTGTGTCTTTCTGGGCACTACCCAGACTTTGGCCGTTTTTGGCCAGACTAAGCACGACCCGTGCCAGGTTAGACACAACTGTGTGAGGCTCTGTATGGTCCATTTGACTTTGTTTTAGTGTGATATAGTCGTGCTAAGTCCGACAAGGTCATAGGAGGTTTCATAGCCTCCGTTTCGCATTCCCTTGGTCTGGTCCAACCAAAAATATCCTCTTTCAATGAGAATCTGATTCTCAGACTTGTTTTACATCTCGAGATCACCCATAGTGCGTGTGATCCAATAGGTTGCCGATCATGTTGGTCATTCATAATTAACCTCTTAATTATAAATAGATAATGAGTGGTACCTAGAAGTATATCATGACCCCCAATTGACCGAAAAGTCTAAATTGACTCCAGAATATTTACTGAACCCTTCAGTAGCTTCAGTTGTTCGTGTCTTGTTCCTTTCACTCATCCTATACCCACTTGGTTCAGGACATTGTCTATGTGCTCGTCCCCATTTGGTTGACTACGTCACACCAAGCCCAAGTTTTTTTCCTTGTCCTGTAGATTCAAGTTACTCCTACATGTTTCCAAAAAGACCATCTTCTTAACATGCTTTCTCTTGCCAGAGACTTCTGAGTAACAATCCTAACAAGAGGCATAGGATATACATCTCCTTTATCAGGAGTGGTGAATCCTCTATAGGCTATTCAAACACCATCGATCACTTTGGCTTATACCCAATTATCCCGGAGTTACACCTACTATGTAAGTGGCTGCGAAGAAGTCAAAGTACAAAGCGCCATGATCAAGGTGACTTGAATACCTCAAGTCTAAGGAAGCTCACACTCAAGCTGCAATGATATCTTCAACGATATATAGAACCATATAAAGTCTCATACCATGTCACTCCAATAAACTAGTTACCATAACTAGCATCCACATGTTTACTCTCAACATCCCTATGCTTCCATTCAATAAGTATCGAATGTTGGATCGATTTGAGCGCTAGAAGTGAATAGCGCTAAGCGATTTTAGTCGTTTCGATAAAACACAAGTGCACAGCGGAAAGTAAGTAAAGACAATTTTGTTTTACTTGGTTCACAACCTTCATGCTAATCCAAGGCCCTAATGGTCTTAGACCATGTACGGAGGGCAAATCACTAAAAACACTCCTCCTCATTAAAGGTAGGAGTAAGCTATACAAGAAAACAAGAACTCAAGATAGAGGGACACTCCCCCTCTTTTCTTTGCGATTAAAGCTCCGAAAAAAGAAAGATTACAAACTTTGGAATAAAACTTAAAAAGAAACTTTTACCGACAACTTAAGGAATGGTAGATTGAGCTCAAGTTGTCATCATTTCGGCAGTGCTTCCTCGTCGTAGGATCGTCGGAGTGTCGTAGTGTTTCAAAAGCACTTGGAGAGCTTTTGAATGATGAAAATGGTGTGGAGAACCCTTTCTTTTATAGCCTTGAGAAACCCTAATCGATGAGATGAAGACTTATCTCCAAAAGCCACCTCACCCTAAGATAAGGGGATGAGGTTTTGACTCTCCTCGAAGTTGGAATTTAAACATCAGTCGACTTCTCAACCCTAGCAGTCGACTAATGGAGCGTGATCATTGCCAACGATCGTGACGGTCATTGCTAGGGTTTCAGTGCAATGAAGAGTTAGCTCGAAAATGCAGTTAATATAAGTAAATTTGATGGTCATTTACCATCTGCTCTCGACTTAGGCCTTCCATGGGATGTCTTAGTCAGATCTTCGCCTAAGGACATCTCCATACGGAGGACACGACCTTACTTACGCTCACTCACACGAGCTTACCTCAACCTTTTATTTTTGAAGCTTCGCTTTCGGTCTCCACCTAATTTCTTCAGCTCCCTCCGAAGTCCTCCCAATGTCGCCCGACTACCACGGTTCCCTCCGGGTGTCACTGACCTTCAGCTTATCTTAGCATTCCTGCATACTTGATTCAGCTCATGAGATAACAATATGAGCTTAACTTTGTGTCTTTTTCTATAATCAAAACTCATGTTCGACTTAGGTGCCTACTGCACCAACAATCTCTCCATTTTTGATCTATGGCAAACCCACACAAAGTTAAGGAAATAAATTGAATGTATTAAGTGAATTGATTATCATGAATATGAAATTTGAAAAAGTATTCTTAACTTCTCAAGTTAAGTAGGAGTATGAGTAAGACTCTTTTTCAAGTACTCCCCCTTGACCAAAGGTGAGTACTTAAAAAAGACTTTAACCCTCCCCCTTAATGTGTAATCAAAATTACTTAACATAGGCCAAATAATTTATATGAAGTTTAAGTTAAGTGATCGAAAGTTAACTTTTGATCTCTTAACTTTGGCCTTTTCTTCCCCTTTTTCAATTAAGAAAGTTTAACCATAAAGGTTAAGTTTAAAAGGTTAGGTTTAAAAATTAAGTTAAGTAAGTATTCGGGCCATTAAAAGATACATAATATGTGTATTAAGTTACGTTATAAAAAATTTGATCCCTTAACTTTGGCCTTTTCTCCCCCTTTTGCCATAAATCGAAAAGAGTGAGGGGTTTTGAAAAACATAGTTTTTTGAAATTTGTCAAAAAATAAGTTTTACGTCCAAGCATGTTCCAAATAAATTTTGAAAATATTAGTTTAAACATAAGCTCATCTATTTGGATGTTCAACTCTATTTGACTCGATTGATATGGAATGATCAACAAGTCCTGATTAGAGTTGGTTAATTTAGGTAATTATACTCCGTGGTTAATGTCGATGCACTAAATCTACATCTGGAACCAGGAGTAAGGTCCTAACATCTCACGCCCATCTACGTGGCTAAGTACATAAACACATTAGTCCTATGTGTTGTGAGATGTATTGGCTTCTTAAAACTATAGGTGCATGATTTCTAATGTAAGGCCTAAGCTAGTTCCATTTTGCATGAAAAGTAAATAGAGTATACCAAAAATGTAAGTTTAAGTCCTACTCTATTACGCACATACCTAATTTACGTCTTAGTAGACTAAATTCAGCTTTGGGTAAAGGTTTGTTAAATAGGTCCTCTAGGTTCGACTTGGATTCCACGTATTCGAGTTGTATGGTTCCATTAGCTACATGTTCTCGAATAAAGTGGTGTTTGACCTCTATATGTTTGGTCCTAGAGTGTCATATAGGATTTTTGGTTAAGTTGATTGAGCTAATATTATCTATGTGAGTTTTAATATTGTTGAAGTTTAAGTTAAAGTCTTGGAGAGTGTGCTTCATCCAAAGAAGCTGAGCCACACACTCACCCATTGCGACGTATTCGGCTTCGGTGGTAGATAAGACAACACAGTGTTGCTTCCTACTGCACCAATTCACTAGACTCAAGCAGAGAAGTTGATAGCAACCACTCATGCTCTTTCTATTGAGTTTACTACCGGCATAATCCGAGTCGGAGTAGCCGATTAGTTGGAACACGGTAGATCTAGGATACCAAATCCCTACGCTTAGAGTGCCCTTTAGATATCTAAGGATATGCTTAACTAATGTTAGGTGTGACTCTTTGGTACAAGTTTGGAACCTTGTGCACATACTTACTGCGAATAATATATCGGGTCGACTCGCAGTTAAGTAAAGGAGACTCCCTATCGCACTCCTATAGTATTTTAGGTCAATAGGTTTTCCTTCTACATCTTCTCCTATATTAACATTTGTTGCCATGGGTATATTAATGATTTTAGCATTTTGCATTCCGAATCGGTTAATTCCTTAGCGTATTTTTGTTGATGTAAATAGATTCCTTCCTTAGTTTGTTTAATTTGTAATCCTAGAAAGAAATTTAATTCTCCTACTAAGTTCATTTCAAATTCACTTTCCATGAGTGAAATGAACTCGTTTAGTAGGATTGAATTAGTGGTTCCAAATATTATGTCATCTACGTAGATTTGAGCTATAAAAATTTCTTTACCTACGGATTTTATGAAAAGGGTTGGGTCGACTAAGCCTTGGCTAAACCCTTTAGACTTAAGGTATACAGAAAGTCTCTCATACCAAGCTCTAGGAGCTTGTTTTAGTCCATATAAAGCTTTCTTGACTCTAAAGACATGGTTGGGTTTGTCTAGGCTTTCGAATCCTGGGGGTTGACTAACATACACTTCTTCCTTAATAAGTCCATTCAAAAATGTGGACTTGACATCCATTTGAAATAATTTAAATCCTCGATGTGCAGCGTATGCCAACAACTTTCGGATGGATTCTAATCTAGCTACGGGGGCATAGGTTTCATCGTAATCTAACCCTTCTACTTGACTAAAACCTTTCTAATCCGCTTTGTTTCTAACTACTTCACCATTGTCATTAAGTTTGTTTGGAAGACCCACCTTGTTCCAATGATTATCTTTAGGTGGTGGTACTAATTCCCAAACTTCGTTCCTAGCAAATTGAGCTAGCACTTCTTGCATTGCAATAATCCAATCGAGATCAAGAAGAGCTTGTTCAATTGACTAAGGTTTCAATATGACACTCAAGTTTGAACCCCTAGGTTAGGATCATCTATCACTTGGTCGATAGGATGATTTGATTGAATTCTAGACTGACTTGGATTAGGATCACCAATCACTTGGTCAATAGGATGATTTGTTTGAACCCTAGATTGACTCGAGTTAGGATTAATACTGGACTCAATTTCATGGTCAGATTTGAGTCTGGTATGAGTTGGTTCGTTAGTTGGTTCTACTACAGATTTTGTGGGTTCATGTCCTTCGTCGAATACTACATTAATGGTTTCCTCAATTTTAAGGGTGTCATTATTGTTATATACCCTATAGGCTCTACTCGTAGTTGAGTATCCTAGGAAGATTCCAGTGGAGGTTTTGGTTGTGAACTTTCCTAGGTAGTCCTTAGTGTTTAGGATATGTACCTTACATCCAAATACCCTAAAGTATTTTATGTTAGGTACTTTGTCATGGTAGATTTCGTATGAGGTCTTAAGGTGCCTCTTTACCAATAGGATTCTATTTTGGACATAACAAGTCATACTAATGACTTCTACCCAAAACCTATCGGGTAGATTATATTCGTTCAACATGGTCCTAGTAGCTTCTTGTAGGGTTCTATTTTTCCGCTCGACTAGGCCATTTTGTTGTGGGGTTCTAGGACATGAGAATTCATGGTGGTATCCGTTTAGGTTATAGAAATCTGTGAACCTGTGGTTTTCGAATTCACCACCATGATCACTTCTAAGTCTTTTAATTTTAAGGTTCTTTTGGTTTTTGATTAATTTAAACAAGTTGATGAATTGGTCTAAGGTATCACTTTTGTGTTTAAGGAACCTAACCCAGGTAAACCTAGAATAGTCGTCAATTATGACTAAGCAAAATTGACTCCCATTAAGTGACTTGGCTCCATGAGAATCAAATAGATCCATGTGTAGAAGCTCAAGCACACCTTTGGTTCATTCTTGATTAGTTAGTTGATGTTGTGCCCTAGGTTGTTTGCCTTGTTGACAAGCATTACAAATTTTATTGTCTAAGTTGTTAGGTTAGGCAAACCCTTGACTAAGCCACTCTGACTCATCTTGTGAATGAGTCTTGGGTGCGAGTGACCAAGTCGTCGGTGCCACAACCAAGATTCCTCTTGTTGTGTCATAAGACACTTGGTTGAGGAGTTGGGTAAGTTAATTGTGTAGATGTTGCTATTCCTAGTTCCTTTAAGTATTGTTTTAGAGGTTTCATTTGTTTTAATTAAGCATTCATTTTCTAAGAATATAACCTTATAGTTGTTATCACACAATTGACATACACTAAGTAAATTATATTGAAAATAACTAATAAAACATTGTGAAATGTGAAATTAGAATTTAGCTCAATATCACCTGATTTGATGATTTTGAGCTTGTCGTTGTTTCTGAAAGCTACCGATATTTGTCATTTGAATCTAAGATTTGAAAACTTAAGTTGGTCCACGGTCATGTGTCGGGAGCACCCACTGTCCAACATCCATTGATCCTACACATATAGTATTTGGATCGGATATTGGAATTTAAAGGTTGGTTGAAAATTATTAGTCGTAGATCATCTCTCCCATTTCTACATGATCAAACATGTTATCTTTATGTGTTCTTGTGAGATGACTTCAATTTTACTTGATTAACTTTAATGAATTGAAACTAGTCAACCTTGGGTTAGATTCGGATTTAACCCTAAGCTCATCAAGTCACCTTTTCAAGAAATTGGCTTCTAGGTCGTGGGGAGGCATAAAGACCTTCTTTGATCAGAACAACGACCACTTCCTTAGACAAAGCCAAGTTAGAGAAAATAATAACTTGATTTACTTAAAATTATTTCCTGGTCTAACTAGTTAAGGATATGGAAAGGTAGCTTCAGCTAGTTCCACTTAGTCGAGTGCACCGAGCTAGATACGCCTTATCTAACTTGGAAACACAGGACTTCGCTTCCCTAGCGTACTATTATCTCGCCACGTCCTAGTACTATGTTGTCAAGAATTGACTAGTTATATGTCCTATCTAACCATTCTAAAAATAAAAAGAAAATTACCTAAGCATGCAAAGTCTAATTTAAGTAATAGCACAAACAAATTTTGTACTAGCTCCCCCTGGACCATTGAATCGGTTCGGTCTTTCCACGTAGTGGATTTTGTCTTTGGGAACCCAGTACTTGTTAGATCCTAATTTAGAAATAAAAATGGTCTTAGGGACCCATTCTTGGACATGTTTTTTATTTCAACTTACAATCGACATATACGACTTGTTAGTCATATTTGAGCTAAACCCAAGCCTGGCCTTGTTGTGACCCTTTGCGATCCAAGTAAAAGGTCAAGTCCCTTGGATCCCAAAGTAAACATTTCCAATATATGCCTAAGGTCTTCGACTTGACTTTTCAAAAGTGAGTTCTCAACTTCGAGCTTTTCAACTCAAGTTGAGTCCTCCTCTTGAACTTGACTAGTCGAAGAGGTTAGGGAGACCTCATGTTTAAGGACTTTAACCTCCTCAACTAAGATCTCGACCTTGGACTCAGACTTGGCTAATTTTCTAGTTAATAATTTAATTACATTATATAATGTGCTACGCAAGGATCAACTTACCTTAAGTGACCCTTTTGAACCGGATGCGGATCCGTGGCTTTTCTTGAATAGTGACTCATCGCCGGATCGGACTCGGACTCTTCCTCAATTCGGACTTTTGTTCGGGCTCGGTCGGCTTAGCCATGAAGATGAGTCATCGTCTTCCTCCTCGACGATTCTTCCCAAGTAGCGTTAAGCACTTTCTTGGACTTGGGTGCATTGTTCTTGAGTTTCGGACACTCTGACTTGATGTGTCCGAACCTGTTACATTCAAAACATCTAAAATTAGAATTAGATTTAGATTTACCTTGATTGATGGGTCATCTTCGGCTCTTAATCTTCTTTCGAACTAGATTTACTAGTTCAGTTTCCATCTCGGGGTCTACCTCCGACTCATACTCGTCCTCTTCCTTCGGGGTGGTTTGTTTGAGGCTTCTTCTTGAACACAAGTAAGGCAATATCTTTCTCGGGAACTGAATTAGATTGTTCATGGAGTTCAAATTCAGAAAATAATTCATCTAGTCTAATTTTTGAAAGGTCCTTAGAAACCTTGTAGGCATCGACCATGGATGCCCACAAGGTAGTCTTAGGGAAAGTATTTAAAGCATACCTTATAAGATCTCGATTTTTGACCTTTTGTCCGATGGCGTGGATATTGAGATATCTTGAATGCGGCGTGTAGTTGTGTTTACATCTCGTGTTCTGCATCTTAAGATTATATAACTTGTTGAAAAGTAGGTCATGTTTACATACCTTCGTAGTCGGTTCCTTTGTAGCTCTCTAATTTAGTCCATAGATCTTTCGCTAATGAAGGGGGCTGATTTAGTTCTTCTTTGGACAAGACATTGTAAGATTTAGGTTGCCTTGGAATCGGCTTCCACTTGTCTTTTCATGGCATTAGTCCATTGATCGTAATCCAATGATTCACCCACTTCTTTAGTAGGAAGCGTCAATCTGGTTTGGATTATGATCCACATCTCGATTTGGGTCTTTAGGAAGCACTCCATCTGACCCTTCCAGTAACGGAAGTCATCTCCATTGTAAAATGGAGGTCGAATTGTGCTAAACCCTTCGAGATGGGCCATTTAGACAAAAGAAGGAAAATAAGTACCTCGCAAAAACAAAATCAACCAAAATGTACCAAGACTTTCATCTTGGATTAGTAGTGCGGGAGAACGAATTTAAACTAAACAAAAATCTCATAAAACAAAAAGAAAAATCTGTAAGAAATTTGCTAGATTGGCGGTTTCACCAAATCGTAGCGTCCCCGGCTCTGATACCAATTGTTGGATCGATTTGAGCGCTAGAGGGAGAGTGAATAGCGCTATGCGATTTTTCGAATTCGTTTCGATAAAACACAAGTGCACAAGTAAGTAAAGATAATTTTGTTTTTACTTGGTTCACAGCCTTCCGTGTTCTAATCCAAGGCCCTAACGGTCCTAGACCATGTATGGAGGGCAAATCACTAAAAACACTCCTCGTTAGAGGTAGGAGTAAGTGAGTACAAGAAAACAAGAACTCAAGATAGAGGGACACTCCCCCTCTTTTCATTACAATTAAAGCTCCGAAAAAAGAAAGATTACAAAATTTGGAATAAAACCTAAAATGGAACTTTTACCGACAACTTAAGGAATGGTAGATTGAGCTCGAGTTGTCATCATTTCGAAACATGGAAATCGTCGTAGGATCGTCGAGTGTCATAGTGGTTCTAAGCACTTGGAGAGCTTTTGAATGATGAAAACGGTGTGGAGAACTCCTTATTTTATAGCCTTGAGAAACCCTAATCGTTGAGTTGAAGCCTTATCATCAAAAGCCACCTCACCCTAAGATAAGGGGATGAGGTTTTGACTCTCCTCGAAGCTAGAATTTGAACATCAGTCGACTGCTCAACCCTAGCAGTCGACTAATGGAAGCGACGATCATTGCCCAACGTGATTATTTGTTGCTAGGGTTTCCACTTAGAATGAAGAGTTAACTCGAAAATGCAGTTAATATAAGTAAATTTGATGGTCATTTACCATCTGATCTCGACTTAGACCTTCCATGGGATTTCTTAGTCAGATCGTCACTTAAGGACATCCCCGTACGGAGGACACGATCTTACTTACGCTCACTCACACGAGCTTACCTCAACCTTTTACCTTTGAAGCTTCACTTCCGATCTCCACCGTATTTCTTCAGCTCCCTCCGAAGTCCTCTCAGTGTCGCCCGACTACCATGGTTCCCTTTGAGTGTCGCTGACCTTCAGCTTAGCTTAGCATTCATGCATACTTGATTCAACTCGTGAGATAACAATATGAGCTTAACTTTGTGTCTTTTGCTATAATCAAAACTCAGGTTCGACTTAGGTGTCTACTGCACCAACATCGAATGCTTGGATAAACCAAGGAGCATAACATGTGCTAGTCTCATAGAATTGATGATGTCTAATCTCATCAATTCATCGACTAGGGATAGTTTCAATACTTGCATATTTACACTGTTGGTGCAGAGGCACCAGATAATAAAACCTAGGTTTTGATTATGGCAAAGACCCAAAGTTAAGGTCTTATCGTTATCTCATATGCTCTGTTAAGTGTGTAGAAATGATTAAGCTGAGTTGAAGGTCGATGGCACCCAGAGAATCTTGAGTCGAGAAACCGTGGTGGTCGGGCGATATCTGGAGAACTTCAGATGGAGTCGAACAACCCAGGTGAAGACCAAAAGCTAAGCTACAAGTCACAAAGGACCAGAGGTAAGCTCGAGTGTAAGTAAAGGTGAGGTCGGGACCTCCGTACGGGGATGACTTTAAGTTGCGATCCGACTAAGACTTCCAATGGAAGGTCTAGGTCGTGATCGGTCAGTAAGTAGCTGTCGAATTTATCTTTACTCATGTGTTTTCGAACTAACTCTGTGTTACAGTTGAATAACCAAGATGGCAGTCGACTGCTAGCTATTAGCAGTCGACTGTTGTTGGCATCAGTCGACTGATGGAGGTCATCAGTCGACTGCTATTCGAATTGCCCACTTCGATAAAGGTCAAGATAAGAACCCCTTTTCTTGGGGTGGGGTGTCCATTTGGATCAGATCTTGGACTCAACGTTCAGGGGCTTGGAAGCCTATAAAAGAAAGGAGGTTTCACCCCTTTAGGTCATCTCAATTGCTCTCAAAGTGCTCCCACAATGCCAAAATTCTACTCCGCCTTAACGCCATAATAAGCGATCGCCAAAGATCTATACTCTACTTCGTCTGTAGCTTCATTTGTACTTAATTTTGTACTCGGAGCTTTAATCGTGTGAGGTGAGGTAGGTTTGTTGCCTCATCCTTGAATTTTGGTTTTTGTGTAATCATGTCTCCTACCTCCAACGAGGAGGAGACTCTATAGTGAATTGCCCTCCATACGTGGTCTAGGATCACAGGACCTTGGAGTAGCAACGATTAGGTTGTGAACCAAGTAAAAACAAAATTGTGTCATTTACTTTTTTTCGCTGTGTACTTGGTTTTCATACGACGAAAAGATAATTTTACGATCGCTATTCACCCCCCCCCTCTAGCGATTCGTTTCGATCCAATAATTGATATTAGAGCGGGGGCGCTACGATTTGGTGCAACCACCAATCTAGCACTTTTTGGCTTCTTTTCGTATTTTTTGATTCGTGAATTATTTTAATCTTTCCTCTTTTTATTTCTCCCGCACTACTAATCCAAGACTTGCAACTTGTGTTTTGTCGTGTTTTTCTTGTGCAAAGTTTTAATCGATGACCCACATTGAGGGGTATAGCACCACCCGACCTCCGTTCTTTAATGGAGATGATTTCCATTATTGGAAAGGTTGGATGGAGTGCTTCTTGAAAACACAAGTCGAGACTTAGATAATAATCCAAACTGGATTTGCTCTACCCACCAATGATCAAGGGGAGCCTTTGGACTTCGACAAGTGGACCAACACAACAAAGAGGCAAGTTGAAACCGATGCAAAAGTGACTAAAATGTTGCATTGTAGTTTGTCCAAGGAGGAGCTCAACCGCGTTGGCCCATTCATAAGCACGAAGGATCTTTGGAATAAGCTCATCGAGCTTCACAAAGGAACCGTCGATGATAAGGTATGCAAAAGAGATTTACTTTTAAATAAATTGTATAATCTAATGATGCAGGAACATGAGACCACTACACAATTACATGCAAGGATCCAAGATGTTATGAACGACCTCCACTCGATCAGACAAAAAGTCAAGAATCGAGACATAATAAGGTTTGCTCTTAATGCTTTTCCTAGGACCACCTTGTGGGCATCCATGGTTGATGCCTATAAGGTATCTAAAGATTTGTCTAGGATTAGATTAGATGAATTCTTTTCTAAATTTGAGTTACATGAACAGACTAACGTGGTCCCGACCAAGAAAGGTGTGGCGTTGCTTTGTAGGACAAAGAAGGCGAAGAGCAAGAGCAAGATATCTTTTGAAGAAGAAGAATCGAATCGGAAGATGAATCTAAATCGGAATCCGAAAGGAGATGGAGGTCGTGCTAGTCAATCTAGTTCGGAGAATAATCAAAAAGAAAAGAGAGCAATTGAAGAACAAGGAACCCCCACAAAACTACACATGCTACGGGTGCAACAAGAAGGGTCATTACAAGTCAGACTGCCTAAAAATGAAGCCAAAACACAAGGAACCCAAGCAAGATTTTCAAGCAACGTGGGAGGAGGAAGAAGATTAAAATAACGATGACTTGGCATTTTATGGTGAAATCCGGTGCAGTCGAGTTAAGTCTGAAGTCGACTACAAATCCAACTCATCTCAGCGAATCGAGGATGAATTCGAGACAAGACTCAAAGCATGGTCAAAGAAAGATGTAAGCCGTTCACTAATTGTACGTTCACTGGTGTTAAATTTATTGTTAAATAGGAAATTAACTAAGTCCGAGTCTAGAGTTGAGTCGTTGCGTGTGGAGGTCGAAACCCTCAAGCAAAAGGCTACTCTAACCTCTTCAACTAGTCAAGTTCAAGAGGGGAAGCTCAACTCAAGTTGAAAAACTTGAGGAGAATTCTCTCTTGAAAGGATGAGTTCAAGAGCTTAAGGCTAAGTTGGAAAGGTTCTCGTTGGGATCCAAGAATCTTAACTGACTTCTAGGAACCCAACGAGTCGTGTACAACAAAGTCGAACTGAGGTTTAAGTCAAAGACAACGAATCGATCTTACATGTCTATTGTAAATCATAGTCATCAAAGAGTCCAAGCATGGGTCTCCAAAACTTTATTGAATTCACATATAAGGACCAATAAGTATTGGATTCCCCAGGATCAGGTCCACTATGTGGATAGACCATGTTGGTTCAATGGTCCAGGGGGAGCTAGTACTAAAATAGTGTACCCACTTTCTTAGTTAAAGCTTTGCATGCTTAGTTAATCTTTGTTTTAATTTTTAGAATGGCTAGATAGGACAAATAGTTAGTCAACTTTGATAACATAGTATCAAGACGTGGCAAGATGATAGTACGTTAGGGAAATGAAGTCTCGTGTATTCAAGCTAGATAAGGCATATCTAGCTTGGTGCACTTGGCTGAGTTAAACTAGTTGAAGCTACCTCATCGTATCCTAAACTAGTTAGACCAAGAAGTAATCTTAAGTAACTTAAGTAATCAATTTCTTGAATTTGGCTTTATCTAAGGAAGTGGTCGTTGTTCCGATCAAAGAAGGCCTCTGTGCCTCGTCATGACTTGGAAGCCAACTTCTCGAAAAGTTTAATTGACGAGCTAAGGGTTAAATCTAAAACTAACCAAGGTTGATTAGCTTCAAATCACTAAAACATAATCAATAAAACTTGAAATCATCTCACAAAACATATAAGGTGAACATGTTTTGAAACACATTGAATGGTTGAGATGTTAAGGATAATTAAAATGCGAATAATATAACTCTTCAAAATGATTTCAAAACTATACTTACTCTTTTAATCGACATTTAAATGTATAGTTATAATTTTTTGTGCCCGATACTAAATATATAACTCTCTAAGTCAAGTTTATTGCCCCATAAATCTTTTATATCTTATGTATTTGATTAAGGGAGAGAGCAAATTAACCTTCAGAGCTATATTACAAACTCCTAAAGTAACTTTTGAACTTATAATATTTTGGAAATTAAAATTATGTTTCAAAAAATTATTATTCGTAAAACTTGTTTTACAATTGTTGGTGCAGAGGGATATACCTCGAACAAATCTAGCTGATTCTAGATGCATGCTTGGACTCATATTTGATTTCATAATGTTTTAAAACCCCTATTTTATGTATACACCCCTAACTTTTTCTTTTTTGATTTATGGAAAAAGGGGGAGAAGAGCGAAAGTTAAGGTGGAGTAACATAAAGTATCTTTTTCAAAATTCACCTAGGGTTAAGGGGGAGATTTTGAAAAAGCATTTAATTATATTGTTTACTTTGTTTTATGCTTAATGTTCTCATTATCTTTGTGTCAGTTTGTCATTGATCAAAAAGAAGGAGATTGTTAGTGAAGGGGCACCAGATAATCAAACCTAGGTTTTGATTATGGCAAAGACCCAAAGTTAAGGTCTTATCGTTATCTCATATGCTCTGTTAAGTGTGTAGAAATGATTAAATTGAGATGAAGGTCGGCGACACCCGAAGAATCTCGAGTCGAGAAACCGTGGTGGTCGGGTGACACCGGGAGAACTTCGGATAGAGTCGAAGAACCCAGGTGAAGACCGAAAGCTAAGCTATAAGTCATAAAGGACCAGACATAAGCTTGAGTGTGTGTAAAGGTGAGGTCGGGTCCTCCGTACAAGGACGACTTTAGGCGTTGATTTGACTAAGACTTCTAGTAGAAGGTCTAGGTCGAGATCGGACGGTAAGTAGCCGTCGAATTTATCTTTACTCATGTTTTTTCAACTTAACTCTGTGTTACAGTTGAATAACCAAGATGTGATCATTGCTGGCTATTGGCGATCAAGCTGATCAGACTTCTATTCAAATTTCCCACTTCGATGAAGGTCTAGATAAGAACCCCTTCTCTTGGGGTGAGGTGTCCGTTTGGATCAGATCTTGGACTCAATGTTCAGGGGCTTGGAAGGCTATAAAAGAAGGGGGATTTCACTCCTTTAGGTCATCTCAATTGCTCTCAAAGTGCTCCCACAACGCCAAAGTTCTACGCCGCCATAACGCCGCTGTAACGCCGACGTGAAGCTAAAGATCTCTACTCGATTTCGTTGGTAGCTTCATTTAGTTCTTTCATTTGTACTTAGAGCTTTTATCGTACGAGGTGAGGTAGGCTTGTTTCCTCATCCTCGAGTTTTGGTTTTTGTGTAATCGTTGTCTCCTACTTCCAACGAGGAGGAGACTCTATGCATTTGAATTATTGTTTAAATTCCTGCACTATCTTTATGTTTTTGAATACTCTTTTTTGAATGCTTAATTTATATCTTCTTTAATTTCATTACCATCATAGTTTAGTTAGATTAAGGTTTTAATTACTTGCATTGTTTTTCATTTAGTAGGATTAGACTTTTAAATTTCAAACCCACATTTGAAATGGAAAATTCAAAGCAATAATTAGCAATCCTAAGATTACTATTCTATCGATTACACTCGTTGGGAAATGATCCGGGGCATCCACTATGCTATATTAGTGTAGAGAGGGTTTGGTAATTTATTTCGAATAGTACCACGACACAAACCGTCGTTATCACCACCTCCATCAGCCTCACGCCTATCGGATCCTTTCAAGTTTTTTATGACTTATTCATCCATACGCTAGCCTTCAAGTGCTTCCATCGGCTATTGTCATGTTAACCGGATCTACTTTGCCAAGATACATTTGGACTTATGCTGTCATGACAAACACATGGACTTTACGCCCCCAGGACTACAACTTGGACTTTACTCCCCCAATATCACACCCTTGGACTTCCCAATTGCCAAGTATTCATACTTGGACTTTCACCGCCAAAGTTCACTTAGACTTTACTCCCTAAGACTACACACTTGGACTTATGCCGCCAAGACTATACCTTTGAACTTTCCTTGCCACGTACCCATGACTTGGACTTTCCATTGCCAAGACCCATGCTTGGACTTTCTAATTGCCAAGTACCCATGACTTGGACTTCTCAAATGCCAAGACCATTCTTGGACTTCCCATGACAATCACATTGTCAATCGTTTTGTCAAACATCAGAATACTACTCGAGTCAAACTCGAGTCTGGTCAATCGTAACCTTGGTCGATTGCACCAACAAGTTTAATATTGGCTCCCCTTTGATCATTGAATCGATATGGTCTATCCACATAGTGAACTTGATCCTTGGGAACCCAATACTTGGTTGAACCTAGTTGTAATGTTAAACTAGTCTTAGGGACCCATTCTTGTATTCTTCTACAATTATGATTGACGAGTGACATAAATGATATATTTATTGATCTAAATGCGAGTCCAGTCTTATTGTACATGGATCTTTGAGTTCCAAGGATTAGGTTAAGACTCCTGGAGCCCAATGTGAACCTTTCCAATGATGTTCTAAGATCTTGAACTTGCCCTTTCAAGAGAGAATTCTCTTCCTCAAGTTTTTTGACTTGAGTTGAGTTTTCCTCTTGAACTTGACTAGTTGAAGAGGTTAGGTTACCCTTGTACTTAAGGATTTTAACCTCCTTAAGTAAAGACTCGACTTTAGACTCAGACTTAGTCAATTTATTATTCAAAAATTGTATAGCATCATGCAAAGTTTTAATTAATGAATGACTCACTTTGATTGACCCTTTTGAACCAGATACGGATCCATGGCTTGACTCAAACTCAGGATCAGTGTCAGATTCGGACTCTGACTCAGTGTCGACCTCAGACTTAGACTCGGACTCAGACGATCTTGCCATGAGAACCAAGTTGTTGACTTGGTCTTCTTTTTCCTCAAACGATTCCTCCCGTGTTGTGTTGAGTGCTTTCTTGGTTTGTGGTCGCTTATTCTTTAACTCCGGACACTCGGACATGAAGTGTCCCTTCTTGTTTCACTCGTAGCACTTGTAGTTTTGACATGTGCTGAATCTCTTCTCCTTCGTTGGCTTGGTTGGTCACCTTCTACTCTTGATCAACTTTCAAACTAGGGTGACTAGTTCGGTTTACATCTCTTCATCTAGCTCCGATTCAGACTCGTCTTCCTCGGGAGGAGGTTTGCTTTTTCCCTTCTTTCGACCTGTAAATAAGGCAATACTTTTGTCGACCGGAGTCGAATTAGATTGTTCATGTAATTCAAATTTAGAAAACGTTTCATCTAACATAATTTTAGACAAATATCTAGATACCTTATAAGCATCAATCATGGATGCCCAAAAAGTAGTCCTAAGAAAGGCTCTTAGAGCATACCTTATGATGTTACGGTTCTCCACCTTCTGTCCGATGGCATGAATGGCATATAATATGTCTTGTGAAGGGACGAAGCTTCACTTCCCTCTTCAACTTGGTTACTTGTGCATGGTGATCCCATCGACGTCCCCGGATTAAAAAATTAATCCTTGACGAAGAGGGATTACCCAAGCAACCGATCCATCATCGTTCTTTTCGAATAGAGTGGTCACTTGAACAAACTTATTGTTCAAGTAACCTACCTCTTTTCTTCGATTAGCCGCGGAATAGACGATGTACGGATCGCCAATTTTTGTGTTTGTTTTCGGGGTCCAAGTAAATTAGCCACATATAATACATACAACATGCATAGAATAAGAAAACATACATAAACAAGAATTATACCTCTTGTTTACCTCAAAGTCTTCTATTGTATGTCCTTCCTCCTTTTAGACGTCGTGTGGGCGACGATCTTCCAAAAGTCGAAGGCTCCTAGATCACGTTCCTCCCTTCCTTGCTCACTCCGAACAAAGGGAAGAATAAAGCAAAACTCTTTCTCCTATCTAGAACCGACCACCAAGCTCCAAGCTTGATCCTTGTCGCTGGCCAAGGAGAGGAAGAGGAGCGTCAGCCAACCTTGAAGGAAGGGTTGTCGCCAGCCAAAGGAGAGGAGGAAAGGGTGCTCCGACCAAGAGAGGAAGAAGAGAGGTTAAACCCTAACCACCTTGCTGCCAGCCCTAGCTCTTGGACAATAGGCGCCGCCCAAAGCAAAAGGAAACAAAACCCTAATGCCTTGCCACCCAAGCCAAGGAAGCAAAACCCTAATCTCCCAAAAGATGATACACGCCCAAGCCTTGGCCCTCCTTTTATAGAGCTAGGCTTAAGCCTCTTTTTAATCTCCACCATCGGATCTAGAGATTTAAACTCAGCCGTCGGATATAGAGATTTAATCTCCACCGTCGGATCTAGAGATTTAACCTCAACCGTCAGATCTAGAGTTCCATCTTCCACCATCGGATCTAGGCTTCATGAGGGTTTTAATAGGCTACAATAGGGACCATGAGGAGGAGTTGGATCTTGGCCACCCAATGGATCAAGCCCACATAAAGTCCGATCCATTAATGATAATCCATTCCACTAGAGGATTATCATTGATCTACCTCACCAACCCCCATAAATCAATATGGGCTCCATATATTAATTGTACAAATATCTCCCCATATTTAATATCTCGAATGTCCGTCAATTAATCAATTTACTGACAATTAATTAATCAACATCTAACTCCATGAGTGGTACCACTCAACCTTATCATCATGCCTGACCAAGTCCACCTGCAGGGTTTACATGATGAACCTTATGAGCTCCTCAAGGGGACATCATCATCCTAATATATAGGACACAGTTTCCTCCTATAATCAATGGCACACTATGTAAATAATATCATTTTTTAACTTATCGAGCCTATTGATTTACTCTATAAATCTCGTCCATTGGTAAATCAAAGAAATAAATACTAAGGATATGTGCCCATTATTATATCGGGATTAAGAGCATATACACCATAATATCGGAGGTATGATTCAATTATGTAGTCAGCAATAAATTGAATCACCTGTAAGTCGGTCCTGCTCAATACACACAAAGTGTACTAGTATAATTCTATGGTCTAGAGAAACCAATATCAAATCACACTACAATCATACCAATGGTTTGTCCAAAACCATCTCGGTTGTGAGCCTTTACTTATACTCTACAAGGAACTAATAACATGATCTCCCGTGTGACACTACACACCATGTTATCTACAATATAATATATTAGACAATATGCATAACCATAAATATGCAAACAATGATCATGTGATTCTTATTTCAAAAATAAAGATGTTCATACAAAAGATAGACTTTTCAGTATACATCCCAACAATCTCCCACTTATACTAAAAGACTATGTTGTCTTTATACTGCCATACATCTGATTCCTATTCCCTCCACATGCCTATCAAAAGCTCTCACTGGAAGGGCCTTAGTGAAAGGATCTGTCAGGTTATCCTTTGATGCAATCTTGGCCATAGCAACTTCTCCTCGTTTTATGATTTCTCGTATCAAGTGGTACTTGCACTCTATGTGTTTACTTGCCTTATGGGATCATGGTTCCTTCGAGTTTGCAACTGCACCACTATTATCACAATAAATTGTGATATTTCTAGGCAAACCAGGAATTACATCCAAGTCCATCAAGAATTTCCTGAGCCATACAGCTTCTTTGGCCGCTTCATAGGTTGCCACATACTCAGCTTCCATGGTAGAGTCCGCCACGCATTTCTGCTTGACACTCCTCCATAATGGCTCCACCTCCCAAAGTAAACACAAAACCTGAGGTAGACTTACTGTTATCCCTATCTGATTGGAAGTTGGAATCTGTGTAACCCACAGGGAGTAATTGATCTGCCTAGTATACTAGCAAATAATCCCTAGTCCTTCTCAGGTACTTCAATATATGCTTTACCGTAGTCCAATGTCCCTATCCTGAATTACTCTGATATCTACTAACCATGCCAACGGCAAAGCAGATATCCGATAGCATAGGATACATGAGGCTTCCTACTGCCGAAGCATAAGGAACTGCCTTCATCTCCTCTATCCCCTTTGATGTTCTAGGACACATCTCTTTAGATAAAGGTATTCCATGCCTAAAAGGTAGAAAACCTTTCTTGGAGTTCTGCATGCTAAAACAAGCCAAAATGGTGTCTATGTATGAAGCTTGAGATAAGCACAACATCCTTTTCCTGCGATCCCTTATAACCTTGATCCGAAGGATGTGTCCCACTTCTCCCAAGTCCTTCATATCAAATTGTTTGGACAACCATACCCTTACATCCGATAACACCTTGACATTGTTTCCAATTAACAAAATGTCATCTACATATAGTATAAGAAATACTACTATATTTCCGTCACATCTCTTGTATACACAAGACTCATCCGGACTTTGAATAAATCCATAAGACTAGATTACCTCATCAAAGCAGTTGTTCCAAGATCTCGAAGCTTACTTCAATTCATAAATGGACCGATTAAGCTTGCACACAAGATGCTCTTTGCCCTTTGCAATGAATCCCTCTGGTTGCTTCATATAGATGTTCTCCTCAAAACTTCCATTAAAGAAAGCTATCTTGACATCCATCTGCCATACCTCATAATCCATATGAGCAGCAATACATAAGAGAATCCAGATAGACTTAAGCATGGATACCGACGAAAAGGTCTCCTCATAATCAATACCCTCTTTCTGAGTATACCCTTTTGCAACAAGCCTTGCTTTGAAGGTCTCAACCTTCCCATTTATTCCTCTCTTTCTTTTGTAGATCCACTTGAATCCAATGGTTTTTACACCATCGGGTGGTTCTACTAGCTCCCAGACCTGATTTGAATCCATAGATTCCATCTCAGAATTCATCGCACTTTGCCAAGATACTGCATCTTTATCTTGTATTACCTCATCATATGTCCAGGGATCAAGTTCATGTTCGTCAGGGACGAAATTAGAAGATTCTCCCAAGAACATAAATCTATCAGGCGTCTAACAACCCTCCCACTACGACGAGGTATCACCTGTGTGTTGGGAATCGGCTCGGAGGCTCATCCACTCCCATGTCCCCGGATTAAAATTTTCACTAATAAAAACTAATCCGGATGGGATGAGTTTCCTAAGCACAACCAATTCGTCGTCGTGCTAACAACTTGAGCAATCGCTTGAACAAACTAGTTGTTCAAGCAACCAAGGTCTTCTAGTTGGTTAGCCGCGGAAGAGACGACAGATGGATCGCCGGTTTTTGTGTTTATCTTCGGAGTCCATGATTATACAAATACATACACATGCAAACTAGTATAATCAACACATACTAATCAAAATAATAAGAACATGCAAAGATCAATAATAAAAGTTATAAAACTTTTATACCTCTTGATCTTCTATCGTATGTCCTAACCTCCTTGTAGACTTCGTGTGGGCGAAGATCCTCCACAAGTTGAAGCTTCCTAGATCTTCTTCAATCCAAAGAAAGAAGAACTCTCCTTCCCTTCTTGCTTGAGCCAACCACCAATCCACAAAGGATTGATGCCGTCGGCCCCAAGAATAGAGAGAACAAAATGGAAACCACCAAGGAACCAAACTAGGGACAAACCCTAGCTTCTAGTGTCGCCGGCCAAGATGGAGTGAAGAGGAGAAAGGGAATATGTTGGGCGCCAGCCAAGGTATAGGGAAAAGAGAAGGAGCCAGCAACACCCTAGGAAGAAGAAGAGCTCCTCTCCTATAGTTGTCGCCCACCTTCTTGCAAACCCTAGCCATCCAACCATAAGAGCCAAACCCTAATTTAATTAGGGTTTCCTCCTTAGGCTTTCTTGCCGCCTAACCAAGGTGGAAGGAAGAGATCTAGGAACCGGCCACCTTCCCTAGGAAGAAGAAGAGCTCTTCTCCTATAGTTGCCGCCCCTCTCCTTCCAAACCTTGCCACCCAACCAAAGGAGCCAAACCCTAATCTAATTAGGGTTTCCTCCTTAGGGTTTCTTGCCGCCCAAGCGATTGATGGGCAAAACCCTAATCTCCAAAAACCAAATCCTCCTTTGCCGCCCAACCCATTCTCCCATATATATAGAGTTAGGTTTAGGCCTAGGTTTAATCTCCTCCATTGGTTCTAGAGATTTAATCTCAACCGTCGGATCTTAGAGATTTAATCTCAACCGTCAGATCTTAGAGATTTAATCTCAACCTTCGGATCTAGAGATTTAATCTCAACCGTCGGATCTAGAGATTTAATCTCAACCGTCGGTTCTAGAGATTTAATCTCCACCGTCGGTTCTAGAGATTTAATCTCCACCGTCGGTTCTAGAGATTTGTTTTCCATCATTGGATCTAGACTTCATGAGGTTTATATTAGGCTACGATAGGGACCATGAGGAGGAGTTAGATCTTGGCCACCCGATGGATCGGAACCACACAAACTTGATCCATCAATGATGTTCCATTCCACTAGAGGATCATCATTGAACTACCTCACCAACCCCCATAAATTAATATGGGCTCCATATATTATTTGTACATCCATCTCCCCGTGTTTAAGATATCGAATGTCCGTCAATTAATTGATTTACTGACCATCAATTAATTAACATCTAACTCCTCGAGTAGTACCACTCAACCTTATCATCATGTTGACTAAGTCACCCTGCAGGGTTTACATGATGAACCTTATGAGCTCCTCAAGGGGACATCATCAACCTAATATATAGGACACGGTTTCCTCCTATAATCAATGGCACACCATGTAAATAATATCATTTCCCAACTTACCGGGCATATTGATTTAATCCATAGAAATCTCACCCTTTGGTAAATCAAAGAAATAAATACTAAGTACATATGCCCGTTATTATATCGGGATTAAGAGCATGTACAACATAATATCCGAGGTCCAATTCAATTATGTAGTCAGCAATAAATTGAATCACCTCTATGTCGGTCCTGCTCAATACACCTAAGTGTACTAGTGTAACTCTATGGTCAAGACAAACCAATACCAAGCTACACTACAACCATGCCAATGGTTTGTCCAAAACCATCTTGGTTGTGAGCCTCTACTTATATTCTACAAGGAACTGATAACATGATCTTCTGTACCACACCAAGCACCATGTTATCTACAATGTAAAATATTAGACAATATGCACACATATAAAAATATGCAAACAATGATCATGTGATTCTTATTTCAAAATAAAGATGTTCATACAAAAGAGCTAGGCTTTCAGTATACATCCCAACACTGTGTATCCTCTGTGACACGCGGTGTAGTCACTTGTGGTATATCCTCTTGTACCGGTGGTACTGAAGTAGTGAATTCCCCTCTCAATTCCTCTAGAACAATCTTACTCATGGGCTTGTGGTTCATCACATAGTCTTCCTCTAGAAATCTGGCATTCGTGCTAACGATCACCCTCTGATCTCTAGGACTATAAAACAAACCACCTTTCGTTTCTCTAGGATAGCCAACGAACATGTGCACTTCTGTACGAGGTTCCAACTTACCAGCATCTACCTTCAGCACATGGGTTGGACTCCCCCAAATCCGAATATATCTCAGACTAGGCTTTCGCCCAGTCCACAATTCTGTAGGAGTAGAAGGCACTGTTTTAGATGGTACCAAGTTCAGAATATACACTGTCATATCCAGAGCATTCCCCCAGAATAAATCTGGCAACTCAGAATAACTCATCATCGATCTAACCATCTCCATAAGAGTCATATTCCTTCACTCTACTACACCATTCTGCTGGGGTGTGCCAGGTACAGACAATTGGGATTGAATCTCAGCCTCTGATAAGTAATTCCTAAACTCTCCCAAGAGGTACTCACTGCCACGATCAGATCGTAGTGTCTTGATACTTTTACCTTGACGTTTCTCCACATCAGCCTTGAATTCTTTGAGCCTGTCAAAGCGTTCAGACTTGCGGTGCATCAAGTAAATATATCCATATCTTGAATAATAATCTATGAAAGAGACGAAATATTCAAAACCACCTCTTGCCTGGATAGACATAGGACCACACAAATCAGAATGAACCAATTCCAACACATCTTTAGCTCTATACCCATTGGCCTTAAAAGGCCTCTTGGTCATTTTACCTTCCAAGCAAGATTCGCAAGTTGTGAAATCTTCCACCACTAATGAACCCAGAGGTCCATCAGCAATCAACCTTTGAATTCTGCTTAGGTTAATATGACCTAACCTTATATGCTAAAGATATGTTTGGTTCATTTTCGAAGGTTCTTTTCTCTTATTAGAATTAGAAGATGAGTTATTTACTTCTATTTGCATCGTGGGAGCTTTTGGTTCAAGGGTATATAAATTTCCTACCAATGCACCAGAACAGATATTTTCCATATTCTTTTTTATAATAACTCTGTCATTAAAAGAAATAGAATATCCATCTATAAATAATTTAGAAACAGAAATCAAATTCTTTCTAAATAAAGGTACATAAAGGCAATTTCTCAGAACCAAAGTTTTATTTCTATCAAAAGACAAATAAACATCTCCCACTGCAACAGCCGCCACCTTCGTAGCATCGCCCAAGTAAACGGTAATCTCCCCCTCAATCAGTCATCTGGTTTCCTGGAACACTTGCAAAGTATTGCAGACATGATCAGTGGCTCCCGTATCTACACACTAGGGGCTAGTAGATAACACCGCTAAACATGTTTCAACGACTAGACCAAAAGATATACCTTTGTTCTGCTTCCGGTTGGGGCAGTCCTTCTTCCAATGTCCAGTCTGCGTGCAAGTGAAGCACTTGTCTTTCGGCTTCTTCACTCCTCCCTGAGATCCTCCCGCCACCTTTACCCCCACCTTGTTTCTTCTTCTTCTTGCCTTTCGACTTAGAAGTAGAAACCTTTTGGGCAACCATGGCCTGAGCCTAAGCACTCTGACGAAAAAGCCCCTCTACCGCCTGGAGTTCTGTCAGAAACTTTGCCAACGAATACAACCTCTTATTCATGTTGTAGTTCAGATGAAACTGCTCAAAACTCCTAGGTAGAGACTGTAGAATGATATTGACCTAGGTTTCCCCATCGATCTCAGCTCTAAGGACCTCCAACTCATTCAAATGAGTCATCATCTTGAGAGCATGATCCCTCACGGGTGTTCCCTCGATCATGGTGGTCGTCATCAAGTTCCTCATAGCTTCCTGCAGCCCGATTCTGGTGTCTGAAAAGCTCCTTGGGATTGAGCATCATGTCATTAGCAGTGGACATGGTTTGATGTTGATGTTGCAATACATTTGACATAGAAGCCAAAATGTAACACCGCGCCATCTCATCAGCCTTTATCCACTTCTTATAATTCTCCTTCTCCTTTTCCCCCCAGAATCATCTGTAGGCTTAGGAGGACACTCTTCGAAGAGTACATATTTGTACTCCTCAGCAGTCAAGACAATATCAAGATTCCTCTTCCAATCAACATAATTGGATCCAGTAAGTTTATTCTCTTTTAGTATCACAGAAAGCGGGTTGAAAGTCATTTTTGAAAAACCTAAGAATCACATAGATCAAAACATTAGATTTCAAAAATTATTGATTCCTCAAACAATAAAATTTTAAAATCAACCAACACCTCAAAACACCGAGAATATTGTATGCCACGATGGTGTGGACGTATACGAATTCTAAATTTGTAAGAGGAGGTTTTACCCATTAATTTTACTATCTTGTCAACCTAACTTTTTGACAAATAAAATTAATAGTTGGTTCTTCTTCGGCCCTACAAATAAAATCAGTGACTCTGATGGGGAGGATACTCCTATTTGCATCAAAGTGTTCACCATTACTTGGTACCAAGGCAATTATCTCGGGTTATGTGCCTTCTGATGGGGAAGTACACACGCTCAATAATAATTTCCTATAATCATATTCGACCCTATGATCCCAAAACAAACTCATTCAATGGGGAGGAAGGCACTCAGAGTTGACGCACAAGTTTGTTTGCATCAAATGTCAAATCGTAATGGAGGTCGTGGGAATTTATAAAAATATCCCTCTCCCACTTAGTAATTTAAAATTCAGGAATTTTCCTAGCACACAACATGCAAATCAAACAAGAATCAATAAATATGAAAAAAAATATTTTCCAACTATTATGGCTTTTGTTCTCCAATATGCCTCCCGTCGTATCGCCATCTCGTCCGCTCCTCCCTACGCCATGTACAAGCCATCCGGAGATCCGAGCCGAGAATAATTATTTTAATTTACATCCATCGATCCTATACTCCACGAAGGAGTGTACATGAAATCTAGATCGAAAGTAAACTAAAATAAAAAGAGTGGCTAAACAATGTCGTACTTAATTATAAAAATTAAATACTAACCTCGTCAACCCCGAGGATTCAAATAATATTACACACATGCAATCACATACACACACATATAGCCATAATAGTGGATCTTATGCTTGTAACCAAAAAGTTAGCCTATGCACATCCTACTATCATCCGGCACATACAATATATGAGAAGTGCATAAAATTAATCGAATCCAAAACACACAAAATCGGAAACCGTGGCTCTGATACCAATTGAAGGGACGAAGCTTCACTTCCCTCTTCAACTTGGTTACTTGTGCATGGTGATCCCATCGACGTCCTCGAATTAAAAAATTAATCCTTGACAAAGAGGGATTACCCAAGCAACCGATCCATCGTCATGTTATTCGAATAGAGCGGTCACTTGAACAAACTTGTTGTTCAAGTTACCTACCTCTTTTCTTCGATTAGCCACGGAATAGACGATGTACGGATCGCCGGTTTTTG
The DNA here is from genome assembly GCA_025175895.1 of Wurfbainia villosa. Classification (NCBI taxonomy): domain Eukaryota; kingdom Viridiplantae; phylum Streptophyta; class Magnoliopsida; order Zingiberales; family Zingiberaceae; genus Wurfbainia; species Wurfbainia villosa. The sequence goes on along the minus strand of CM045990.1, from coordinate 24,045,510 downwards.
TGTTTATATTCGGGGTCCAAGTAAATTAGCCACATATAATACATACAATATGCATAGAATAAGAAAACATACATAAATAAGAATTATACCTCTTGTTTACCTCAAGGTATTCTATTGTATGTCCTTCCTCTTTTTGGACGTCGTGTGAGTGACGATCTTCCAAAAGTCGAAACCTCCTAGATCACGTTCTTCCCTTCCTTGCTCGCTCCGAACAAAGGAAAGAATAAAGCAAAACTCTTTCTCCTATCTAGAACTGACCACCAAGCTCCAAGCTTGATCCTTGTTGTCGGCCAAGGAGAGGAAGAGGAGCGCCGGCCAACCTTGAAGGAAGGGTTGTCGCTGGCCAAAGGAGAGGAGGAAAGAGTGCTCCGGCCAAGAGAGGAAGAAGAGAGGTTAAACCCTAACCACCTTGCCACCGGCCCTAGCTCTTGGACAATAGGCACCGCCCAAAGCAAAAGGAAACAAAACCCTAATGCCTTGCCGCCCATGCCAAGGAAGCAAAACCCTAATCTCCCAAAAGATGATACATACCCAAGCCTTGACCCTCCTTTTATAGAGCTAGGCTTAAGCCTCCTTTTAATCTCCACCGTCGGATCTATAGATTTAATCTCAACCGTTGGATCTAGAGATTTAATCTCCACCGTCGAATCTAGAGATTTAACCACAACCGTCGAATCTAGAGTTCCATCTTCCACCATCGGATCTAGGCTTCATGAGGGTTTTAATAGGCTACAATAGGGACCATGAGGAGGAGTTGGATCTTGGCCACTCAATGGATCAAGCCCACATAAAGTCCAATCCATTAATGATAATCCATTCCACTAGAGGATTATCATTGATCTACCTCACCAACCCCCATAAATCAATATGGGCTCCATATATTAATTGTATAAATATCTCTCCGTATTTAAGATCTCGAATGTCCGTTAATTAATCAATTTACTGACAATTAATTAATCAACATCTAACTCCATGAGTAGTACCACTCAACCTTATCATCATGCCTGACCAAGTCCACCTGCAGGGTTTACATGATGAACCTTATGAGCTCCTCAAGGGGGCATCATCATCCTAATATATAGGACACGGTTTCCTCCTATAATCAACGGCACACCATGTAAATAATATCATTTTCCAACTTACCGAGCCTATCGATTTACTCTATAAATCTCGCCCATTGGTAAATCAAATAAATAAATTCTAAGTACATGTGTCCGTTATTATATCAGGATTAAGATCATGTACACCATAATATCCGTGGTCCGATTCAATTATATAGTCACTAATAAATCGAATCACCTCTAAGTCGGTCCTGCTCAATACACACAAAGTGTACTAGTGTAATTCTATGGTCAAGACAAACCAATACCAAATCACACTACAACCATACCAATGGTTTGTCTAAAACCATCTCGATTGTGAGCCTTTACTTATACTCTACAAGAAACTGATAACATGATCTCCCGTGTGACACTACACACCATGTTATCTACAATGTAATGTATTAGACAATATGCATAACCATAAATATGCAAATAATGATCATGTGATTCTTATTTTCAAAAATAAAGATGTTCATATAAAAGATAGACTTTCATTATACATCCCAACATCTTGGATGCGAGCATGGAGTTGGCTCGCGATCTCATTATCCTACATTTTCAGATTATATATCTTATTGACTAAAAGGTCTTTCTTACATACCTTCATGTCGGATGTCCCTTCGTGGAGTTCAATGAGTTTATTCTATATATCCTTTGCACTGATGAAGGGACCAATGCAGTTGAGCTCCTCCTTAGATAAGCCGCATTGCAAGATTTGAGTGACTTTTGCATCGGCTTCAACTTGTCACTTCATTGTAGTAGTCCACTTGTCACAGTCCAAAAACTTTCCTTGATCATTAGTCAGTAGATTAAAATCCGTTTGGATAACGATCCACATATCGACTTGCATCTTAGGGTAACACTCCATCCGATCCTTCTAATAATGGAAGTCATCTCTGTTAAATAATGGAGGTTGGACATTGTTGTACCCCTCAAGAAGAGCCATGGATTGCCTTGCAAACCAAAAACACAAACCGAAATTTCCAAGACTTGGTCTTGGATTAGTAGTGCGGGAGAGAAGAATAAAAATTAAAATACACAAACAAAAATAAACAAGGCCGAAAGAAAATCTACTCAAAGTGGTGGTTGCACCAAAATTGAGCACCCCCGGCTCTGATACCAATTGAAGAATCATAAAGACTCGGTAGAGGGGGTGAATAGAGTTTTAAAGTCTTTTGTTTTTCTTTCATAAAACATGTAGGAGATTGCAACGAAAAATAAAAACAAAACACACACGATACGATTTTACTTGGTTCATAGCCAAATGACTGCTAATCTAAGGTCCATGCGATCCTTGATCGCTTTCGAGGGGCAATCACTAAAGAGAGTCTCTTCCTCGTTGGAGGTAAGAGATAAAACAATTACAATTAAATGAAAGGGATGGTAACAACCTTATCGGTCCCTATACAAATTAAGTACAAAAAAACAATGAAATTATACCGACAAACTAAATGAAAGATGGAGCATGGTCGGAGTTTAGACGATGAGTGGAACTAGGTTGCTTGAGAAATTGTGAGAGCTTGAGTGTTTGAAGTGCTTCCCTAGGGTTTGCAATTGAACCTTCTTTTATAGACCTTCCTAAGCCTTCAAGATCATCATTTTTATCAAGATCTAGATAAAACTTTATCCAAAATTCTTTTCTTTGAGGTGGCATTTGGTTCTTCACGAGTACACCAATCGACTACTCCTATTGCAATGACTAGCCCGATCCTCCCACAAGATTAATGCAATGTATACAACAATAGTGATGATTGTTAGTAATATATGAGAGATGTCCTAAGGCAATCGCCCTATGTTTGAACCATTTATATAATAAATGAAGATTCACTATTTGAGTATACTTGTTTTCATGTATTTGATTAGATCTTAAACTCATTTACTGAATGTCCACGATATGATTCACAGCATGAGAGAATTTGTGATTGGATCACAACTAGTGAGTATCTCTACATGTGTAATTGTGATGTATCGAAATTATCCCTAGTCGATGAATTGATGGATTTGGACACCATCAATTTTGTCGAGACTTGCATGAGGTATACTCCTTGGTGTATCCAAGCAGTTAAATCTCACTAGCTGGAGACATTGTGATATCCAGAGTTAATCGTGGATGCTAGTTATGGTAACTAGTTCATTGGAGTGACCAGCTATAAGACTTCATATGGTTCTCTGCATATATAGATATGTCAATGAAGTTCTTACTGCAACTTAAGTGCAATGTTCCTTTGACTTGCGATATTCAAGTCATCTAGATCATGAAGACTTATGCTTTGACATCTTAAGCAAGCATCTCTGAGGAGATGTAGACCCGGGATGATTTGGTATAAGTCGAAGTGATCAAAGGTGTTTGAATAGCCTATAAAGGATTCACCACTCCTAGCGAGGATATGTATACCCATGGCCTCTCGTCGGATTGTTACTAAAGTCTTTGGACAAAGCATTACATGTTTAGAGTAAGGTACTCTTGGATACATGAGAAGTAACTAGAATCCGTAGGACGAGGAAATGATACTTGGGCTAGGTGTGACGTAGTCAACCTAGTGGGGACTGACACTATAGACTATGTCCTGAACCAAGTGGGTATATGATGAGTGAAAGGAATGGGGCACGATTCATTGTAGCTGCTGAAGGGTTTCAGAAATAGTTCTAGATCAACCATTGATCTTTTCGGTTAATTGGGGATCATGATGTACTACTAGGTGCCACTCATGATCGTTCTATAATTAATGGTTAATTATAGACAGCCAACATAAACCGAGAACCTATTTGGTCACACACACAACAAGCATAATCTGAAGAATTTAAAACGAGCTTGAGAATGAGATTCTCAGACTGAGAGAAACTAGGTTTGGTTGTACTAAACAAGGATCGAGCATGAAATCGTTTCAGTCACAATGGAAGCATGGATGGGTCGTGTCTTATGAAGACATGATGGATGAACAAAATTGGTTTGGTTCTAATCTAATGGTGGAGAATAAACCAAAGGGGTTTGGTTTTTTTAAACGAATGAACCAAAGTTGGTTCGGTTTGTTTTAACTTAAAATAGACCAAATTGGTTTGGTTTATTTATATTAAATTAATGGAGCAGGTTAACAGGTTTTTGGTTATGAACCAATAACCATTAGGAGAATTTGTTCTCTATAAAATAGGGCTTAAGGGTTTTGAGAAAGCCCAACCCTAATCTTGCCGCCCCCTCCCTCTTCTCCTTGTGAAGTCGGCGCCCAACCCCTTGCCGCCGCCCAACCCTTGTGTCACCGTCCAAGTTGTTTCCAGGTCCAATCTCCTGCCGGTGATCCTCCGGCGACCCTTCGGTGATCTTCCTTGGCTCCGGTGACAAGGTGAGTATCTAGCTTTCCTTATTTGGCCGGCGCAAGTTCTCCACCAAAGCTGTCCAGTTTTCTGGACAGCTTGTTTCCTTCTTGTCGGAGTGTCGTTTGGATGACATTTGGAGCTCCGACAGCGTCTACCTTGCCGGGGATTCGATCTTTGGTAATCCTCATAGGTGGAGGATGAAGAGTTCGTCAAACGGTTGACGAATACCTCTTCGGAGAAGACAGTTTTGGGGACTCGGTTTTGAATCCGAATTTTGTGATCTTCTCTCGATCACATCGTCTTTGACACGAGGCTAGTGACTCATACGAAGATGAAGCTCGTGACTTTGTGACGTCATCCCGAAGATACTCGGCGTGGATACGGATAGAGGCAATTCTAGCGAGGGTTGCTCCGGTTGATGTCTTTCCCGCTACACGTGATACGTCAGGTATACGTAGAATAATTTTCTTTTATTGCAAAATTTGAATTTATAGTTATGTCTATGCATGTTGTACTATGCATGCATGTGGTGTGTGTGATGTAATAAATTATATTTATTACTTTTTATTTATTCCGCTGTGCACATATTTACGAAACATGTTCGAACACACACTCGCCGCGGTGCCGGAAACCCAACAGTGGTATCAGAGCCCAGGTTGTGTTTCGACATAATCGTAAAATTGTTTTGCGATAGTCGTAATTGTATTTATGGAAATTTTTTACTTTTGGAAAGTTTGGAGTATTTATGAAAATTTTCTAATTTTGGAAAGTCTAGAAGTATTTATGGAAATCTTCTACTTTTGGAAAGTTAGAAGTATTTATGGAAATTAACATTTTCCATAAATAAAATATTTGATTATATTTGAAAATTTATTTCCTAATTTAATCATGATTTGATTTGGGAAATCAAATCTAAAATATTTTTTATTTCCATAAATATTTTTGACAAATTAGGAAATTTGTTTCCTAAATTAAAAATTGACTTTCCTTAATTGAGACCTTCCATAAATAAAATATGTGATTAGATTTGAAAATTTGTTTCCTAATTTAATCATGATTTGATTTTGAGAATCAAATCTTAAACATATTTTATTTCCATAAATAGTTATGACATATAAGGAAATTGTTTACATGCCATAATTGTATGTCATGTAATTGCATTAGATGCATATCATTATGACATGCGTATCAGGACATGTAAATGTATGTCATGTATGTCATAGCATGTAGATAATAGTTATTTGCATGCAAAGAGGATGAGACATAAAAACCCTAACACAATATTAAAACCTACACCTTCTATTAATATTGATAGAACAAGAGTTCTATTTTCTGTTTGGGTTTATGTACTCTCACAAAGCCCGGCTCGAACCCGAACATGTACAAACCATGGAATAGTTTAATACTAATATGGTAAGAGTCAGAGGTCAATCGTTATCTTTGGTTGTTGGACTCTCTCCAAGCCGAGCTAATTGGTTGAATGCGCTCTAACCATATTAAAACTATTTCTCGATTAATGGGTTGGCTTTAACCTGGAGCATTGGCTTGTTGGACTCTCTCCAAGGTCGATGTGAAGGGAGGTGAAGTTGGGTGTTATGCATATGATGCATACTTGTTAATGAGTTAACAACCCGATGTATGTGTGAACATTCAATTAGTTGATAGCACATTATGATAGTTGCATATATGTGAGATGCAATCGGTATATTTGATACCTACCATCATAGCTATGAATGGCTTGTTGGACTCTCTCCAAAGTTGTTCATATCTATGTTGGATATCAGCCCATTCGGAGATGGACCTACGATCTCCCGAAGTGATTTTGGGGTTTTTGAAATTCGAAAAATAAATGGGATTTATGAATGTATATTGATGCATTTTAAATCATTTTTCTCATATATGCTCGTTTTGTATTTCTAGGTTAATCGATTGATCATGACGTCTTTGAATTTGCGCACTATTTTGGATTCAAACAAATTGACTGGGCCTAACTTCTTGGACTGGCTTAGAAACTTGAGAATTGTTCTCAAGGCAGAAAAGCTTGTGTATGTCCTCGAAGCGTCTCTTCCCGCCCGTCCTAGTGATGATGCAACACCGGACCAATTGTTGGCCCATCAGAAACATGTGAGTGATTCTGAGCAAGTGAGTTGCATCATGCTAGCCGCGATGGTACCCGAGCTGCGGAAGCAGCATGAGCATATGGATACTCACACCATAGTCCTTCATCTTTATGAGTTGTTTGATGAGCAAGTGAGATTCGAAAGGTTCGAAGTCTCCAAGCTCCTCTTCACCTCTGAGATGCAAGAAGGTTCATCTGTAATACTGCTCAACATGCTGAAGACTGTGGAGACTTCTGAGAAGCATGAGCAGGGGACGGTGCTGTTAGTTGATTCCTCGAAGAAAAGTTCTAAGAGGGAGTCAAAAGAACAGAAGAAGGGGAAGAAGAAAAAGGCTAAAAAGGCAGAACTAGCTCAAAAGGGCACTTGCCATCATTATGGCAAGGAGAGCCATTGGCAAAGAAACTGCAAGATTTATCTTGAGTTCGTAAAGAAGAATAAGGCATCAGATGCCCTATCTTCTTCAGATATCTTCGTTATTGATTATCATTCTATTTCCTCATACACTTGGGTATTGGATATTGGGTGTGGCTCACATATATGTAATGACATACATGGGCTAAGGAATAGAAGAAGACTCGTCAAGGGAGAGTCAAATTTACGTGTTGGGAATGGAGCAAAGGTTGTTGTACTTGCCATCGGAACGTATTTATTGAAACTCCCTACAGGACTTGTCTTAGAACTAGACAATTGCTTTTATGTTCTTTCATTGATAAAGAACATCATTTCTATTTCTTGTTTAAATAGAAATGGGTACCATTTAACTTTTAGTAACAATTGTTGTTACATAACTTTGAATGACATTCTTTATGGGACTGGAACTTTAAGCAATGGTATTTATACGTTGGACGTATCCAGTGACATTTTCAATATCGAAGTGAGCAACAAGCGTGCTCAAAAAGATAATCAATTAGACTCCTACATGTGGCATTGTCGTCTTGGCCATGTGAACAAGAAACACATGTCCGAATTACACCGATGTGGAATTCTGGAATCGTTTGAATTGGATTCATACGATACATGTGAATCATGCTTTAAAGGCAAGATGACTAAGTTACCTTTTACAAGAAAAGGTGAATGAGTGGGAGAGTTGCTAGGTCCAATACATACGGATGTATGTGGACCTATGTCAACTCAAGCTTTAGGAGGCTATAGCTACTTCATTACCTTCACCGATGATCACTCACGGTTTGGGTATGTGTTCTTGATGAAACACAAGTCTGAAGCTTTTGAAAGATTCAAAAAATTCAGAAATGAAGTAGAGCAACAACATGACAAGAGTATTAAAATACTTCGATTGGATCGAGGTGGTGAATACTTAAGTCAAGAGTTTCTAGATTATCTAAGAGACAATGGTATATTGTCTCAATGGACTCCGCCATATACACCGTAGCATAATGGTATATCTGAGAGGCATAACCGGATCTTGTTGGACATGGTCAGGTCAATGATGAATCATGTGAATCTTCCCAAGTTCTTTTGGGGCTATGCACTTCAGACAACTGTTTACTTGTTAAACAGAATGTCAACCAAGGTAGTCTCTACTACTCCATATGAGATATGGAATAGTAAGAAACCTCATGTATCTTACTTGAAGATATGGGGTTGTCCTGCTTATGTGAAGCGGACTGTATCAGAAAAATTGGATGCTAAGTCTGATAAATGTCTATTTATTGGATACCCTAAGAAAACAAGGGGTTACCAATTCTATCATCCTGTGGAACAAAAGGTGTTTGTTTCAAGGCATGCTGTGTTTCTAGAGAAAGAGTTTCTCTTGCAAGAAAATAGTGGGAGTGTCGTCGTGCTTGAGGAGGCTCGAGAGATTCAAATAGACATTGATGAGATACCTGGTGAAGCACAACAGCCAATAACTCATAGTGATGAGCAATCGGCTGGACCTATTGAGACACCACATCTTCGTAGATCTAGTAGAACATGCAATATTCCTGAGGGATATGGATTTCTCGTAAGTGAATCGAACGACATGTTACTCATTGATGATGAGGAGCCTACCAGTTATGAATAAGTTCTGACAAGTTCAGAAAGGGATAAGTGGCTTGAAGCCATGAAGTCGGAAATGGATTCCATGTATGAAAACCAAGTTTGGAACTTGGTTGACCCACCTGAAGGCATAAAGCCTATAGGGTGCAAGTGGGTTTTCAAGAAGAAAACCGACATGGATGGTAATGTGATTACCTATAAGGCTAGATTGGTGGTGAAAGGATATCGTCAAAAGCAAGGTGTTGATTATGACGAAACCTATTCACCTGTTGCTATGCTTAAATCCATTCGGATGCTCCTGGCCATAGCGGCTCATTATGATTATGAGATATGGAAGATTGATGTGAAAATAACTTTCCTTAATGGAAACCTTCTCGAGGACGTGTATATGATACAGCCTGAGGGTTTTACATCGGTTGATAAAACCAAGGTATGCAAATTGCGACGGTTCATATATGAATTGAAGCAAGCATCTAGGAGCTTGAATATCTGTTTTGATGAGACAATCAAAAAGTTTGATTTCTCACAAAATCCAGACGAACCTTGTGTGTACAAGAAGGTTAGTGGGAGTACAGTCGTGTTCCTAGTATTGTATGTCGATGACATATTACTTATAAGAAATAATGTTTCAGTCTTACAGTCAATTAAAATTTGGTTGTCCAAGACATTCTCCATGAAAGACCTTGGAGAAGCAACTTACATCCTCGGGATTAAGATCTATAGGGATATATCGAAACGGTTACTTAGTTTTTTGCAGTCTATATATATATACCGAGTGCTAAAGAGGTTTAGCATGTCGAAATCCAAGAAAAGTTTTCTTCCCATCAGGGATGGGATACACCTTTCGAAGTCTATGTGTCCGTGCACAAAAGACGAGAGGATTTTCATGAGTAAGATTCCCTATGCATCCGCAATAGGATCTATCATGTATGCTATGTTATGTATGAGGCTCAATGTATCGTATACTCTGAGTGTCACGAGCAGATACCAGTCTGATCTAGGAATGGATCATTGGGTGGCTATTAAGACGATCCTTAAGTACTTAAGAAGAACTAAGGATGTGTTCCTAATATATGGAGAAGGGGACATGGTGATATGCGAGTATACGGATGCCAGCTTCCAGACAGACAAGGATGATTCCAGGTCTCAGTCTGGGTACGTGCTCACCTTGAATAGAGGCGCAATAAGTTGGAAAGGTTCCAAGCTTGACACTATAGCGGATTCTGCCACTGAGGCAGAATATATTGCAACATCGGAAGTAGCAAAGGAAGCGGTTTGGATTAAGAAGTTCATTTCTGAACTTGATGTGGTCTCATCAATGATCCAAACATGTGCTTCGCCGCTATCATTTGATCATAGAGATCATTAGTAGGAAGGAAATACAAATCGAGAAAATCCCCACTGAAAGAAACTTAGCGGATCCTTTGACTAACACATTACCTTAAAGTAAGTTTGAGGGTCATGTGAGAGCTTATGGTATTGGATATCATAGCGATTGGCATTAGGCCAAGTGGGAGTTTGTTATTAATATATGAGAGATGTCCTAAGGCAATCGCCTTATGTTTGAACCATTTATATGATAAATGAAGATTCACTATTTGAGTATACATGTTTTCATGTATTTGATTAGATCTTAAACTCATTTACTGAATGTCCACGATATGATTTACAACATGAGAGAATTTGTGATTGGATCACAACTAGTGAGTATATCTACATGTGTAATTGTGATGTATCGAAATTATCCCTAGTCGATGAATTGATGGATTTGGACACCATCAATTCTTTCGAGACTAGCATGAGGTATACTCCTTGGTGTATCCAAGCAGTTGATTCTCACTAGCTGGAGACATTGTGATGTACGGAGTTATTCATGGATGCTAGTTATGGTAACTAGTTCATTGGAGTGACCAACTGTAAGACTTCATATGGTTCTCTGCATATATAGATATGTCAATGAAGTTATTACTGCAGCTTAAGTGCAATGTTCCTTTGACTTGCGGTATTCAAGTCATCTTGATCATGAAGACTTATGCTTTGACATTTTAAGCAAGCATCTCTGAGGAGATGTGTGTTAGTGAAAGCCCTAGAGCCAATCATATGATGATTGTTGTATGGACTTTATTGTATCATATTCCTATTTATAAAGGCATGGTTATTATATTTACTTGTATTGGTGCCAAATAACTAAATATAATAATGTCCTTGAGTAGTAGGTTCTTATCTATATCAATCGATTGGTTGAATCGATAATGAGATGATATAGAGAACACTACTCTTAATCATTCCTAGTCGAGTATTAACATTCAGGGACAATGTTAATGCATAGAGACTAGCATGTAGGTCAACAAGATGACTTGATCTCACAAGTCATGGATATGAGATATCAAGTTGACACATGGGTATGCATTGGAGAATGTATACTGAATGACCCACCATGAGAAAGTATCATGGATCGTTATATGAGTGTCATATACTTTCTCATGTGGCTATTAGTATGACTATTAGTCCTTAGACCTGAAGTCACCATGGTTCCCTACATAAGGAGTTGCATACTTTGGCTTCGTCAAACGTCACCCGTAAATGGGTGGACTATAAAGGCGATTACTGGGTATGTAACGAATTATGCGGAGGGATGTGAGTGATGTAGATGGGATCTATCCCTCCTATATGACGGTGGTGACATCGATATTCTTGATAGAGTGAGACCACGAAGTGCATGGCCATGCCCAAATGAGTCAATATGAGATATTGAGCTCATTTGATTAGAGTGAGTCTACTTGGAGTTCAAGATTTAGATTGTACCGAGGATGACACGGTCTATGCCTCGATTGGTCAATCTAGATGTCAAGGATAGAGGGACATTGTCACATATTGTGAGAGTCACAATTAGTAGTCACAAAGGTGATGTTGGAGCTCAACATTCTTGTAACTTGGGTAGCAATGATGTGTTGCTAGATACCGCTCATTGCTTATGTTCCTAAATCGGTTTAGGGACATTGCCAACGTTACAAGAACCTATAGGGTCACACACATAAGAGCAATTAGATGGAGATTAGGTTCATATGATGAACCATGAGGATTAGGTTCATGGGATGAACCAAATTGGATTAAGAGTAATCCAAATTAGACTAATTGAGTTAGACTCAAGTTGATTCAAGTGTTGAATGAGTCTAATTGAGATTTGATTCATCAAATCAATTTAAATTAATGAATAGAGATTCATTATATTAAATTGACTTGAGTCAAGTGGTTAGATTTGATCAACCATGGGAGATTAGAGGTCAAGTTTGACTTGACTTGAGAGAGAAGATGAAAGGTCAAGTTTGACTTGACCAAATGTCATGTCATGATGATGACTAGGCATGGCCAGCCAATGATGGTGCTCCACATCATCATTGACTTGGTCAATTGGTGCCACATCATGAGGGAGACCAAGGGTCATGGGAGTTACATGCATGCATGTAACCCCCTCCATAATGTGGCCGCCAACACCATTAGGGTTATGTGGATGAATTCATTTTGGTAGAGTTACTCCCATAACTTCATCTTCTTCCTTGGGAATTTTCTCTCAAGCTCTCCCTCTCCAACCTCATCTTGCCGAGACACCATAGAGGAGTGCTAGCACACTCAAGTGTCTTTTCTCCACCTATTGCTTGTGTGGATACCATAGAGGAGTGTGCACTTGACACTCTCGAGTTCCGCGACTTTTGGAATGGCCGGGATAAGCGAAGGCGTCGCTACGAGGGTAACGTTCTAACCTCTTAGATATAAGGTAGATCTAGGATTTTGTAAGCACATACATGTAATTATAATTTTATACTTGCGGATCCGTGGCGGGGCTTCCGAGGTTTCATGCGCAAAAAGTGGTTTTTCGCTCGGAAAAACCCACTGATTGGTATCGAGCCACGCGTCACGAAGCATGTATGTGTTTCGTTTTGTTTTATATTAGATATAAAAATTACAGATTTATATGTTTCTGTAAATTTTCTTATTTTATAGAATTTTTGGGTATTTTTCTCGTAGAGTCGAAGCAACGAGTGTTGGGACACTCGTAGGCTTCAACCGTCGACAAAAAACTCTCCGAATCGCGAGTTCTCGCTTTAGGTTTTTTGGGACAGCGACTTAAGTCGCTGTAAGATCATTGTAGGGACACTCGAAGTTTATTTTTTGCGTAGTAGGCGCTGCCCCTATCCCGAAAGGGCTATGTCCCTGATCGCGCCGAAACCGCTTAGCGGGACCGCTAAATTCAAAATAAATTAGGAAAAAGTATAGCAAGTTTCTGTAAAAATACATAATTTAGAATTATGTATAATGCTGAGATTGTCATGGCCCAAAAACCCAATTGGATTGTATTATGTTTGTTGTAATTCATAATCGGCTGCGTGCCGTTTTTGTAGTTGTGCGTGTTGTAAAGTGTTTGCGACCTGTGCGTCGCGCCTATTCTTTTAATATTCTAGTTGTAAATAGTTTTAGACTCGAATGTAACTCGAGTTTCGTATTTGTAATGTACAAAAATGGAGCGGTGGAAAGTCCACTTGAAGACGAGCTTACGAGAAGGGTGACGACGACACATGGCGGTCAAAGGAAGCGCTTGGAGAAGCCGCTAGCCTTAGGTTGACCGTCCGATCTTCTCATTGGCTTGAGAAGATCGTAGTAGGGCCATGACTATATCACATTTAATGATATATATATATATGTATATTTAATTGATTTTGCTTGTATGTATGTGATGCATGCTAGTAGAAACATGTTTGTATGTATATGATGCATGCTAGGTTAATTTTCTTGTATGTATATGATGCATGCTAGAATAATTAATGTATGTATATGATGCATGCTAATATAGGATAATAAAGGCCTAAATGCGTATAAGATACACATTACGATTAGATTAGATCATAATCGAATCAACTCGAAAATGCCTACCGAGCCTTGATACCCATCACTACCTCGATCATTTGTTGTTGTTGAATCTGCCAAAGCAGAGCAACGCATATTATCTTGGTAGGGTGCGGAGGGACAATCTTGGTCCCGCCTATCACGACTCGGGTTAGAGTAAGCTCAATTAGATTGAGCAAAACTAGTTAACTCAATTGGATCGAGTAGAACTATAGGCATATTCCAATCATTGGAAAGATAGGTTAAGATCGCATTTACACTAAATCTTGGGCGATTTAGCCAAAGCTAACTCAAGGTCTTTTGTAAATGTGGGTCTTAATCCTATAAACAAGAGTTGCATAGAGATGTAATCGGTAATGTGTTACCCACCGATCGTACTAAGTCTTGGGCGATTTAGCCAAAGCTAACTCAAGGCTTAGTATGATGTGGATCTTGTCTCGTAGAATTATAGCTAGTTTGTATGAATCTAGTAAAAGTGGTTTGACCACATCCATAACTCGATTCTACAAAATTCCTATAATTTAGTGGGAGCATCATTTGATTAAAGGCCTAATTAAATGATAAAAGGAATATGATATTAATCCTCTGCATTGTATGTTGTAGATTACTATGTCAACAAACACGAACACTCTCTCTCTGCGATCCGTCCTTGAGAAGGACAAGCTCAATGGAGCAAATTTCCTGGTGATACAGAACTTGAGTATTCTCACCCAAGAAAGGAAATTGTACGTTCTGGAGCAGCCCATTCCGGAGGCACCTCCAATGCCTCACGAGCTGACAAAGATGCTTACAAGAAGCATCAAGATGATGCATTAGATGTGTCATGTCTAATGCTTGCGACCATGAACTCTGAGCTTCAGAAGCAACACGAGTTCATGAATGCTTATGATATGGTTGGACATCTTCGTCAACTATATCAAGGACAAGCTAGGCATGAGAGATATGAAGTCTCTAAGGCATTATTTGGGTCCAAAATGCAAGAAGGGACTCCCGTAGGTACATATGTACTCAAGATGAATGGGTACGTAGAAAACCTACAAAGTGGGATTCCCACTTGGCCAAGAGGCCAGCGACCTAATCTTGCAATCTTTGCCAAGAGCCTTCATCAATTTGTCATGAATTATAACATGAATGAAATTGATAAGCCATTGAAATGCTCGGCATGTTGAGAATATGAGCTTAACCTTAAGAAGGTAAAATCGACACCATTTTGATGGGTGCGAGAAAAGAAAGGCAAGGGCAAGCCTAAAGGTAAGGGAAAGTCCCAAGCCAAGGGCAAAGGCAAAGAACTTAAACCCAAAGGAGGGGTAGCCTAAGGAAGGGCTTGCTTCCCTTAAGGAAGCGAGGACACCTGGAAGCGTAATCGCAAGGCATACTGAAGATCTTAAGAAGAAGAAGTGAGACTTCTACTTGGTATAAATATTATAGAAGTCAATCTATCTATTTCTTCATCATGGGTATTAGATCACAGGATGTGCATCTCACATTTGTACCAATGTGCGGTGGAAATAGCGGGGCATTGACAAAGGCGAGGTGGACCTACGAGTAGGCAATGGAGCAAGGGTTCTTTCGGAACTTATGATCTATCTCTGCCCTCTGGGCTTGTACTAGAATTAGATGAATGTTGTTATGTCTTTAACTAAGAACATCATTTGATTTCTTGTTTGGACAAGAAAGGTTTTTCATTTATAATAAAGAACAAATGTTGTTCAGTTTATTTAAATGATATGTTCTATTGTAGTGCACCTCTAATGAACAGACTCTACTTTCTAGACTTAGAGAGCCCTATCTATAACATAAGTACCAAGAGGTTCAAGTCAAATGAGTTGAACCAAACCTATCTCTGGCATTGTCGCTTAGGTCACATAAATGAGAGTCGCTTATCTCAGCTCCATAAGGATGGGCTGCTAGACACATTTGATTTTGAATCATATGAGACATGCGAGTCTTGCCTTTTAGGCAAGATGACCAAGACTCCTTTAGTGGACATGAAAGAAGCAGCCAGATTTGTTAGGACTTATACATAGTGATGTATGTGGTCCTTTCAATGTTGCTGCTAGAGGTGGTTACAGGTACTTCATTACATTTACTGATGACTTCAGTAGATATGGTTATGTGTATCTTATGACACATAAATCTGAATCCTTTGAAAAGTTCAAAGAATTCAAGAATGAAGTACAAAACCAGCTTGGCAAGAGTATTAAGATACTTCGATCAGATCGAGGTGGTGAAGACCTTAGCCATGAGTTTCGTGACTATCTAGCTGAGTGTGGGATTCTATCCCAACTCACTCCTCCTGGAACACCACAGTGGAATGGTGTATCCGAAAGGAGGAATCGTACCCTATTGGATATGGTACGATCTATGATGAGTCACACAGATCTTCCTATATCCTTTTAGGGATATACTCTGACACAGACCTTTACCCTTAACCTGTACCATCCAAGGTCAGTGGTAAAGACACCATATACGATATGGGCGGGGAAAAATCCCAAGATGTCTTTATGAGGATTTGGGGTTGTGAGGCTTACGTTCGACGTCAAGTCTCAGACAAACTGGGACCCAAATCCGATAGGTGCTATTTTGTTGGATATCCCAAGGATACAAAGGGATATTACTTCTACATTCCCAGTCAGCACAAAGTGTTTGTGGCAAAGGCTGGGGTTTTTCTAGAAAGGGATTTTGTTTCTAGAAAAACTAGTGGGAGTACCTTCGATCTTGAAGAAATTCAAGATAAGGACCATAGCACTGAGGCCTTGATGGAGGTTGAACAGGAACCACAAAGTGTTGTGGGTGATGAGGTTGTTGCACAAAGAGTTGTGGAACAACCACCTGTTCAAGTAGACCTACCTCTTGCGTGTCCGATAGGGTACGCGAGATACTCATTTCTCTTGTCGACCATGATGACGTTATGCTCATTGAGAATGAGCCTACCTCTATCGAAGCTGTGATGAGCCCAGATTAGAGAAATGGCTAGGCCATGAGATCCGAGATGGAATCCATGTACACTAACCAAGTATGGACTTTGGTTGATCCACGAAGAGTCAAACCCATTGGGTGTAAGTGGGTCTTTAGGAGAAAGGCGACATGGATGGACTTACGCATACCTATAAGGGTCGATTGGTGGCTAAAGTTTTCAAGCAAATTCATGGTATTGACTATGATGAAACCTTTTCTCCAGTGGCGATGTTTAAGTCCATTCGGATCTTTCTTGCTATTGCAGCATACCACGATTATGATATCTGGCAGATGGATGTCAAAACCACGTTTACGAATGGAAACTTACTGAGGATGTGTACATGACACAACGAGGGTTTTGTAGATCCACATCATATGGGAAGGTATGCAAGTGCAAGGTCCATTTATGGGCTAAAGCAAGCTTCTCGGAGTTGGAATCTTGATTCGATGATGCGATCAAGCAGTTTGGTTTCATCAAGAATGAAGATGAACCACAGTGTCTACAAGAGGGTTAATGGGAACACGATTGTCTTCCTTGTATTGTATGTGGATGACATACTACTCATTGGGAATGACATCCCTTAATTCTGATCTGTGAAGACTTGGTGGGGACGTGCTTCTCAATGAAGGACTTAGGTGAAGCAACTGTATTCTAGGCATCAAGATCTATAGAGATAGATCTAAGAGATTGCTTGGCCTAAGTCGAGTACATACATTGACAGTATTACTTGGTTTGCCATGCATAATTCCAAGAAAGGACTTCGATGTCACATGGTGTGAGTCTTCGAAGACTCAAAGTCCCTCTTCTAGAGAGGAGAGAGACCGCATGGATAAGATCCCTTACGCATCGCTATAGGATCTATCATATGCGCGCCATGCTTTGTACTCGTCACGATGTCTCGTATGCTTTGAGCATGACGAGTAGATACGATCGGATCGGTGGCGTCCGGATAGCGTCAAGAATATTCTTAAGTACTTGAGAAGGACTAAAGAATATTTCTTGATATTTGGAGGCGATGAGGAGCTAGGTGTAAAGGGTTCTGGATGCGACTTCAAAAGCGGCGGGATGATTATAGATCGCGATCGGGGTTCGTGTTTTGCTTGAATGGTGGCGTGGTGGAAGAGTTGAGCGAGGACACGATTGCTTGATTCTACAGTGAGTATATCGCTGCATCGAGGTAGCAAAGGCGGTTTGGATCCATGAGTTCATTCTTGAGCTTGGGGTGGTTCCTAGCATTAGATCCTATAGAGCTCTATTGTGACAACAATGGAGGCGATTACCTGAAACTAAGGAACCTCGCTCACGTGGACCAAACACATACTACGGCGCTTCCATCTCATTAGAGATTATCGATAGAGGAGATGTGAAGATTTGCAGTACCCGCGAGGCTAACATCGCGGATCCCTTGACGAGGCTTTAGCACGAGAAAAAGCATGATGGTCACACTAGGTCATTGGGTATTAGATACTACGGTGATTGGCACTAGTGCTAGTGGGAGATTGTTAGTGAAAGCCCTAGAGCCAATCATATGATGATTGTTGTATGGACTTTATTGTATCATATTCCTATTTATAAAGGCATGGTTATTATATTTACTTGTATTGGTGCCAAATAACTAAATATAATAATGTCCTTGAGTAGTAGGTTCTTATCTATATCAATCGATTGGTTGAATCGATAATGAGATGATATAGAGAACACTACTCTTAATCATTCCTAGTCAGTATTAACATTCGGGGACAATGTTAATGCGTAGAGACTAACATGTAGGTCAACAAGATGACTTGATCTCACAAGTCATGGATATGAGATATCAAGTTGACACATGGGTATGCATTGGAGAATGTATCTTGAATGACCGCCATGAGAAAGTATCATGGATCGTTATATGAGTGTCATATACTTTCTCATGTGGCTATTAGTATGACTATTAGTCCTTAGACCTGAAGTCACCATGGTTCCCTACATAAGGAGTTGCATACTTTGGCCGTCAAGCGTCACCCGTAAATGGGTGGACTATAAAGCGATTCTTGGGTATGTAACAAATTATGCGGAGGATGTGAGTGATGTAGATGGGATCTATCCCTCCTATATGGCCGGGGTGACATCGATATTCTTGATAGAGTGAGACCACGAAGTGCATGGCCATGCCCGAATGAGTCAATATGAGATATTGAGCTCATTTGATTAGAGTGAGTCTACTTGGAGTTCAAGATTTAGATTGTACCGAGGATGACACGGTCTATGCCTCGATTGGTCAATCTAGATGTCAAGGATAGAGGACATTGTCACATATTGTGAGTCACAATTAGTAGTCATGAGTGATGTTAGAGAGCTCAACATTCTTGTAACTTGGGTAGCAATGATGTGTTGCTAGATACCGCTCATTGCTTATGTTCCTAAATCGGTTTAGGGACATTGCCAACGTTACAAGAACCTATAGGGTCACACACATAAGAGCAATTAGATGGAGATTAGGTTCATATGATGAACCATGAGGATTAGGTTCATGGGATGAACCAAATTGGATTAAGAGTAATCCAAATTAGACTAATTGAGTTAGACTCAAGTTGATTCAAGTGTTGAATGAGTCTAATTGAGATTTGATTCATCAAATCAATTTAAATTAATGAATAGAGATTCATTATATTAAATTGACTTGAGTCAAGTGGTTAGATTTGATCAACCATGGGAGATTAGAGGTCAAGTTTGACTTGACTTGAGAGAGAAGATGAAAGGTCAAGTTTGACTTGACCAAATGCCATGTCATGATGATGACTAGGCATGGCCGGCCAATGATGGTGCTCCACATCATCATTGACTTGGTCAATTGGTGCCACATCATGAGGGAGACCAAGGGTCATGGGAGTTACATGCATGCATGTAACTCCCCCTCCATAATGTGGCCAGCCAACACCATTAGGGGTTATGTGGATGAATTCATTTGGAAGAGTTACTCCCATAACTTCATCTTCTTCCTTGGGAATTTTTCTCTCAAGCTCTCCCTCTCCAACCTCATCTTGCCGAGACACCATAGAGGAGTGCTAGCACACTCAAGTGTCTTTTTCTCCACCTATTGCTTGTGTGGATACCATAGAGGAGTGTGCACTTGACACTCTCGAGTTCCGGCGGACTTTTGGACGAGCGGGATAAGCGAAGGGCGTCGCTACGAGGGTAACGTTCTAACCTCTTAGATCTAAGGTAGATCTAGGATTTTGTAAGCACATACATGTAATTATAATTTTATACTTCGCACGGATCCGTGGCCGGGGGCTTCCGAGGTTTCCGCAACGCAAAAAGCGGTTTTTGCGGCTCGGAAAAACCCAACAATGTGGACCCGGGATGATTGGTTATAAGTTGAAGTGATCTAAGGTGTTTGAATAGACTATAAATGATTCACCACCCCTTGTGAGGAGATGTATACCCATGGCCTCTCGTTGGATTGTTACTAAAGTCTTTGGCCAAAGTATTACATGTTTAGAGAAAGATACTCTTGGATACATGAGAAGTAATTAGAATCCGTAGGACAAGGAAATGATACTTGGGCTAGGTGTGACGTAGTCAACCTAGTGGGGACTGGCACTATAGACTATGTCCTGAACCAAGTGGGTATAAGATGAGTGAAAGGAATGGGGCACGATTCATTGTAGCTGCTGAAGGGTTTCAGAAATAGTTCTGGATCAACCATTGATCTTTTCGGTTAATTGGGGATCATGATGTACTGCTAGGTGCCACTCATGATCATTCTATAATTAATGATTAATTATAGATGGCCAACATAAATCGAGAACCTATTTGGTCACACGCACAACGAGCGTATTCCGAAGGATTTAAAACGAGCTTGAGAATGAGATTCTCATATCGAAAGAAACTAGGTTTGGTTGGACCAAACAAGGATCGAGCATGAAATCGTTTCAGTCGCAATGGAAGCATGGATGGGCCGTGTCTTATGAAGACATGATGGATGAACCAAATTGGTTTGGTTCTAATCCAATGGTGGAGAATAAACCAAAGGGGTTTGGTTTGTTTTTAATGAATGAACCAAAGTTGGTTCGGTTCGTTTTAACTTAAAATAGACCAAATCGGTTTGGTTTATTTTAACTTAAATTAATGGAGTGGGTTAACGGGTTTTTGGTTATGAACCAATAACCATTAGAAGAATTTTTTTCTCTATAAAATAGGGATTAAGGGTTTTGAGAAAGCCCAACCCTAATCTTGCCACCCCTCTCCCTCTTCTCCTTGTGAAGTCGGCACCCAACCCCTTGTCGTCGCCCAACCCTTGTGTCACCGTCCAAGTTGTTGTCGGCATCCAAGTTCTGCTGGCGATCCTCCAGTGACCCTCCAATGATCTTCCTTGGCTCCGGCGACAAGGTGAGCATCTATCTTTCCTTATTTGGCCGATTCAAGTTCTCCACCAAAGTGTTAGTGCTTATAAGCTCCACATATCTCCACAATGGCATGATATTGTCCACTTTGGGTCTAAGCCCTCATGGTTTTATTTTTGGGCTTTACCCAAAAGGCCTCATGCCAATGGAGATATCTTTTTTCTTATAAGCACATGATCTTTTCCATGTCTTACCAATGTGGGACTTTGATTGTATTCCCCATACTCCCAACAATCCCCCCCTCAAACGAAGGACCACATTGGGCCCCCCCTCCAGCCTATCCCTCCTCGAAGGATTTTCTCTGCTTGATGTCCGATCTTCAACCCACCAGGACTTCCTGCCAGTTGTTCGGTCCCCCCGACCCAACTAGACTTCCTTCCTGATGTCTGGTTCTCTTGATCCGGACGTGGGAGCTCAACTTCCTTCGTTCGAGGTTCATGGCTTGACATGGACCATGGCTCTGATACCAATTGTTAGTGCTTATAAGCTCCACATATCTCCACAATGGCATGATATTGTCCACTTTGGGTCTAAGCCCTCATGGTTTTATTTTTGGGCTTTACCCAAAAGGCCTCATGCCAATGGAGATATCTTTTTTCTTATAAGCACATGATCTTTTCCATGTCTTACCAATGTGGGACTTTGATTGTATTCCCCATACTCCCAACACAAAGCTGTCCAGTTTTCTGGACAGCTTGTTTCCTTCTTGTCAGAGCGTCATTTGGACGACATTTGGAGCTCCGACAGCGGCTATCTTACCGGGAATTCGATCTCCGGTAATCCTCATATGTGGAGGACGAAGAATTCGTCAAACGGTTGATGAATACCTCTCTGGAGATGCGAGTTTTGGGGACTCGGTTTTGAATCCGAATTTTGATTCGGATTGTGATCTTCTCTCGATCACATCATTTTCGAGATGAGGCTAGTGACTCGTACGAAGACGAGGCTCGTGACTTTGTGAAGTCATCCCGAAGATACTCAGTGTGGATATGGATAGAGGGGATTCTAGCGAGGGTCGCTCCGGTTGATGCCTTTCCCGCTACACTTGATACATCAGGTATACGAAGAATAATTTTCTTTTATTTCAAAATTTGTGTTTACGGTTATGTCTACACATGTTGTACTATGCATGCGTGTGGTGTGTGTGATGTAATAAATTAGATTTATTGCTTTTTATTTATTCCACTGTGCACATGTTTACGAAACATGTTCGAACACACACTCGCCGCGGTGCCGGAAACCCAACAATGATGACAGTCTTTAGTCCGTCCGATCTCTACTTCAGCATTCCCCTGAAAGCCTTAGTTGGATTGACGGTTATGGTTGCCCTTGTACTGAGAATGCAACCTCACATCGCCCACACCCGGAGCTTACCTTGCTTTACCTTTTGGCCCTTTATCCTGTTGCTTAGCATCTGATCTTTAACCACCATTCCTCTTGATGTCTTTGAGCCCAACTAAGAC
This sequence comes from Wurfbainia villosa, assembly GCA_025175895.1. Taxonomy (NCBI): domain Eukaryota; kingdom Viridiplantae; phylum Streptophyta; class Magnoliopsida; order Zingiberales; family Zingiberaceae; genus Wurfbainia; species Wurfbainia villosa. The sequence goes on along the minus strand of CM045990.1, from coordinate 24,023,268 downwards.
TACTCAAGTTCTACACACTTGACATAGTATATTAGATTAACTTTGAACATTTGTCATTATCAAAACTCAGAATCAATTATCTAGTGAGCCTGCACCAACACCTAATGTATATGTGAACATTCAATTAGTTGATGCATAAAGTGATAGTATATATTTGATATATAATGGGTACTATTGATACCTAACAATAAGACTAAGAATGACTTGTTGGACTCTCTTCAAAGTTGTTCTTAGTCATTGTGGATATCAATCCACTAAGAGATAACCTATCATCTCTCAAATTCAAAGTGAGGGCTCTTGAATTTGACAAAATAGTGGGAGTTTCTTGATAATTTAAATTGTTTACATTACTATAAATTCATCGCTCTTGCACACCTTTTTTGTATATCTAGGTAGTGATTAGAACAACATGTCAACCTCTATTAATTTATGTTTAATTTTGGATAACAACAACCTAACTGAGCCAAACTTGTTGGACTAGCTTCGCAACTTGAGAATTGTTCTCAAGGCTAAGAAGTTGGATTATGTCCTTGAAGAGGTTCTTCCCTAACCTCCTGGAGACAATACATCTGGTGACCAAAACTTGACTTACCAGAAACATGTTGCTGACTGTAACATGGTGGTTTGCATTATGCTAACGTTGATGTCTCCTGAGTTACAAAAGCAACATGAGCTTATGGATGCTAATACAATTGTCTTCCATCTTTGTGAGTTGTTCGATGAGCAGACAAGATCTAAAAGGTTCGAGATCACTCAACTTCTCTTTCGCTCAAAGATGTAGGAGGGTTCATCTGCAGTGTAGTATGTATTAAAGATAAATGACTATATTGAGCAATTGAGATCGCTAGGGTTTTTCATGGATCATGAATTAAGTATTGACTTAATTCTACATAGTTTGAATGATACTTTTTCACAATTTGTGATGAACTATCAGATGAACAAGATAGAGTCCACGATACCAAAACTGATCAATATGCTCAAAATAATGGAGTCATCTTTTGATAAAGAATAGAAGGTTGTGATGTTGGTTGACTCCTCAAAGAAAGGTTCTAAGAGAAAGTCAAAATCTGTAGCCAAAAGGAAGAAAAAGGCAAAGAAGGAAGAACTAACTCTCAAGGGTACTTGCCACCATTGTGGCAAGGATGGGCATTGGAAGAGAAACTGCAAGCAGTATCTAGAGTCATTGAAGCAGAAGAGGGCATCTAATGCCCAACCTACTTCAGGTATATACATTATTGAATGGCATACTATTTCTTCAAACACTTGGGTATTAGATACTTGGTGTGGCTCACATATATATAATGGCATATAGGGGTTAAGGAATAGAAGAAGACTGGTTAAGGGAGAAGTGGATTTAAGGGTTGGCAATGGAGCAAAGGTTATTGTTGTAGCCAAAGGAACTTATATGTTGCAACTCTCTATGGGACTAGTTTTAGAGTTGGATGGTTGTTTCTTTATTCCTGCATTAATAAAGAATATTGTTTCTATTTCATATTTGAATAAGAAAGGTTATCATTTGACATTAGTAATAATTGTTGTTATATTACGTTAAATAATGTTATTTATGCTCGAATATTGAATAATGGAATATACACGTTAGATACATCCAACGAGATATTCAATATTGAATTGAATAGCAAACACACTAAGTTAAATAATTAGTTCAGCTCATAATTAATCATCTTGGCTATATAAGCAAAGATTGCATGCCCAAACTGCATAAGTTTGGCATTTTTAAGTCTTGTGAATCAAATTCACTAGACACATGCGCTTCATGCTTAAAAGGAAAGATGACTAAGTTAACTTTTCAAAGAAAAGGTGAACAAGCAATTGAGGTATTGGGTATTATACATACCAATGTATGTGGACCAATGTCAACTCGTACCATAGGAGGTTATAGCTACTTTGTTACCTTTATCGATGATCACTCACGATATGGGTATTTTGTATCTGTTAAGATACAAATCTGAAGTCTTTGAAAAGTTTAAAGATTTCAAAAATGAAGTAAAAAAACAACTTGGGAAATGTATTAAAGTTTTTTGATCGAATCGATGTGGTGAATACTTAATCCAAGAGTTTCAGAATTATCTAAGGGACAATGGCATCTTGTCCTAAAGGACTCCACCTTACATGCCACAACATAATGGTATGGCTAAAAGGTGAAACTGAACCTTGTTGGACATGGTTAGGTCAATGATGCAGCATGCAAGTCTTTCAAAGTCCTTTTGGAGATACGCACTCGAGACTACTATTTACTTATTAAATAGAGTCTCGACTAAGGCAGTCTCTACTGCTCCATATGAGATATGGAAAAGTAGGAAACATCATTTATCTTACTTGAAGATATGGGGTTGTCTTGCTTATGTGAAGAGGATAGTATCAGATAAGTTGGAAGCTAAGTCTATTAAGTGTCTATTTAGTAGTTACCCTAAGGAAATGAGGAGTTACCAATTCTATCATCCCTTAGAACAAAAAGTGTTTATTTCAAGGCATGTTGTATTCCTAGAGAAGGAGTTTCTCTTACAGGAAAACAGTGGGAGTGAGGTTGAACTAAGTGTAGTTCAAGAGACTCCGGTAGACACAGAAAAGATGTCTAATCAAGAACCACAACTAATTACTCATCCATATGAGGTAATAGTTGAACCTGAAGATACATCACCTCCTTGTAGATCTAGTAGGACACGTAGGATTCTTAAGAGATATGGATTTCTCATATGTAAATATAACAGTGTGTTGCTCATTAAGGATTAGGAACCTAATAGTTAAGAAGAGGTTTTGAATAGTTCAGATAAGGATAGATGGTTAACAGCCATGAAATTAGAAATGGATTCCATGTATGAAACCCAAATTTGGAACTTGGTAAACCCACTGAAAAGCAAAATAGTTGGTGCAAGTATGCTCCAAGTATTAATCTTTTGATGTTTGGATAATCATTTATAGTTAGGCAATCATTGTGATCTAAAATGGATATTGAGTGACAAGTACAAGAAAATTCCAAGTGTGAAGTCTTGGTGAGAAAAGTACAAGAATGGGGAATTGGCAACATAAGACCAAGTGTATAATCTTAGTGACATAAATCTAAGTGGATCTTGGCAAGGAAGTCTAAGGATAAGGTTTTGGCAGCATAAAGTCCAAGGGTATAGTCTTGACAGTATAAGTCCAAATGGACCTTCGCGAAGGAAGACCCTAAAGCATGACAAAATCGAAGGAGGCTTTTGAAGGCAAGCACAAGGATGAAGGAGACACAGACTCGGATAGATCCTGGATGTGCAAGGCTGATAGAAGAGCATGAAGGTTTAGTCTAGGCTTAGGTTGGTTTCAATTATGAAATAGTCATACTTGAGGTATGACAGGACTAGTCGACTGGCCACGATCAGTCGATTGCTAGGGTTTATTTGTTGATTGAATTAAGTGGGCATGGGCATAGAATGTTTAGCAGTCTACTATTGGCTTATAGCAATCGACTAGTGGGTCATCAATCGATTGCTGGTATGAGCAGTCGACTAATCAAGTGTCCATTGAGTGGTGACAATCGAGATCAGGCTTTGTCATAAGCTATTGGATTTAGTCAACAGTAGCACCAGTGGACTACTAGTATGCAGCAGTCGACTAGCGTCGGGCTCAATGGATAGAAACGATCAGATGCCCATTTCTCTATAAAATGGGAGGCTTGGTGGCTTGAGTAGGTTAATGATATTGCGCGAAATTCTTACTCCCTAAGCTTCCCAAGCCGTCTTCCAAGTTCTTGAGCTCTCAATCTCTTCCTCTTAAGCTAATTCTTCATCATCTTGTAAAATGAAGATGTTGCATTATAAAGAAGGCTTCTCCACCTTGGTGTTCTCATCAAAAGAAGTTTTAGTGAAGGATTGCAAGGGATGATCCACCTTAAGGATTACCATGGAGTAGGAGTTTCATCTCCGAACCACATTACATCTTGGAGTTAGAATTGTTACTATTGTTATTTCAATTCTAGTTTTCGATTTTGTTTTTCTTCCACTAATATTTTGTAGAAAGAAATTGAAAGAGGTTATTCACCCCCCCCCCTCTAGAAATCCAAAGATCCCCAACAATAATGCCTATAGGGTGTAAATGGATTTTCAAGAAGAAAATCGACATGGACGGTAATATTATTACCTATAAAGCTACATTAGTGGCAAAAGGCTATCGTCAAAGACAAGATGTTGACTATGACAAAACCTTTTCATCGGTAGTTATGCTTAACTGGCCATAGCGACTCATTTTTATTATGAGATATGACAAATGGATGTGAAAATAACTTTGCTTATTGGAAATATGTCTAAGAATGTATATATGATACAATCTGAGGGTTTCACATCTATTGACAAGAATAAAGTATGTAAGTTTCAACGATCCATTTATGAATTGAAGCAAGCATCCAGGAGTTAGAATATCCATTTTAGTGAGGCAATCAAACAGTTTGATTTCTCACAAAATCCTGAGAAGCCCTATGTGTATAAGAAGACTAGTGGGAGTGTGATCGTGTTCCTAGTATTATATGTCAATGACATACTAATCATAGGAAATGATATTCTTATTTTGTAAACAGTCAAGGTCTGGTTGTCCAAAACATTCTCCATGAAAGACATGGGAGAAACAACCTATATTTTGGGAATTAATGTTTATAGAGATAGATCGAATCAGTAGCTTGGTTTTTCACAGTCTACATACATAGATAAAGTGCTAAAGTAGTTTAGCATGGAAGAATCCAAGAAAGGTTTCATTCCCATGAGGCATGAGATTCACCTTTTTAAGTCTATGTGTCTGCGCACATAAGACAAGAGGATTCGCATGACTCAAATCTCGTATGTGTCAGCTATAGGATTGATCATATATGCTATGTTATGTACGATGCCTGATGTATCATACGCTTTGAGTGTTATGAGTAGATACTAGTCAGATCCTGGTATGAATCATTAGGTGGCTGTCAAGGTAATCCTTAAGTACTTGAGAAGGACCAAAGATTTATTCTTAGTATATGGATGAGGTGATGTGGTAGTAAGCGGGCATACTGATGCTAGCTTCCAGACATATAAGGATGATTCCAACCCCCAATTTGGATATATAAATTGATCTTAAATGGAGGTCCAGTGAGTTGAAATTTTTTCAAATAAGACATTGTTGTTGATTTTACCATAGAGGCAGAGTACATTGTATCTTCTGATGTAGCAAAAGAGGCAATATAGATTAACAAGTTCGTTACTAAACTTGGAGTTGTTCCAAGCATTGTTAAAAGCATTACCGATTTACTGTGATAACAATGGCACCATTGCACAGACGAAGAAACCACGGTCTCATCAGCGATCTAAGCACGTACTTCACCGTTACCATCTTATCAGAGAGATCATAGGTAGAAGATGTAGGGGATCGATCGGCCGGCTAGAGGGGGGTGAATAGCCCTCTTACGTTGGATAACAGAATTTGCTCGTCTACAAACAAGATTAGCGCAAGCGGAAAAACAAAACACGACAAGCAAATAGAAATGACAAGAATACAAACGCTAACATAATATGTAACGTGGTTCATGGCTACGCCGCTAATCCATGATCCCGATTCGTCCAAGGTGAATCACTCCTTTGCCAAATCCACTAAGTCTCTCCTTTGCACCAAGCTAGGTGGAAGTAACCTCTTTACAATCCCTCTTCTTACAATAGAATGAGAATAATAGCAAGTAAGAAGAGTGGAAATAATTTTGAGCACTTTGGGAGAAGATTATAGTTGAAGCATTAGCCCCCCAAAGCCCCATACCCTTCCTCTTTATAGAGGAAGAGGGTTTCTTCCCGTTGACGAAATAAGAATCACATGATCATTGTTTGCACTTTATATTTATTATATGTGTGCATATTGTCTAATACTTTACATTGTAGATAACATGGTGCTTGGTGTGGCACAGAAGATCATGTTATCAGTCCCTTGTAGAATATAAGTAGAGGCTCACAACCAAGATGGTTTTGGACAAACCATTGGCATGGTTGTAGTGTAGCTTGGTATTGTTTTGTCTTGAACATAGAGTTACACTAGTACACTTAGGTGTATTGAGCAGGACCGACATAGAGGTGATTCAATTTATTGCTGACTACATAATTGAATCGGACCTCGGATATTATGTTGTACATGCTCTTAATCCCGATATAATAACGTGCACATGTACTTAGTATTTATTTCTTTGATTTACCAAAGGGTGAGATTTATATGGATTAAATCAATATGCCCGGTAAGTTGGGAAATGATATTATTTATAAGGTGTACCGTTGATTATAGGAGGAAACCGTGTCCTATATATTAGGTTGATGATTTCCCCTTGAGGAGCTCATAAGGTTCATCATGTAAACCCTGCAAGTTGACTTAGTCAACATGATGATAAGGTTGAATGGTACTACTCGAGGAGTTAGATGTTAATTGATTGATGGTCAGTAAATCAATTAATTGACGGACATTCGATATCTTAAACATGGGGAGATGGATGTACAAATAATGTATGGAGCCCATATTTATTTATGGGGGTTGGTGAGGTAATTCAATGATGATCTTCTAGTGGAATGGAACATCATTGATGGATCAAGTTTGTGTGGTTCCGATCCATCAGGTGGCCAAGATCCAACTCCTCATGGTCCCTATCGTAGCCTAATATAATCCTCATGAAGCCTAGATCCAATGATGGAAAACAAATCCCTAGATCCGATGGTGGAGATTAAATCTCTAGATCCGACGGTTGAGATTAATTCTCTAGATCTGACGGTTGAGATTAGATCCCTAGATCCGACGGTGGAGATTAAATCTCTAGATCCGACGGTGGAGATTAAATCTCTAGATCCGACGGTTGAGATTAATTCTCTAGATCCGACGGTTGAGATTAAATCCCTAGATCCGACGGTGGAGATTAAATCTTTAGATCCGACGGTTGAGATTAAATCTCTAGATCCGACGGTTAAGATTAAATCCCTAGATCCGACGATGGAAATTAAATCTCTAGATCCGACGGTTGAGATTAAATCTCTAGATCCGACGGATGAGATTAAATCCCTAGATCCGACGGTGGAGATTAAATCTCTAGTTCCGACGGTTGAGATTAAATCTCTAGATCCGACGGTTGAGATTAAAACCCTAGAACCGACGGTGGAGATTAAAACAAGGCTTAAGCCCAACTCTATAAAAGGGGCTTAAGGTGGGCGGCAAGAGTAAGTTGTTGGTTGGTTTTGGAGATTAGGGTTTTGCCTTTCATTGGCTTGGGCGGCAAGAAACCCTAAGGAGGAAACCCTAGGGAGATTAGGGTTTGGTTCCTTGGTTGGGCGGCTAGGGTTTGGAAGCTAAGGTGGGCGGCAACTATAGGAGAGGAGCTCTTCTTCTTCCTAAGGTGTGGCTGGCTCTTACCTCTTCTTCCCTCTACCTTGGTCGGGGCTCAACCGATTCCTCTTCTCCTCTTCTTTTCCTCTTGGCTGACGGCACAAAGGAGCTAGGGATTGTTCCCTTGTTCGGTTCCTTGGTTGGCCATCTTGTTCTCTCTATTCTTGGGGTCGGCGGCATCAATCCTTTGTGGATTGGTGGTTGGATCAAGCAAGAAGGGAAGGAGAGTTCTTCTTTGTTTTGATTGAAGAAGATCTAGGAAGCTTCAACTTGTGGAGGATCTTCGCCCACACGAAGTCTACAAGGAGGTTAGGACATACGATAGAAGATCGAGAGGTATAAAAGTTTTACAAGTTTTATTATTGATCTTTGCATGTTCTTATTAATATGATTGTATGTGTTGATTATACATGTCTACATCCGTATGTATTTGTATAATCATGGACCCCAAAGATAAACACAAAAACCGGCGATCCGTCCATCGTCTCTTCTGCGGCTAACCGACTAGAAGAGCTTGGTTGCTTGAACAACTAGTTTGTTCAAGCGATCGCTCAAGTCATTAGCATGATGACGAATTGGTTGAGCTTAGGAAACTCATCCCATCCGGATTAGTTTTCATTAAGTGAAAATTTTAATCCAGGGACATGGGAGCCAACGAGCCTCCGAGTAGCATGCCATCAAGTTGGTATCAGAGCCACGGTTTCTGGTTTTGTGTGTTTTGGATTCGGTTACTTTCATGCACTTATCATATATTGTATATGTCGGATGATAGTAGGATGTGCGTAGGATAACTTTTTGGTTGCAGGCATAAGATCCAACTATAATGGCTATATATGTGTGTATGTGATTGCATGTGTGTGTGATTGTATATTATTTGGATCCTCGGGGTTGACGAGGCTAAATTAGTATTTAATTTTTGTAATTAAATATGGCATTGTTTAGCCACTCATTTTAGTTTACTTTCGATCTAGATTATTTGTACACTCCTTCGTGGAGTATAGGATCGATGGATGTAAATTAAAATAGTTTATCTCGGCTCGGATCTCTTTGGTGACTTGCGCACGGGCAAAGGTGGAGCGGACGAGGTGGCGACACGACGGGACGCATATTGGAGAACAATGCCATAATAGTTGGGAAAATTCTGATTTTTCCATATTTATTGCTAATTTGTTTTATATGCATGTTGTGTGTGCTTGAAAATTCCTCACTGTCAATTTACTAAGTGGGAGAGGGACATTTTAATTAATTCCCGCGGCCTCCATTACAATTTGACGTGTGATGCAACAAACTTGTGCGTCGGCTCTGAGTGCCTTCCTCCCCATCGGATGAGTTTGTTTGCAGATCACTAGGTCAAATAATGGTTATAGGAAATTATTTAGGAGCGTGTGTACTTCCCCATCGGTAAGGCACATAATCCGAGATAATTCCCTTAGTATCGTGTAATGGTGCACACTTAGATGCAAATAAAAAGTATCCTCCCCATCGGAGTCACTGCTTTTATTTGTAGGGCCAAAGAGGAACCAACTATTAATTTTATTTGTCAAAAAGTAAGGTTGACAAGATAATAAAATTAAAGGGTTAAACCTCCTCTTACAAATGTAGAATTCGTATACGTCCACACTATCGTGGCATGCGATATTCTCGGTGTTTTGAGGTGTTGGTTGATTTCAAAATTTTATTGTTTGAGGAATCAATAATTTTTGAAATCTAAAGTAATGATCTATGTGATTCTTAGGATTTTCAAAATGACTTTCAGTCCACTTACTATGATACTAAAGTAAATAAACTTACTGTACCCAAATAATGTTGATTGGAAAAGAATCTAGATATTGTCTTATCTGCCAAGGAGTACAAGTATGCACTCTTCGAAGAATGTCCTCAAGCCATAGTTGCTCAAAAAGGTTTCTAATTCTAAGCCGAAAGGCAAGAAGAAGGAGAAACAAGGTGGAGCAAAGGTGGTGGGAGGATCTCAGGGATGAGTGAAGAAGCCAAAAGGCAAGTACTTCACTTATAAGCATGATGGACATTGGAAGAAGGACTGTCCCAATCCAAAGCAGAATAAAGGTATATCCTTTGGACTTGTCATTGATACATGATTAGCGGTGTTATCTCGCACGTGTGTAGATATAAGAGCCACTAATCGTGTCTGCAACACTTTGTAGGGGTTCCAGGAAACCCGAAGACTAGCTAAAGGGGAGATTACCATTTACTTGGGCAATGCCATGAAGGTGGCGGCTATTGCAGTGGGAGAAGTTTTATTTATCTCTTGAGAAAAATAAAACTTAGTTTCTGGAAAATTCCCTTTATGTACCTTTATTTAGAAAGAACTTAGTTTCAGTTTCTAAATTGTTTATGGATGGATATTCTACTTCTTTTAATGTGTTGTTATAAAGGAATAGGGAGAATATCTGTTCAGGTACATTGATAGGAAATTTTTATACTCTTGAACCGAAAACTCCTACGATGCATATAGAAGTTAATAACTCATCTTCTAAGTCTAATAAGAGAAAAGAACCTTCGAAAATGAACCAGACATATCTTTGGCACCTAAGACTTGGTCATATTAACCTGAGTAGAATTCAAAGGTTGATAGCTAATGGACCCTTGGGTTTATTAGTGGTGGAAGATCTCCCAACCTGCGAGTTTTGCTTGGAAGGTAAGATGACCAAGAGGCCTTTTAAGGCTAAGGGGTATAGAGCCAAAGATGTATTGAAATTGGTTCATTCTGATTTGTGCGGTCCTATGTCTATCCAGGCTAGAGGTGGCTTTGAATACTTTGTCTCTTTTATAGATGATTATTCAAGGTATGGATACATTTACTTGATGCGCCGCAAGTCTGAATGCTTTGACAGGTTCAAAGAATTCAAGGCTGATGTGGAGAATTGTCAAGGTAAAAGTATCAAGACACTACGATCTGATCGTGGTGGCGAGTACCTCTTGGGAGAGTTTAGGAGTTACTTATCAGAGGTTGGAATTCAATCCCAATTGTCCGCACCTGGCACACCCCAGCAGAATGGTGTGGCGGAGCGAAGGAATAGGACTCTTATGGAGATGGTCAGATCGATGATGAGTTATTCTGAGTTACCTGATTCGTTACGGGGTTTTGCTCGAAACGGCAAAGACACATTCTGAACTTGGTTCCATCTAAGTCAGTACCCTCTACTCCCACAGAATTGTGGACTGGGTGAAAGCCTAGTCTAATACATATTCGGATTTGGGGTAATCCAGCACATGTGCTGAAGGGAGATGCTGGTAAGTTGGAATCTCATACAGAAGTACGCTTATTTGTTGGCTACCCTAAGGGAACGAAGGGTGGTTTGTTCTATAGTCCTAGAGATCAGAAGGTGATCGTGAGTACGAATGCCAGATTTTTAGAGGAGGACTATATGATGAACCACAAGCCCACGGGTAGGATTATTCTTGAGGAATTGACAGGGGAAGTCCCGACTTGAGTACCACCGGTACAAGAGGAAATACCACAAGTCACTCCACCGCGTGTCACAGAGCATACACAGGAGACACCTCGTCGTAGTGGGAGGGTTGTTAGACAACCCGAGAGATTCATGTTCTTGGGAGAGTCTTCGAACTTAGTCCCTGGTGAACATGAACCTGATCCCTGGACATATGACGAGGCACTCCAAGATAGAGATGCGGTATCTTGGCAAAGAGCGATGAATTCAGAGATAGAATCTATGGATTCTAATCATGTCTGGGAGCTAGTAGAACCACCCGATGGTGTGAAAGCCATTGGATGCAAGTGGATCTACAAGAGAAAGAGAGGAGTAGACGAGAAGGTTGAGACCTTCAAAGCTAGGCTTGTTGCGAAAGGGTATACTCAGAAAGAGGTTATCGATTATGAGGAGACCTTTTCGCCGGTAGCTATGCTTAAGTCTATCCGAATTCTCTTATCTATTGCTGCTCATGAGGATTATGAGATTTGGCAGATGGATGTCAAGACATCTTTCCTTAACGGAAATCTTGAGGAAAACATCTATATGATGCAACCAGAGGGATTCATTGCAAAGGGCAAAGAGCATCTTGTATGTAAGCTTAATCGGTTCATTTATGGATTGAAGCAAGCTTCTAGATCTTGGAACATCTGCTTTGATGAGGTAATCCAGTCATATGGATTTATTCAAAGTCTGGATGAGCCTTGTGTATACAAGAGATGTGATAGAAATATAGTGGTATTTCTTGTACTATACGTAGATGACATTTTGTTAGTTGGCAACAATATCAGAGTGTTATCAGACGTAAGGGTATGGTTGTCCAAACGGTTTGATATGAAAGACTTGGGAGAAGTGGGACACATCCTTGGGATCAAGGTAATAAGGGATCACAAGAAAAGGATGTTGTGCTTATCTCAAGCTTCATACATTGACACTATCCTTGCTCGTTTTAGCATGCAGAACTCCAAGAAAGGTTTTCTACCTTTTAGGCATGGAGTACCTTTATCTAAAGAGATGTGTCCCAAAACATCAAAGGAGATAGAGGACATGAAGGCGGTTCCTTATGCTTCGGCAGTAGGAAGCCTCATGTATGCTATGCTATGTACGAGACCAGATATCTGCTTTGCCGTGGGCATGTTTAGCAGATATCAGAGTAATCCTAGACAAGGACATTAGACTGCGGTAAAGCATATATTGAAGTACCTGAGAAGGACTAGGGATTATATGCTGGTTTACCGGACAGATCAATTAGTCCCTGTGGGTTACACGGATTCTGATTTCCAATCAGATAGGGACAACAGTAAGTCTACCTCGGGTTTTGTGTTTACTTTTGGAGGTGGAACCATAGTATGGAGGAGTGTCAAGCAGAAATGCGTGGCAGACTCTACCATGGAAGCTGAGTATGTGGCAACCTCTAAGGCAGCCAAGGAAGTTGTATGGCTCTGGAACTTCTTGATGGACTTGAATGTGATTCCTGGTTTGCCCAAAACTATCACAATTTATTGTGATAACAGTGGTGCAGTTGCAAACTCGAAGGAACCACGAGCCCATAAGGCTAGTAAACACATAGAGCGCAAGTACCACCTGATACGAGAAATCGTAAAGGAGGTAGAAGTTGTTGTCGCCTAGATTGCATCAGAGGATGACCTAGTAGGCCCTTTCACTAAGGCCCTTCTAGCGAGAGCTTTGATAGGCATGTGGAGGGAAGGGGAATCAGATGTATGGCAGTATGAGGACAGTATAATCTTTTAGTATAAGTGGGAGATTGTTGGGATGTATACTGAAAGCCTAGCTCTTTTATATGAACATTTTTATTTTGAAATAAGAATCACATAATCATTGTTTGCACTTTATATTTATTATATGTGTGCATATTGTCTAATACTTTACATTGTAGATAACATGGTGCTTGGTGTGGCACAGAAGATCATGTTATCAGTCCCTTGTAGAATATAAGTAGAGGCTCACAACCAAGATGGTTTTGGACAAACCATTGGCATGGTTGTAGTGTAGCTTAGTATTGTTTTGTCTTGAACATAGAGTTACACTAGTACACTTAGGTGTATTGAGCAGGACCGACATAGAGGTGATTCAATTTATTGCTGACTACATAATTGAATCGGACCTCGGATATTATGTTGTACATGCTCTTAATCCCGATATAATAACGGGCACATGTACTTAGTATTTATTTCTTTGATTTACCAAAGGGTGAGATTTATATGGATTAAATCAATATGCCCGGTAAGTTGGGAAATGATATTATTTACATGGTGTGTCGTTGATTATAGGAGGAAACCGTGTCCTATATATTAGGTTTATGATGTCCCCTTGAGGAGCTCATAAGGTTCATCATGTAAACCCTGCAGGTTGACTTAGTCAACATGATGATAAGGTTGAGTGGTACTACTCGAGGAGTTAGATGTTAATTGATTGATGGTCAGTAAATCAATTAATTGACGGACATTCGATATCTTAAACACGGAGAGATGGATGTACAAATAATGTATGGAGCTCATATTAATTTATGGGGGTTGGTGAGGTAATTCAATGATGATCCTCTAGTGGAATGGAACATCATTGATAGATCAAGTTTGTGTGGTTCCGATCCATCGGGTGGCCAAGATCCAACTCCTCCTCATGGTCCCTATCGTAGCCTAATATAATCCTCATGAAGCCTAGATCCAATGATGGAAAACAAATCCCTAGATCCGACGGTGGAGATTAAATCTCTAGATCTGACGGTTGAGATTAATTCTCTAGATCCAACGGTTGAGATTAGATCCCTAGATCCGACGGTGGAGATTAAATCTCTAGATCTGACGGTTGAGATTAATTCTCTAGATCCGACGGTTGAGATTAAATCCCTAGATCTGACGGTGGAGATTAAATCTCTAGATCCGACGGTTGAGATTAAATCTCTAGATCCGACGGTTGAGATTAAATCCCTAGATCCGACAGTGGAGATTAAATCTCTAGATCCGACGGTTGAGATTAAATCTCTAGATCCGACGGATGAGATTAAATCCCTAGATCCGATGGTAGAGATTAAATCTCTAGTTCTGACGGTTGAGATTAAATCTCTAGATACAACGGTTGAGATTAAAACCCTAGAACCGACGGTGGAGATTAAAACAAGGCTTAAGCCCAACTCTATAAAATGGGCTTAAGGTGGGCGGCAAGAGTAAGTTGTTGGTTGGTTTTGGAGATTAGGGTTTTGCCTTTCATTGGCTTGGGCGGCAAGAAACCCTAAGGAGGAAACCCTAGGAAGATTAGGGTTTGGTTCCTTGGTTGGGCGGCTAGGGTTTGGAAGCTAAGGTGGGCGGCAACTATAGGAGAGGAGCTCTTCTTCTTCCTAAGGTGTGGCCGGCTCCTACCTCTTCTTCCCTCTACCTTGGTCGGGGCTCAACCGATTCCTATTCTCCTCTTCTTTTCCTCTTGGCCGGCGCACAAAGGAGCTAGGGATTGTTTTCTTGTTCGGTTCCTTGGTTGGCCATCTTGTTCTCTCTATTCTTGGGGTCGGCAGCATCAATCCTTTGTGGATTGGTGGTTTGCTCAAGCAAGAAGGGAAGGAGAGTTCTTCTTTCTTTTGATTGAAGAAGATCTAGGAAGCTTCAACTTGTGGAGGATCTTCGCCCACACGAAGTCTACAAGGAGGTTAGTGTTGGGTTTCCGGCACCGCGGCGTGTGTGTGTTCGATCATGTTTCGTAAACATGAGCACAGCGGAAGCAATAAAAATAATAAATACTCCTATTTATTACAACACACACAACACACGCATACTATTACAACAAGTGTAGACATAACCGTAAATTAAAATTTGCAATAAAAGGAAATTAAACTACGTTATACCTTTCGTATGACGTGTAGCGGGAACGGCATCAACCGGAACGATCCTCGTAAGAATCGTCTCTATCCGTATCCACGCCGAGCTCCTCGAGATGACTTCGCCAAGCCACGAGCTTCGTCTTCGTACGGGTTACTAGCCTCGTGTTGAAGACGACGTGATCGAGAGATGATCACGATCCGAATCCAAATTCGGACCTAAAAACAAGTCCTCAAGACTTGCTTCTCGGAGGTATTCGTCAACCGATTGGCGAATCGCCGTCCTCCACCTCAGAGGATTACGGAGATCAAATCCCGGTATGTTAGCGCTGTCGGAGCACTAACCGTCGTCAAGCGGCGCTCCGGCGGAAGGAAAGCTGTCAGAAAACTGGACAGCTTGGTGGAGATAAGCGCCCGGCCAAAACAAGGAGACAAAAGCTCACCTTGATGCCGAACCTTTTGGGGATCACGGAGAGGGTCGCGGAGGTTCACGGCTGGAGCTTGGGCGGCAAGGGTCTTGTGCGCTGGGTGGCATTTGATTTTGGATTAGGGTTTAACAATCCCTTAAGCCCACTTTTATAGAGAACTAATTCTCTTAATGGTTAATGGATCATATCCATAAAGCCCGTTAACCGCTCCATTAAGATAAGTTAAAATAAACCAAACCATGATGGTTTATTTTAAGTTAAAGCGAACGAACCAACTTTTGGTTCATTCGTTTAAAATAAACCAAACCCTTTGGTTTATTCTTATCCATTGGATTAGAACCAAACCATTTTGGTCCATCCATTATGTCTTCATAAGACATGGCCCATCCACGCTTCCATTGCGGTGAAACAATTTCATGCTCGCTTTATGTTTAGTCGACCAAACATAGTTTCTCTCGGTCTGAGAATCCCATTCTCAAGCTCGTTTTAAATCCTTTGGATTACACTCGTTGTGCGTGTGACCAAATAGGTTCTCGGTTTATGTTGGCGTCTATAATTAACCATTAATTATAGAATGATCATGAGTGGCACCTAGTAGTACATCATGATCCCGATTAGCAGAAAAGATCAGCAGTTGATCGAACTATTTACGAAACCCTTGATGCTTCAGATAGATAAATGCCCCATTCCCTTACTCATCTTATACCCACTTGGTTCGAGACATGGTCTATTGTGTCAGTCCCCACTAGGCTGACTACGTCACACCTAGCCCAAGTATCATTTCCTCGTCCTACGGATTCTAGTTACTGCACATGTATCGAAGAGTACCTTACTCTAAACATGTATTGCTTTGGCCAAAGACTTTAGTAACAATCCGACGAGAGGCCATGGGTATACATCTCCTCGCAAGGAGTGGTGAATCCTTTATAGGCTATTCAAACACCTTCGATCACTTGACTTATACCCAATCATCCGGGTCCACATCTCCTTAGAGATGTTTGCTTAAGATGTCAAAGCATAAGTCTCCATGATCAAGATGACTTGAATCGCAAGTCGAAGGAACATCGCACTTAAGCCACGATAAGAACTTCATTGACATATCTATATATGAGAACCATATGAAGTCTTACGGTGGTCACTCGAATGAACTAGTTACCATAACTAGCATCCACGATTAACTCCGGACATCACTATGTCTCCGGCCGGTGAGAATCGGTGCTTGGATACACCAAGGGTATACCTCGTGCTAGTCTCAAGAATTGATGGTGTCGAATCCATCAATTCATCGACTAGGGATAATTCGATACATCACAATTACACATGTAGAGATACTCACTAGTTGTGATCCAATCACAAATTCTCTCATCTTTGTGAATCGTATCGTGGACATTGATAAATGAGTTTAAGATCCAATCAAATACATAAAACATGTATACTCAAATAGTGAATCTTCATTTATCATATAAATGGTTCATACATAAAGCGATTGCCTTAGGACATCTCTCATATATTACTAACGGACTCCACTTGGCCTAATGCCAATCGCTACGGTATCAATACCATAAGCTCTAACATGACCCTCAAACTTACTTTGAGGTAATGCTTTAGTCAAAGGATCCGCTAAGTTCCTTTCGATTAGGAATTTTCTCGATTTGTATTTCGTTCCTACTTATGATCTCTCGATAAGATGATAGCGTGAAGCACATGTTTGGATCGTTGATGAGACCTTGGCTCTTTCGCTGCAATTGCTCCATTGTTGTCGCATGATGACCGGTATTGCTTCAACAATGGCGGAATCACACCAAGTTCATGAGCGAACTTCTTGATCCAAACCGCTTCCTTCTTTACGCCCTGCAATATATTCTGCCTCAGTGGTAGAATCCGCTACAGTCTCTTGTTTGGAACTTTTCCAACTCACTGCGCCCCCATTCAAGGTGAACACGTATCGGTGAGACACGAATCATCCTTGTCTGTCATCTGTATACCATCACCATGTCCCTTCTCCATATATTAGGAACACATCCTTAGTTCTTCTCAAGTACTTAGGATCGTCTTAATGACCCAATGATCCATTCCTGGATCAGACTGGTATCTGCTCGTGACACTCAGAGCATACGATACATCGGGCCTCGTACATAACATAGCATACATGATAGATCCTATTGCGGATGCATAGGGAATCTTACTCATGCAAATCCTCTCATCTTCTGTGCGCGGACACATAGACTTCGAAAGGTGTACCCCATGCACGATGGGTGATAACCTTTCTTGGATTCCGACATGCTAAACCTCTTTAGCACTCGGTCTATATATGTAGACTGCGAAAGACCAAGCAACCGTTTCGATCTATCTCTATAGATCTTAATCCCAAGGATGTAGGTTGCTTCTCCCAGGTCTTTCATGGAGAATGTCTTGGATAACCAAACCTTAACTGACTGTAAGATGGACACATCGTTTCCTATAAGTAATATGTCATCGACATACAATACTAGGAACACGACTGCACTCCCACTAACCTTCTTGTACACACAAGGTTCGTCTGGATTTTGTGAGAAATCAAACTTTTTGATCGTCTCATCAAAACGGATATTCCAGCTCCTGGATGCTTGCTTCAATCCATAAATGGATCGTCGCAATTTGCATACCTTTGTTTTATCAACCGATGTGAAACCCTCAGGCTGTATCATATACACGTCCTCGAGCAGGTTTCCATTAAGGAAAGCTGTTTTCACATCCATCTGCCATATCTCATAATCATAATGAGCCGCTATGGCTAGGAGCATCCGAATGGATTTAAGCATAGCTACAGGCGAATAGGTTTCGTCATAATCAACACCTTGCTTTTGACGATATCCTTTCGCCACCAATCTAGCCTTATAGGTAATCACATTACCATCCATGTCGGTTTTCTTCTTGAAAACCCACTTGCACCCTATAGGCTTTATGCCTTGGTGGGTCAACCAAGTTCCAAACTTGGTTTTCGTACATGGAATCCATTTCGACTTCATGGCACCAAGCCACTTATCCCTTCTGAACTTGTCGGCCACTTCTTCATAAGCTGGTAGGCTCCTCATCATCAATGAGTAACACGTCGTTCGATTAAACTACGAGAAATCCATATCTCTCGGGAATATTGCGTGTTCTACGGATCTGAAGATGTGGTGTTACAATAGGTCAGTAGATTGCTCATCACTATGAGTTGTTTGTTGTGCTTCACCGGTATCTCATTAATGTCTATTTGAGTCTCTCGAGCCTCCTCAAGCTCGATGACCTCCCCCTTGTTTTCTTGCAAGAGAAACTCTTTCTCTAGAAACCACGGCATGCCTTGAAACAAACACCTTTTGTTCCACAGGATGATAGAATTAGTAACCCCTTGTTTCCTTAGGGTATATAAATAGACATTTATCGGACTTAGCATCGTTTATACGTCTGATCCGCTTCACATAAGCAGGACAACCCCATATCTTCAAGTAAGATACATGAGGTTTCTTACTAGCCCATATCTCATATGGAGTAGTAGAGACTACCTTGGTAGGCATTCTGTTTAACAAGTAAACAGCTGTCTGAAGTGCATAACCCCAAAAGGACTTGGGAAGAGTCGCTTGATTCATCATTGACCTGACCATGTCCAAGGTCGATTCGCCTCTCGGATACACCATTATCTTTGTGGTGTATAGGCGGAGTCCATTGAGACAATATGCCATTGTCTCTTAGATAATCAAGAAACTCTTGACTTAAGTATTCACCACCTCGATCCGATCGAAGTATTTTAATACTCTTGTCATGTTGTTTCTCTACTTCATTTCTGAATTCCTTGAACCTTTCAAAGGCTTCAGACTTGTGTTTCATCAAGAACACATACCCAAGCCGTGAGTGATCATCGGTGAAGGTAATGAAGTAACTATAGCCTCCTAATGCTTGAGTTGACATAGGTCCACATACATCAGTATGTACTAGACCTAGTAACTCTCTCACTCGTTCACCTTTTCCAGTAAAAGGTAACTTAGTCATCTTGCCTTTTAAGCATGATTCGCATGTATCGTATGAATCCAATTCAAACGATTCCAGAATTCCACATCGGTGTAATTCGGACATGCGTTTCTTGCTTATATGGCCAAGACGACAATGCCACATATAGGAGTCTATGTGATTATCCTTTCGAACGCAGCGTGTTGCTAAGCCCGATATTGAAAATGTCCTTTGGATCGTCCAGCGTATAAATGCCATTACTCAAAGTTCGGTTCCATAAAATCGCCATTCAAAGTTATATAACAACAATTGTTACTAGCGTTAATGGAAACCATTTCTATTTAAGCAGAAATAGAAACAATGTTCTTTATTAGAGAAGGAACATAATAGCAATTGTCCATTCAAGACTAGTCCACTAGGAGCTTCAAAGAAATAAGTTCCGATGGCGACATGAAAGAACCTTTGCTCCATTGCCAACTCGCAAATTTGACTCTCCGACAAGTCTTCTTCTATTCCTTAGCCTCGTATGTCATTACATATATGTGAGCTACACCCGATCCAATACCCAAGTGTCTAAGGAAATAGAATGACAATCAATAACGAAGATACTCAAGAGGATGGGGCATCGGATGCCTTCTTCTTCTTCATGGACTCAAGATAAATTTTCTTACGGGCCTTCCTTGCCACAGTGATGGCAAGTGCCCTTTGCGCCTGGTTCCGCCTTTCTTTGCCTTTTCTTTCCTTTCTTCTTTCTTTTGCCTTCCTCTTAGAACCTTTCTTTGAGGAATCAACTAATGAACCGCCTTCTCCTCATGCTTCACGTAAGGCTCCACAGCCTTGATATTGAGGAGCTCGAATGGTGGATTCCAATTTGTTCATCCGATAGTTCATCACAAATTGCGAGAAACTCTTGGGCAAACAATGCAGAATTAAGTCAATACTTAACTCATGATCCATCACAAAACCGAGGGTAGCTAGCCGCTCGATGTACCCGTTCATCTTTAGCACAAACTGTACTACAGACGAACCTTCTTGCATCTTCGTGGTGAAGAGGAGCCTAGAGACCTCGAACCTTTCGGATCTCGCTTGCTCATCGAACAACTCATGAAGATGGAAGACCATAGTGTTAGCATCCATATGCTCATGCTGCTTCTGCAGCTCAGGTACCATCGCCGCTAGCATGATGCAACTCGCCAGCTCAGAATCTGCCACATGCTTCTGATAGACCAACATTTGGTCTGGAGTTGCATCGTCCTTAGGACGGTCAGGAAGAGGCTCTTCAAGGACATATGCAAGCTTTTCCGCCTTGAGAACAATTCTCAGGTTTCTAAGCCAGTCCAGGAAGTTAGGCCTAGTCAGTTTGTTCGAATCCAAAATAGTGCGCAAATTCAAAGACGTCATGATCAATTTATTGACCTAGAAATACAAAACGAGCATATATGAGAAAATGATTTTTAAAATGCATCAATATACATTTATAAATCCCATTCATTTTTCGAATTCCAAAAACCCCAAAATCACTTCGGGAGATTGTAGGTCCATCTCCGAATGGGCTGATATCCATCATAGTTATGAACAACCTTGGAGAGAGTCCAACAAGCCATTCATAACTACGACGGTAGGTATCATCTATACCGATTGCATATCCCGTATATGCAACTATCACAATGTGCTATCAACTAATTGAATGTTCACACATACATCGGGTTGTTAACACATTAACAAGTATGCATCATATGCATAGCACCCAACTTCACCTCCCTTTACATCGACCTTGGAGAGAGTCCAACAAACCGATGCTCCAGGTTAAAGCCAACCCATTAATCAGGACATAGTTTTAATATGGTTAGAGCGCATTCAACCAATTAGCCCAGCTTGGAGAGAGTCCAACAACCAAAGCTAACGATTGACCTCTGACTCTTACCATATTAGTATTAAACTATTCCATGGTTTGAACATATTCAGGTTCGAGCCGGGCTTGGAGAGAGTCCAACAACCCAAACAAGAAACAGAACTCTGGTTCTAATCATATTAATGGAAGGTGTAGGCTTTAATATTGATTAAGGGTTTTTATGTCTCATCCTCTTTGCATGCAAATAACTATTATCTACATGGCATGGCATACATGGCATACATCTACATGTCACGACACGCATGGCATAATGTTATGCATCTAATGCAATTACATGGCATACAATTATGTCATGTCTATATTTCCTTATATGTCATAACTATTTATGGAAATAAAATATGTTTAAGATTTGATTCTCCAAATCAAATCATAATTAAATTAGGAAACAAATTTCCAAATCTAATCACATATTTTATTCATGGAATTATTTGATTAAGGAAAATCTATTTAGGAAACCAATTTCCTAAATCATTAAAACTACTTATGGAAATTAAAATATTTTAAGATTTGATTTCCCAAATCAAATCATGATTAAATTAGGAAACAAATTTCCAGAATCTAATCAAATATTTTATTTATGGAAAATATCAATTTCCATAAATACTTCCAACTTTCCAAAAGTGGAAGATTTCCATAATTACTTCTAGACTTTCCATAATTGAAAAATTTCCATAAATACTTCTAAATTTCCAAAATTAGAAAATTTCCAGAAATACATTATGACTATCGCAAAACCATTTTACGATTATGTCGAAACACAACCTGGCTCTGATACCACTGTTGGGTTTCCGGCACCGCGGCGTGTGTGTGTTCGATCATATTTCGTAAACATGAGCACAGCGGAAGCAATAAAAATAATAAATACTCCTATTTATTACAACACACACAACACACGCATGCTATTACAACAAGTGTAGACATAACCGTAAATTAAAATTTGCAATAAAAGGAAATTAAACTACGTTATACCTTTCGTATGACGTGTAGCGGGAACGGCATCAACCGGAACGATCCTCGTAAGAATCGTCTCTATCCGTATCCACGCCGAGCTCCTCGAGATGACTTCGCCAAGCCACGAGCTTCGTCTTCGTACGGGTTACTAGCCTCGTGTTGAAGACGACGTGATCGAGAGATGATCACGATCCGAATCCAAATTCGGACCTAAACACAAGTCCTCAAGACTTGCTTCTCCGGAGAGGTATTCGTCAACCGATTGACGAATCCTTCGTCCTCCACCTCAGAGGATTACCGGAGATCAAATCCCCGGTATGTTAGCCGCTGTCGGAGCACTAACCGTCGTCCAAACGACGCCCGACGAGAAGAAGCTGTCCAGAAAACTGGACAGCTTGGTGGAGGAGATAGGCGCCGCCAAAACAAGGAGACAAAAGCTCACCTTGATGCCAACCTTTAGGGGATCACCGGAGGGTCGCCGGAGGTTCACCGGCTGGAGCTTGGACGCCGGCAAGGGTCTTGACGGCAGCACAATCAAGCTGGGCGGCAAGGAGGTTGGGCGGCACAACCAGGTTGGGCGGCAACTCCTTGGAGGCTAGGGTTTTGATTTTGGATTAGGGTTTAACAATCCCTTAAGCCCACTTTTATAGAGAACTAATTCTCTTAATGGTTAATGGATCATATCCATAAAGCCCGTTAACCCGCTCCATTAAGATAAGTTAAAATAAACCTAACCATGATGGTTTATTTTAAGTTAAAACGAACCGAACCAACTTTTGGTTCATTCGTTTAAAATAAACCAAACCCTTTGGTTTATTCTTATCCATTGGATTAGAACCAAACCATTTTGGTCCATCCATTACGTCTTCATAAGACAAAGACACGCCATCCACGCCCATTGCATGATCAAACAATTTCATGCTCGCTTATGTTTGGTCCAACCAAACATAGTTTCTCTCGGTCTGAGAATCCCATTCTCAAGCTCGTTTTAAATCCTTCGGATTACGCTCGTTGTGCGTGTGACCAAATAGGTTCTCGTTTTATGTTGGCCGTCTATAATTAACCATTAATTATAGAACGATCATGAGTGACACCTAGTAGTACATCATGATCCCCAATTAACCGAAAAGATCAACGGTTGATCCAGAACTATTTCTGAAACCCTTCAGTAGCTCGAATGAATCGTGCCCCATTCCCTTCACTCATCTTATACCCACTTGGTTCAGGACATGGTCTATTGTGTCAGTCCCCACTAGGCTGACTACGTCACACCTAGCCCAAGTATCATTTCCTCATCCTACGGATTCTAGTTACTCCACATGTATCGAAGAGTACCTTACTCTAAACATGTATTGCTTTGGCCAAAGACTTTAGTAACAATCCGACGAGAGGCCATGGGTATACATCTCCTCGCAAGGAGTGGTGAATCCTTTATAGGCTATTCAAACACCTTCGATCACTTCGACTTATACCCAATCATCCTGGGTCCACATCTCCTTAGAGATGTTTGCTTAAGATGTCAAAGCATAAGTCTCCATGATCAAGATGACTTGAATACCGCAAGTCAAAGGAACATCGCACTTAAGCCACAGTAAGAACTTCATTGACATATCTATATATGCAGAGAACCATATGAAGTCTTACTACCGGTCACTCCAATGAACTAGTTACCATAACTAGCATCCACGATTAACTCCGGACATCACTATGTCTCCAGCCAGTGAGAATCAGCTGCTTGGATACACCAAGGAGTATACCTCGTGCTAGTCTCAACAGAATTGATGGTGTCCAGATTCATCAATTCATCGACTAGGGATAATTCCGATACATCACAATTACACATGTAGAGATACTCACTAGTTGTGATCCAATCACAAATTCTCTCATGCTGTGAATCGTATCGTGGACATTCAGTAAATGAGTTTAAGATCCAATCAAATACATAAAAACATGTATACTCAAATAGTAAATCTTCATTTATCATATAAATGGTTCATACATAAGGCGATTGCCTTAGGACATCTCTCATATATTACTAACAGTTAGGACATACGATAGAAGATCGAGAGGTATAAAAGTTTTACAAGTTTTATTATTGATCTTTGTATGTTCTTATTAATATGATTGTATGTGTTGATTATACATGTCTACATCCGTATGTATTTGTATAATCATGGACCCCGAAGATAAACACAAAAACTGGTGATCCATCCGTCGTCTCTTCCGCGGCTAACCGACTAGAAGAGCTTGGTTGCTTGAACAACTAGTTTGTTTAAGCGATCGCTCAAGTCGTTAGCATGATGACGAATTGGTTGAGCTTAGAAAACTCATCCCATCCGGATTAGTTTTCATTAAGTGAAAATTTTAATCCGGGGGCATGGGAGCCAACGAGCCTCCGAGCAGCATGCCATCATGATGTCCCTATCAGTCGACTGGTCCTGTAGTTGTTGCCCAATAATGGCTGCTTTCCATGTTGGATTTCATCCAACGCACCGCATCATCGATATTGACAATAACCGATGCTCGATCAACAAGTCTCGTGAGCTCGACTCCATTCTGCGTTCGAAACTCTTGCCACGATCGATGCCTTCATCACGATCAGAGTCACTGATCGCCATTCCATGGCGATCGCTGGCACTTGAACCAGACCCGAACACTAGTCGAGTCACCGTCGACTTAGAGTAGTTGACTGCCATAACATGGTAGTCAACTTGATGTCGGAAAATCACATCCGACACTTAGCCAAATGGTCAAGTTCACCTAATGAGCTACTTACATTTCACTCATTCTCTCATCTCACTAGAAGTCCTCGAAGCTCTTCGCTCGCGCCATGTCCTCGGCATCAGACACCGCAATGCTCCTTCGGCCTCTTGCCTCCGAGTCCGCTTTCTAGCTTCGCTTCAAGTCATCTCGTCTGCGATCTCCGACTGCATGAGGTTGTGAGTGGTGAACCCGCCTAGGATTCATGTGCGAATTACTATGCCCTGCAAGACTCCAACGCACATATCAAATCATAATAACAACCTAACTTAAACCCTTTGCCACACACATCAAAACCTTATCATGGCAAGAGATTGCCCTAACAATCTCTCCATTTTTGATGTGTGGCAATCCGTTTAAGTTAGGTAAAAACATTTGATAAAACATTAAGGAAAGAAAGCATGTGAATAAACATGATTAGCAACTCTCCCCCTTAATACATGAAACTCACCCTACATATATTCCCCCTTACTTAAACATACATTTCTCCCCCTTTGACACCATCAAAAATAATTAACAAAGTTTATACATCATGGCAACATGTCTAGATAAAAACATATACCAAAACATGCCTTAAAATCGGATACACAATGTTATTGGGCATGTTATCAGACTACCAGTCAACTGGTTCAGACTACCAGTCGACTGGCACGTGCATTTCGGGTTTTTCAGGTTTTCAGGGTGGATTTCATAAATGCACTAAAAAATCTATAAAATTCAAAAAATCATGAAATTTGGGGAACATATTTCTTGTAAGTATATTTATCAATGAAAAATAGTTTTCCATGAAAAACCATTATATTTTCAAGTATTTGCCAAAAATCCAAAAGCTTTAAAAACCACTAGGTTTTTGATCATGTTAGTATCCATTTTAACGCCTAGTCTTGCTTTGGATTGTTTCAAAACATGAATACACAGATTTTAAAGTAAGAAATTGTTTTGAAAACATATGAAATATCCAACCATGATCTTTGGAAAATATGTCTATGAATTAAACATAAGTCTTCCCCATGATTGGTCTATTATTGCTATTTTGATACTTTAAATAACCATCTAAATGTCATAGGCACTAGTGGACATTTGTATCATCCTAACATCTCACTCATGCTAAGTTTTCAATCATTGTAGCCTATGGTGAGTGTGAGATGTATCCTAAAGGTATTTGTATATACTTAACCATTATTTTCATGCAATTCTACCAAGATTAAGTATCATCCTATCATTCCACATGATCATAAAGACATATATGAATTAATTTCACATTATGATCATGAAACAAATATATTCATCAAATTGTGATCATGCATTAGGTATTACATCATGATAATAAAGCAAATATCACCTAAAGCATGATTTATCTATTTATAGGTGCATTATCATTACCTAACACTATTTCAAAAATGCTGTCCCGCCATCCTAAGTCAACCAAAAATATGATATAGGTAAAGTCCATATGGTTGACTATCCTAGGATTTTCCTAACCCTTTAGGATGGATTTTGAAACCCAAAATAAGTTCTTTCCTATGGGATTCACTAAATACTTGGGGATCCATTTTCTAGCTATTACCTTCTTTTTATCTTGACCCCTAGCTATTAGACATTTGTAGGCCTTTTCATTTTTCTTTTCCTTATAACCTAGTCCTTTCTTGTTGAAGCTTGCTCTTTGGCTCCCAATTATTATATTAAGGGTATTGGAGCCTATAGTAAACTTTTCTAGGGCTTTGGTCAAATAATCTACCTTTTCCCTTAGAGCCCTATTTTCATCCATACATGCATCACTAACATTAAATGGCATATATTCATGTGAGCATGCATCATCATCATCATCATTATCATTAAAACATGCTTTTTCTAATTTTTGCTCTAAATCCTTAATTTGCTCAAGCATGCATTTATTCTTTTTCTTTGCTCTAAATAATCCTTAGTGAGGCTAGAAATCATGGACATTATTTGCTTAGGGGGTAGATTCGTTACCTCACTTACCAAATCCTCTTCCGATGATGAGGATGTAGAAGAGGCTCCCCCTTCACTTGAGCTCTCCTCACTTGAGCTTGCTTCTTCATTTTCGGAGGAGGAGCAATCTAGATCGTCAAAGGCCATTAGGGCAAGGTTGGAGTAGACATGTTCTTCTTCTTCAGATGATGATGAGGAAGAAGGATCATCCCATTTCTTTGCTTTGAATGCCTTGGCCTTCCCTTTTTCTTTGGCCTTCTTTTCTTCTTCCTTTTTCTTCTTGCTCCCCTTCTTCTTCTTTTCTTCCTTCTTTCTCTTCTCCTCCTTGCTTTTGTTCAAGAGGGGACAATTGTCCCTTATGTGTCCCTCTCCTTGGCAATTGTAGTAAATAATTTTCCCCCTTGGTCTTCTACTCCTATCATTAGATTTATTAAATCTAAAACCTTTTAATGCATGCCTTACCCTCCTTACCATATAGGCTTCTTCCATGCTATCCATGGAGGAGGAGGAAGATGCTTCATCGGAGGAGGAGGAGATCTCTATCTTCTTCTTCCCCTTGTGTGCCATCAAGGCTACTCCTCTTGAAGGTTGAAACTTTGGCTCTTCTTGTATTCCTTCAAGCCTCGTTTTGTGGAGCTTCATTGTTGAGAAGAACTCCTCCAAGGTGCTCACTTCTAGGTTCTTGGACATGTAGAAGGAGTCCACCATTGAGCTCCATTTTGATGACCGGGGAAAAGCATCAATTGCTTTCATGAGCATGTCCCGATTGGAGAGCCTTTCTCCTACACTTGTTAGTCCAATCAAAATTTCCTTAAACCTAGAATGCAATGATGTTACCTTTTCTCCCTTTTCTAATTTGATGTTTGATAGTTGGGAGCGAAGAAGGTCTCTTCTTGTAAGTTTGGCCTCCGAAGTGCCTTCATGAAGCTCTACTAGCTTCTCCCACATCTCCTTGGCACTAGAGCATTCCCCAATCCGGTTAACTTCTTGTTGGTGGAGTACATTGTAGAGGTGGTGCTTGGCTTTTGAATTCGCCAAATATTCTTCTCTTTGCCTCTTGCTCCACCTTGCTTTCTCCAATGGCTCCCCATCTTCATTCCTAGGCAATTCGAAACCATTTTCCATAATTAAGATAATTTCGAAATCGGTCTCGAAAAATACCTCCATTCTCTTTTTCCACCAAGAGAATTCCCCCTCGAACTTTGGCGGATGAATATTAGAGCCGGCCATTCTTGAATGTGCTTGTTGTGGTGGTTAGTCCTCGACAAGCTTTCCTTGGCTCTGATACCACTTGAAGGGGATCGATCGGCCGACTAGAGAGGGGTGAATAGCCCTCTTACGTTGGATAACAGAATTTGCTCGTCTACAAACAAGATTAGCGCAAGCGGAAAAACAAAACACGACAAGCAAATAGAAATGACAAGAATACAAATGCTAACACAATATGTAACGTGGTTCACGGCTACGCCGCTAATCCACGATCCCGATTCATCCAAGGTGAATCACTCCTTTGCCAAATCCACTAAGTCTCTCCTTTGCACCAAGCTAGGTGGAGGTAACCTCTTTACAATCCCTCTTCTTACAATAGAATGAGAATAATAGCAAGTAAGAAGAGTGAAAATACTTTTGGGCACTTTGGGAGAAGATTAGAGTTGAAGCATTAGCCCCCCAAAGCCCCATACCCTTCCTCTTTATAGAGGAAGAGGGTTTCTTCCCGTTGACACAGGAGCAGTCGACTGATGTCCCTATCAGTCGACTGGTCCTGTAGCTGTTGCCCAATAACGGCTGCTTTCCATGTTGGATTTCATCCAACGGCACTGGCATCAGTCAACTGATATTGCCATCAGTCGACTGATATTGCCATCAGTCGACTGATGCTCGATCAGTCGAGTGCTCCGCGATCTCGACTCCATTCTGTGCCTGAAACTCTTGCGACCAATTGACTGATGCCTTCATCAGTCGACTGGTGGTCTCGCAGTTGACTGTCATTCCATGGCAGTCGACTGTTGGCACTTGAACCAGACCCGAACACTAGTCGAGTCACCGTCGACTTAGAGTAGTTGACTACCATAACATGGTAGTCAACTTGATGTCGGGAAATCTCATCTGACACTTAGCCAAATGGCCAAGTTCACCTAATGAGCTACTTACATTTCACTCATTCTCTCATCTCACTCGAAGTCCCTCGCCGAAGCTCTCTTTGTTCGCGGCCACGTCCCTCGACAACATCAGGCGCACGGCTCTGCAATGCTCCTTCGCGTCTCTTGTCTCCGAAGTCTGCTTCCTTGGCTTCGCTTCAAGTCATCTCGCCCGGCGGTCCCTCGGCAGCATCAAGCGCACGGCTCTGCAATGCTTCTTCTCCGACTCAAGCACGAGGTTGTGAGTGGTGAACCCGCCTAGGCTCCATGTGTGAATTACTAATCCCTACAAGACTCCAACGCACATATCAAATCATAATAACAACCTAACTTAAACCCTTTGCCACACACATCAAAACCTTATCATGGCAAGAGATTGCCCTAACAGAAGAGACATACAAATAGAGAGAGTTCCAACCGATAGGAATATAGCAGATCCCTTGACAAAGCCTCTTCCCCAAGAAAAGTTCGAGAGGCATATAGATGTCTATGGTATTAGATACCAAGGCGATTGGTTGTAGGCCAAGTGGGAGTATGATATAATTGAGAGGTGTCCTAAGGCAATCACCTTAGAAGTTATTAATAAAATTCACTATTTGAGTATGCATTGTCTATGTATATTATTGGATCTTAAACTCATCTACTAAAGTCCACAATATCATTCATAGCATGAGAGAAATTGTGATTGGATTACAATTGGTGGGTCCATGTATAAATATGTAAGTATTGAAATTATCCCTAGTCGATGAATTGATGAAATTGGACATCATCAATTCTATGAGACTAACACATGTTATGCTCCTTAGTTTATCCAAGCATTCAGCACTCATTGAATGGAAGCATAGGGATGCTGAGAGTGAACATGTGGATACTAGTTAGGATAACTAGTTCATTGGAGTGACATGCTATGGAACCTCATATGGTTCTTTATGTCATTGAAGATCTCTGCAGTGGGGATTCCTTAGACTTGAGGTATTCAAGTCATCTTGATCATGGTGACTTGTTCTTTGACTTCTTCGTAGCCATCTCCATAGGAGGTCTAACTCCGGATTGATTGGGTATAAGTCAAAGTGATCGAAGATATTTGAATAGACCAAAGAGGATTTACCACACTTTATATAAAGCAGATGTATACCCTATCCTCTTGTCAGGATTGTTAATCAGAAGTCTCTGCCAGAGCAAGCATGTTAAGAAGACAGTCTTAATGGGAACATGTAGGAATAACTTGAATCCACAGGACAAGAAAAACTAACTTAGGCTATGTGTGATGTAGTCAACCTAGTGGAGACAAGTACATTGACTATATCCTGAACCAAGTGCATATAGGATGAGTGAAAGGAACAAGGCATAAAGTTATTGTAGCTACTAAGGGGTTCAGAAATGTTCTAAAGTCGGTTTGGACTTTTCAGTCAATTGGGGTCTTAATGCACTGCTAGGTACCATTCATGATCTATTCATAATTAGGGGTTAATTATGAATGACCAACATAGTCAGGAACCTATTGGGTCACATGCAATATGGGTGATCTTGAGATGTAAAATAAGTCTAAGAATGAGATTCTCAATGAGAGAGGATATATCTGGTTGGATCAAGGCAAGATGGTGTGAAACGGAGGCCACGGAACCTCCTATAGTCATGTCGAGGTTTAGTACGACCATATCACACTTAAACAAAGTTAAACAAAAATATAGAACTTCACACAACCATGCTTAACCAGACACGGGTCGTGCCTAGCCCTAGTCGAAGACTGGCAGGGTTGAAGTTGTGCCCAATAAGACACACAACCTGACCGTGTGTCTAGGCAGGATCAGGTCGTGTGTATGACACATGACCATGTCACAAGTCATAGATTTTTTATGCACGCTCGTATAGAAATTTCCTAGATTTTCTTACCTTAATTATGAGATAATTATGAAAAGATAGGTTCCGTTTAAACCACCTAAGATGTCCTAATCAAGAGATCTATAAATAGATCCCTTGATAATCTTTGGAGGAGAGCTTTTAGGTCTTTTCTTGGTAGTCATCTTTTCCTCTCTCCCTCTCTCATCTCCGTCGGTTGGCTAGCACCAATCGGAGATGAAGACTTGCTGCTCAAGGAGTTGTCTCAGGTGATCCCGACATGGATACCGATAGAGGCATGGTTTGTAAGTCTTGATCTTGGTTTCTATGGATTCAAAAAGAATCCCGAAGGTATAAAATTTCTCTTCTCCTCTGTTTTATTATGTGATTATGTCAAAGAAAGAATTTCTGACCCCAGGGGATGTCTAGGAGGAAATACAAATCATTTTATTTATATCTTTCCACTGTGCATGCTCCTAGCATCCTTTCAACAAGCTCCTCATCGCTGTCACTCCCTTGTTCAGATTCAGAATCGGAGGAAAAGCAATACCTTTCTCCATATGGCTTGAATTAGCTTATTCATTGAGTTCTAACTAATAAAATAGCACATCTAGTTTAACAACAAATAAATCCTTTGAAACCTTATAGGCATCGACCATTGATGACCACAATGAGTTTCTAGGGAAGGATTTGAGTGCATACCTGATAAGGTCTTGATTCTCCACATTTTTCCCAACTAAGTAGAGACCATTTAGGAATTCTTTGAACATCCCATGTAGTTGATGATGTAATTGAGAGGTGTCCTAAGGCAATCACCTTAGAAGTTATTAATAAAATTCACTATTTGAGTATACATTATTTATGTATTTGATTGGATCTTAAACTCATGTACTGAAGTTCACAATACAATGCATGACATGAAAGAAATTGTGATTGGATCATAATTAGTGGGTATCTTATCATGTATAATCATGTAAGTATTGAAACTATCCCTAGTCGATGAATTGATGAGATTGGGCATCATCAATTCTGTGAGACTAGCACATGTTATACTTCTTGGTTTATCCAAGCATTCGGTACTCACTGAATGGAAGCATAGAGATGTTGAGAGTGAATATGTGGATGCTAGTTATGGTAACTAGTTCATTGGAGTGACCTGCTATGAGACTTCATATGGTTATATATGTCTTTGAAGATCTCATTGTAGCTCGAGTGCGAGATTCCTTAGACTTGAGGTATTCAAGTCATCTTGGTTATGGCGCCTTATACTTTGACTTCTTCGCAGCCATCTCAATATGAGGTATAACTCCGGGATGATTGGGAATAAACCAAAGTGATCGAAGGTGTTTGAATAGCCCATAGAAGATTCACCACTCCTGATAAAAGGAAATGTATACCCTAGGCCTCTTGTCGGGATTATTACTCAGAATTCTCTGGCCAGAACAAATATGTTAAGAAGATGGTCTTCTTGGGAACATGTAGGAGTAACTTGAATCCACAGGACAAGGAAACTAACTTGAGCTAGGTGTGACATAGTCAGTGTAGGGGATCGGTACGGCCGGCTAGAGGGGGGTGAATAGCTCTCGAACGTTGGATGTCGGTATTTGCTCGTCTACAAAGAGATTAGCACAACGGAAACAATAAAGCAAGACAAGCAAATAGAAATACAATAAATCAAACGCTAACAAGATGGTGTAACGTGGTTCACGGCTGCGCCGCTAATCCATGGTCCCCGATTCGTCCTCGGTGAATCACTCCGTCAAAACCAATCCACTAATGGTCTCTCCTTTGCACCAAGCTAGGTGGAGGTAACCTTTACAACCAAGATCACTCTTCTTACAATAAGATTGAAGTAAATGTTTGAGATCGGATGGCCGGCTAGAGGGGGGTGAATAGCCCTCGTTCGTTGGACGTCGTAATTTGCTCTTCTACAATTAGATTAGCGCAAGCGGAAACAACAATACAAGCAAATTAAACAAATAAAAACAAAGCAAAGGAAATAGACAATGCTAACACAAGATGTAACGTGGTTCACGGCTACGCCGCTAATCCACGGTCCCCGATTCGTCCTCGGTGAATCACTCCGCTCAACCAATCCACTAAATGGTCTCTCCTTTGCACCAAGCTAGGTGGAGGTAACCTTTACAATCAAGATCACTCTTCTTACAAATAGAATGGAGTAAAAACGTGTAAGAAGAGTTTAGAGCTTGTGGGGCACTAGGAAGATTGTTTGGAACTTAAGCATTAGCCTCTCAAAGGCTCACACCCTCTCTTTTTATAGAGAGGGTCGTTTTCTTCGCTGTCGCCATCACCGATCACGCCACATGGCGCCGATCGCTGCCGTTACTACAACGGCCTCCGAACACGTCGGATGCCGACCGCTGTTGTCCAACGGAACTCTTAGATCGATCGATGGACCTCACCCGATCACGACTTCGTAGTCGATCGGCCTGGCCGGCTACGAAGCGTTCGCGCTAAAACCCTATTGACTACCGATCACGCCGCTTAGCCGATCGTTGGTCTTGGATCGCTAACGATGGCGCCGATCACGCCACAAACCGGCCAATAGATACCAATGAGCTACACTCGATTAGAGCAATGACCGCCATGACATGGCAATGACCGGTGTCGGAAAACCCATCCGACACATGGCCAAATGGCCCAAGTTTCACCAAAGAGCTACCCTTCCCCGGTTACAATCGCTCACTCTCATTCTCGAGTCCTCGCCGGTTCTCTTCGCTTCGCCACGTCCCTCGGCAATCAATCGGCACGGCTCTGCAATGCTCCTTCGCGTCTCTTGCCTCGAAGTCTACTTCCTCCGGCTTCACTCCAAGCTTCTCGTCCGGCGGTCCCTCGGATGCTCCAAGCGCACGGCTTCCGCAAAGCTATCCTTCACCGACTCAAGGCACGAGTCATGAGATGTGAAACTCGCCACGGCTCCATGTGCGAATTACTAAGTCCTGCACGACTTCAACGCACATATCAAATCAACATATCAAACTAACTTAAACCCTTTGCCACACCATCAAAACCATATCACGGCAAGAGATTGCCCTAACAATCTCCCCCTTTTTGATGTGTGGCAATCCGTTTAAGTTAGGTAAAAACATTTGATATAATTTCTAAGGTAAGAAAAGCATGTAAAGATAAACATGATATAACAACATGCAATTCCCCCTTAATCCATGAAATTCTCTATGCAATTTCTCCCCCTATCATATATTTCTCCCCCTACATATATTTCTCCCCCTAATGTGATTAACTTAAACATACTTATTTCTCCCCCTTTGACACCATCAAAAAGATTAACACTAAGTTAAAAGCTCATGACATCAATTATAATGGAGGAAAAATATGTCAAGTTGATTTAAAAACTGTAGGAGGCATCAAGTATATTTCTACCACTTGTAGGAGGTTTTATAAACTGAATTCGGCCTTCAATATTCTGATTTACAGGCCACGATCATGCTATCGGTATGGCAATGATCGTAGCAAAAAAGCCAATTTCGATTTTTGGATGAAATTGAAATGCATTAAAAATTCCAGAAAATTCTAAAAATCATGAAATTCGAGGAACATATTTCTCTTAAGTATATCTATCAAGGAAAAATAGTTTTTCATGAAAAATCATTATATTTTACAAGATTTGCCAAAAATCCAAACACTTGAAAAACCACTAGTTTTTGAGCATTCTAGTATCAAGTTAGCTACCTAGTTTTGCATCTAATTGTTTCAAAACATGAATGCATGTATTTTAAGGTAAGAAATTGTTTTGAAAACATTAGAAATATCCAACCATGATCTTTGGGCAATATGTCTATTAATTAAACATAAGCCTTCCCCATGATTGGTCTATAATTGATATTTTGATACTTTAAATGACCATCTAAATGCCATAGGCATTAGTGGACATTTGTATCATCCTAACATCTCACCCATGCTAAGTTTGCAATCAAGTTAGCCTATAGTGAGTGTGAGATGCATCC
The DNA here is from genome assembly GCA_025175895.1 of Wurfbainia villosa. Classification (NCBI taxonomy): domain Eukaryota; kingdom Viridiplantae; phylum Streptophyta; class Magnoliopsida; order Zingiberales; family Zingiberaceae; genus Wurfbainia; species Wurfbainia villosa. Next base: position 23,988,695 of record CM045990.1, on the reverse strand, counting down.
TAGGGGGTATTTGTATGTACTTAACCAATATATTCATGCAATTCTATCAAGGTTAAGTATCAACCTAACAACCCACATGATCATAATGACATATATCAATTAATTTCACATTATGATCATGAAATACATGTTTTCATCAAATTATAACCATGCATTAGGCATTATATGATGATAATAAATAAAGTGTCACCTAAAGCATGATTTAAACCTATTTCTCATGATGACGTGCCCAATATCAAAATCATAAACCATGATTACACATATGCATAGAAATTACATTAATCATCATGATTTAAGCATTATTACCTTTTTATGGGCACGTTATCATCACCCAACACTATCTAAAAATGTTGTCCCGTCATCCTAAGTCAACCAAAATATGATATAGGTCAAGTTCATATGGTTGACTACCCTAGGGGTTTTCTAACCCTTAAGGATGGATTTTGGAACCCAAAATAGATTTTTACCTATGGGGTTCACTAGAAATTCCTTGGGGATCCATTTCTTAGCTATTACTTTGTTTTTGTCTTGTCCCCTAGCTATTAGGCATCTATAGGCCTTCTCATTTTTCTTCTCTTTATATCCTAGGCCTTTCTTGTTAAAACTTGCCCTTTGGCTCCCTATGATCATATTCAAGGTGTTGGAGCCAATTGTGAATTTTCCTAGGGCTTTGGTTAAATAATCTACCTTTTCCCTTAATGCCCTATTTTCTTCTATGCATGCATCACTAACATCTAAAGGCACATAATTATCATGTGAGCATGCATCATCATGGCAAGAAGAAGTATCATTATTATTTAAGCATGCATTTTCTAGCTTATTTTCTAATGCCTTAATTTGATCTAGCATGCATTTATTTTTCTTCTTTGCTCTAAACAAATCCCTAGTTAAACTAGAAATCATAGAAACTATTTTACTAGGAGAAGCTTTCATTACCATAGTTTCCATGTCCTCTTCTTCTTCGGATAATGAGGAGGATGATGATGTGGAGGAGGCTCCCCCTTCACTTGAGCTCTCTCCTCTTGTGCTTGATCCTTCATTTTCGGAGGAGGAGCAATCCAAATCATCAAAGGCCATCAAGGCCAAATTGGCGACAAAGGCATTCTCCTCATCCGATGATGAGGAGGAGGATGAGGAAGGATCATCCCATGTCTTGGCCTTGAATGCTTTGGCCTTCCCTTTTTCTTTTGTCTTCTTCTCCTCTTCCTTCTTTTTCTTGCTCCTTTTTCTTCTTCTTTTCTTCTTTCTTTTTCCTCTCTTCCTTGCTCTTGTTTAGGAGAGGACAATTGTCCCTTATGTGTCCCTCTCCTTGGCAATTGTAGCATATGACCTTCCCCCTTGGTCTTCTATTCCTATCATTAGATTTATCAAATCTAAAATTCTTAAATACACGCCTCACCTTCCTTACCATGTAGGCTTCCTCGGTGCTATCCATGGAGGAGGAGGAGGCTTCATCATCGGAGGAGGAGGGGATCTCTATCTTCTTCTTCCCCTTGTTTGCCATCAAAGCTACTCCTCTTGAGGGTTGAATTTTAGGCTCTTCTTGTATTCCCTCAAGCCTAGTTTCGTGGAGTTCCATTGTTGAAAGAACTCCTCCAAAGTGCTCACTTCTAAATTCTTGGAGATGTAGAAGGAGTCCACCATGGAGCTCCACTTTGAGGACCGGGAAAGGCATCTATGGCCTTCATTACCATATCCGGTTAGAGAGCTTTTCACCTACACTTGTCAAACCGGTTAGAATTTCCTTAAATCTAGAGTGTAGAGATTTTACCTTCTCTCCCTTTTCGAGTTTGATATTGGACAATTGGGAGCGAAGGACATCTCTCCTTGCTAGCTTTGCCTCGGATGTGCCTTCATGGATCTCTATTAATTTCTCCCACATTTCCTTGGCGCTAGCACACTCTCCTATCCGGTTGACTTCTTGTTGAGGGAGTACGTTGTATAGATGGTGCTTGGCCTTTGAATTTGCCAAATACTCTTCTCTTTGTCTTTTGCTCCATCTCGATTTTTCCAAAGGCTCCCCATCTTCATTCCTAGGCAACTCGAAACCGTTTTCCATAATTAACAATATTTCAAAATCGGTTTCGAAGAATACCTCCATTCTCTTTTTCCACCAAGAGAATTCGCCGTCGAACTTCGGTGGGTGGATGTTGGAGCCGGCCATTTTTGATGTAGGGCTTGTTGCGGCGGTTAGTCCTCGACAAGCTTTCCTTGGCTCTGATACCACTTGTTTGAGATCGGATGGCCGGCTAGAGGGGGGTGAATAGCCCTCGTTCGTTGGACGTCGTAATTTGCTCTTCTACAATTAGATTAGCGCAAGCGGAAACAACAATACAAGCAAATTAAACAAATAAAAACAAAGCAAAGGAAATAGACAATGCTAACACAAGATGTAACGTGGTTCACGGCTACGCCGCTAATCCACGGTCCCCGATTCGTCCTCGGTGAATCACTCCGCTCAACCAATCCACTAAATGGTCTCTCCTTTGCACCAAGCTAGGTGGAGGTAACCTTTACAATCAAGATCACTCTTCTTACAAATAGAATGGAGTAAAAACGTGTAAGAAGAGTTTAGAGCTTGTGGGGCACTAGGAAGATTGTTTGGAACTTAAGCATTAGCCTCTCAAAGGCTCACACCCTCTCTTTTTATAGAGAGGGCTGTTTTCTTCCCGTTGGCCGCCATCACGATCACGCGCCATGGCAATGCTGCCGTTATACTAACGGCCTCCGAACACGTCGGATGCCGACCGTTGTTGTCCAATCGCGGAACTCTTAGCGATCGGCGATGGACCTCACTCGATCGGCTGCGACCGTAGTCGATCGCCTGGGCCGGCTACGAGCGGTTCTGCTGGCTAAAACCCTATTGACTCATTGCGACGCCGATCATTCGATCGCTGGTTATGACCGCTAACGATGGCGCCGATCACGCCACAAACCGATCGATCGATACCGTCGAGCTACACTCGATTGAAGCGATCGCCGCATGACATGGCAATGATCGGTGTCGAAAACCCATCCGACACTTGGCCAAATGGCCAAGTTTCACCTAAGAGCTACCCTTCCCGGTTACAATCGCCACTCTCATTTCTGAGTCCTCGCCTTGAAGTTCTCTTCGTTCGCCACGCCCCCTAAGAAGATCAGCGCCGCGGCTCGCAATGCTCCTTCGCGTCTCTTGCCTCAAAGTCTACTTCCTCCGGCTTCACTCCAAGCTTCTCGTCCGGCGGTCCCTCGGATGCTCCAAGCGCACGGCCGCAAAGCTATCCTTCACCGACTCAAGGCACGAGTCATGAGATGTGAAACTCGCCACGGCTCCATGTGCGAATTACTAAGTCCTGCACGACTTCAACGCACATATCAAATCAACATATCAAACTAACTTAAACCCTTTGCCACACCATCAAAACCATATCACGGCAAGAGATTGCCCTAACAGTAAAGACAAGTAAGAAGAGTTTAAAGCTTGTGGGGCACTAGGAAGATCACTTAGAGCATAAGCATTAGCCTCTCAAAGGCTCACACCCTCTCTTTTTATAGAGAGGGCTGATTTCTTCCCGTTGGCCGCCACCAGTCGACTGCTGCCCTTGGCAGTCGACTGTCGTCACTACAACGGCCTCGAACACGTCAGATCCCGACCGTTGTAGTCCAACGGAACACTTGGCAGTCGACTGATGGACCTCACCGATTCGATTCTCCGCCTCCGTCGACTACCCATCGGCCTACGAGCGGCTCATGCCGCGACATCCTCTGGCGGTCGATTGCCATTCCGATAGCGGCAATGACACGGGTATAAACCCATCAGTCGGATACCAGTCGAACACACTCGACTCAGAGCAGTCGACTGCCATTACATGACAGTCGATTGGTGCCGTGTGAAACTCAAACTTAACATAAGTTTGAGCTTCCGGCGGTCGGGTAAACCTTAACCCTTGCGGTCAAGTCTCCGACACTCAGCCATTCGGCCAAGTTCACCTAATGAGCTACTTACATTTCACTCATTCTCTCATCTCACTCGAAGTCCCTCGCCGAAGCTCTCTTCGTTCGCGGCCACGTCCCTCGGCAGCATCAGGCGCACGGCTCTGCAATGCTCCTTCGCGTCTCTTGCCTCTGAAGTCTGCTTCCTTGGCTTCACTTCAAGTCATCTCGTCCGGTGGTCCCTCGGATGCTCCAAGCGCATGGCTTCCGCAAAGTCATCCTTCACCGACTCAAGGACCGAGGTTGTGAGGGTGAACCCGCCAAGGCTTCATGTGCGAATTACTAAGTCCTGCAAGACTCCAATGCACATATCAAATAACAATACCAACCTAACTTAAACTCTTTGCCACACACATCAAAACCTTATCATGGCAAGAGATTGCCCTAACAATCTCCCCCTTTTTGATGTGTGGCAATCCGTTTAAGTTAGGTAAAAACATTTGATATAAATTTTAAGGTAAGAAAGCATGTAAACATAAACATGATATAGCAACATGCAACTCCCCCTTAATCCATGAAACTCCTCATACAAATTTTCTCCCCCTATCACAATGTACTTAAACATAATTATTTCTCCCCCTTTGACACAATCAAAAAGATTAATACTAAGTTATAAACTCATTGCATCAAGTCTAATAGAAGGAAATTACCAAAAACATGTTTAAAATCTGAAATCAGAAAATATTATACTGTTTTTCAGGTTAGCAATGATCGCTATCGATGGCAATGATCGGCACAATGGTTTCAAATTACGATTTTCTCAATTTGAAATGCATTAAAAATTCTAGAAAATTCAAAAAATCATGAAATTTGGGGAACATATTTCTTGTAAGATTCTTTATCAGTGAAAATTATTTTTTTATGAAAAGGCATTATATTTCCAGAGATTTGACAAAAATCTAAAAGTTTTAAAAAACCACTAGGTTGTTGATCATTCTAGTATCAAGTTTAACACCTAGTTTTGCATCCAATTGTTTCAAAACATGAATACACATATTTTAAGGTAAGAAATTGTTTTGAAAACATATGAAATATCCAACCATGATCTTTGGGCAATATGTCTATGAATTAAACATAAGTCTTTCCCATGATTGATCTATTATTGCTATTTTGATACTTTAAATGACCATCTAAATGTCATAGGCATTAGTGGACATTTGTATCATCCTAACATCTCACCCATGCTAAGTTTTCAATCAAAGTAGCCTATGGTGAGTGTGAGATGCATCCTAGGGGGTATTTGTATATACTTAACCATTATATTCATGCAATTATATCAAGGTTAAGTATCATCCTAACAATCCACATGATCATAAAGACATATATGACTTAATTTTACATTATGATCATGAAACCCATGTATTCATTGAATTGTTATCATGCATTAGGTATTATGTCATGATAATAAGCAAAATATCACCTAAGGCATGATTTAAACCCTATTTCTCATGATGATGTGCCAAATTTCAAAATCATAAATCATGATTGCACATATACATAGCAATTACATTGATTATCATGATTTAAGCATTATTAACTATTTATAGGCACGTTATCATCACCTAACACTATTTAAAAATGTTGTCCCGCTATCCTAAGTCAACCAAAGATATGATATTGGTCAAGTCCATATGGTTGACTACCCTAGGGTTTTTCTAACCCTTAAGGATGGATTTTGGAACCCAATACAAATTCTTGCCTATGGGGTTCACTAGAAATTCCTTAGGAATCCATTTCCTAGCAATTACTTTCTTCTTATCTTGTCCCCTAGCAATTAGGCATTTATAGGCCTTTTCATTTTTCTTTTCTTTGTATCCTAGGACTTTCTTATTGAAGCTAGCTCTTTGGCTCCCTATAATCATGTTCAAGGTGTTTGAGCCAATTGTAAACTTTTCTAGGGCTTTGGTTAAATAATCTACTTTCTCTCTTAAAGCCCTATTTTCATCCATGCATGCATCATTAACATTAAATGGCATATATTCATGTGAGCGTGCATCATTTAAGCTAGAAGAAATATTTTCATTTTCATTTAAGCATGCTTTTTCTAGTTTATTTTCTAGATCCTTAATTTGATCTAGCATGCTCTTATTCTTCTTCTTAGCTTTAAATAAATTCTTAGTTAAGCTAGAGATCATGGAAACTATTTTCTTAGGAGTTAGATTTGTTACCATAGTCTCCATGTCCTCTTCTTCTTCTTCGGATGAGGATGTAGAGGAGGCTCCCCCTTCACATGAGCTCTCTCCACTTGTGCTTGATTCTTCATTTTCGGTGGAGGAGCAATCCAAGTCATCAAAGGCCATTAAGGCCAAATTGGTGACAAAGGCATTCTCCTCTTCCGATGATGATGAAGAGGATGAGGAAGGGTCATCCCATGTCTTGGCCTTGAATGCTTTGGCCTTTTCCTTTGCCTTCTTTTCTTCTTCCTTTTTCTTCTTGCTACCCTTTTTCTTCTTCTTTTCTTCTTTCTTTCTCTTCTCCTCCTTGCTTTTGTTCAAGAGGGGACAATTATCCCTTATATGTCCCTCTCCTTGGCAATTGTAGCATATGACTTTCCCCCTTGGTCTTCTACTCCTATCATTGGATTTATTAAATCGAAAACCTTTTAAAGCACGTCTTACCCTCCTTACCATATACGCTTCTTCCGTGCTATCCATGGAGGAGGAGGAGGATGCTTCATCATCGGAGGAGGAGGGGATCTCTATCTTCTTCTTCCCCTTGTTTGCCAAGAATGCTACTCCTCTTGAAGGTTGGATTCTAGACTCTTCTTGTATTCCTTCAAGTCTTGTTTCATGAAGCTCCATGGTTGAGAAGAATTCCTCCAAGGTGCTTACTTCTAAATTCTTGGAGATGTAGAATGAGTCCACCATGGAGCTCCACTTTGAGGACCGGGGAAAGGCATCTATGGCCTTCATTACCATATCCCGGTTGGAGAGTCTTTCACCTACACTTGTTAGTCCAATCAAAATTTTCTTAAACCTAGAATGTAAGAAAGTTACCTTTTCTCCCTTTTCAAGCTTGATATTTGAAAGTTGGGAGCGGAAGAGGTCTCTTCTTGCTAGCTTTGCCTCCGAAGTGCCTTCATGAAGCTCTACTAGCTTCTCCCACATCTCCTTGGCACTTAGGCATTCTCCAATTCTATTTATTTCTTGTTGAGGAAGCACATTGTATAGATGGTGCTTGGCTTTTGAGTTTGCAAGGTGCTCCTCTCTTTGCCTCTTGGTCCATCTTGACTTTTCTATTGGCTTCCCCTCTTCATCCCTAGGCAAAACGAAACCGGATTCCATTGTAATCATAATATCAAAATCCGTTTCGAAAAATACCTCCATTCACTTCTTCCACCAAGCGAATTCTCCTTCAAACTTCGGTGGATGAATGTTGGAGCCGGCCATTTTGAATGTTGCTTGTTGTGGCGGTTAGTCCTCGACAAGCTTTCCTTGGCTCTGATACCACTTGTAGGGGATCGGTACGGCCGGCTAGAGGGGGGTGAATAGCCTTCGAACGTTGGATGTCAGTATTTGCTCGTCTACAAAGAGATTAGCGCAACGGAAACAATAAAGCAAGACAAGCAAATAGAAATACAAGAAATCAAACGCTAACAAGATGGTGTAACGTGGTTCACGGCTGCGCCGCTAATCCACGGTCCCCGATTCGTCCTCGGTGAATCACTCCGTCAAAACCAATCCACTAATGGTCTCTCCTTTGCACCAAGCTAGGTGGAGGTAACCTTTACAACCAAGATCACTCTTCTTACAATAAGATTGAAGTAAAGACAAGTAAGAAGAGTTTAAAGCTTGTGGGGCACTAGGAAGATCACTTAGAGCATAAGCATTAGCCTCTCAAAGGCTCACACCCTCTCTTTTTATAGAGAGGGCTGATTTCTTCCCGTTGGCCGCCACCAGTCGACTGCTGCCCTTGGCAGTCGACTGCCGTCACTACAACGGCCTCCGAACACGTCGGATCCCGACCGTTGTAGTCCAATGGAACACTTGGCAGTCGACTGATGGACCTCACCAGTCGACTGCTGCCTCCGTAGTCGACTGCCCAGTCGGCTACGAGCGGTTCTGTGCCCGCGACATCCTCTGGCAGTCGACTGCCATTCCAGTGCCGTGTGAAACTCAAACTTAACATAAGTTTGAGCTTCCGGCGGTCGGGTAAACCTTAACCCTTGTAGTCAAGTCTCCGACACTCAGCCATTCGGCCAAGTTCACCTAATGAGCTACTTACATTTCACTCATTCTCTCATCTCACTCGAAGTCCCTCGCCGAAGCTCTCTTCGTTCGCGGCCACGTCCCTCGGCAGCATCAGGCGCACGGCTCTACAATGCTCCTTCGCGTCTCTTGCCTCCGAAGTCTGCTTCCTTGGCTTCACTTCAAGTCATCTCGTCCGGCGGTCCCTCGGATGCTCCAAGCGCACGGCTTCCGCAAAGTCATCCTTCACCGACTCGAGGACCGAGGTTGTGAGGGTGAACCCGCCAAGGCTCCATGTGCGAATTACTAAGTCCTGCAAGACTCCAACGCACATATCAAATAACAATACCAACCTAACTTAAACTCTTTGCCACACACATCAAAACCTTATCATGGCAAGAGATTGCCCTAACAGTCAGCCTAGTGGGGACGAACACATAGACCATGTCCTGAACCAAGTGGGTATAGGATGAGTGAAAGGAACAAGGCACAAAAAACTAAAGCTGCTAAAGGGTTCAGAAACGTTCTGGAGTCGATATAGACTTTCCGGTCAATTTGGGGTCATGATGTACTGTTAGGTGTCACTCATGATCTATTCATAATTAAGGAGTTAATTATTTATGACCAACATAACCAGGAACCTATTGGGTCACACACACTACGGGTGATCTTGAGATGTAAAACAAGTCTGAGAATGAGATTCTCGATGAGAGAGGATATATCTGGTTGGACCAGGCCAAAGGGGGTGCGAAATAGAGGCTATGGAACCTCTTATGGCCTTATCGGACTTAGCATGGTCATATCGCACCTAAACGAACTCAAACAAACTATATAGAGCTTCATACTGGTAGGCTAACCAGCATCGGGTTGCTCGGCTCTGCCAAAAATGGCCAAAACACAGGTGTGCCTAAAAGGACACACAATTAGCCATGTGTCCTAGCATGCCATTTTTGAAGATTTCCCTTATGAAAATTTCACCATTTTGAAAGAATTCCCTTATGAAAATTTTTTTGGTTGTTCTTACCTTAATTATGGAATAATTATGGTAAGATAGGTTCCGTTTAAGCCTCCTAAGATGACCTAATCAAGAGATCTATAAATAGATCCCTTGATAATCTTTGGAAAAAGTTTTTTTTTCTTAGGTTGTCTTCCTTGGTAGTTGTCTTCCTCTCTCTTCTTCTCTTGTCTCTGTCGGTTAGCTAGCACCAATAGGAGACAAAGGCTTGCTGCTCTAGGAGTTATCTCAGGTGATCCCGACGTGGATATTGATAGAGGCAAGGCCCATTGGTCTTGCTTGTGGTTTCGACGAATTCGAAAGAATCTCGAAGGTATAACTTCTCCTTCTCTTTTTGTATGTCTTCATGTGATTATGCCAAAGTAAGTTTTCCTGACCCCTAAGAGATGTTTGGGATGTAATAAAAATTATTTTATTCGCTTTATTCCGCTGTGAATTATCCCAAATCTCTAACAAGTAGTATCAGAGCCAACTTATTTGTTTGGCATAGATCGCATGTTGTAGGAGAATATTTAAAGCATGTTTGATGTTTTAATATACCCGTGCGATATTTTTCTATATGATAGATTAGAGTATGCATGATTTTACATATAACATATGTTTGTAACCGAAAAGAAAATATCGAGGATGCGCCTGGAAACACCAAAGGTGTTGGCCACAACATTAGAGCTTAGGCATAGACTAGCCATGCGTTGGGAAATAAGTTGCACGGATCGCATATCTAATTCCTAAAATGGTATGTGCGTCAATTGTTTGGCTCATGTTCACGTCGGGAAATTTATTTCCTAATATGACCTTGGTTTTTTCATATTTAGATTTATTTCCTATTATAGATGAGACCTCGAATAACCTAAAATCCCTTGTGTAAATATTAGGGCTAATACCTTCCATTAATATGGTTGAACCAAAGTTCTTTTCGTGTTTGGATTGTTTGACTCTCTCCAAGCCTGGCATGACATCGAGCATGTTCAATTCATATGAGATTCAATGTTTATTTTAAATGGTAAGGACCATAGGTCAATTTCAAGTTTGGGTTGTTGGACTCTCTCCAAGCCTGACTTGTAAATTGGATGTATTCAAATCATTTAAATTTGATCTCACGATTAATGGGTCGGCCCTAACTAAAAGCATTGATTTGTTGGACTCTCTCTAAGGTCAATGTGGACAGAGGTACAATTAGGTGATATGCATTGGATGTATATATGTTAATGAGTTAACAACCTAATGTATATGTGAACATTCAATTAGTTGATAGCATAAAGTGATAGTTATATATTTGATATATAATGGGTACTATTGATACTTAACATTATAACTATGAATGACTTGTTGGACTCTCTCCAATGTTATTCTTAGTGATAATGGATATCAACCCACTAGGAGATAACCTACCATCTCTCGAATTCAAAGTGAGGGCTATTGAATTTGATAAAAATAGTGGGAGTTTCTTGTTAATGTAAATTGTTTGCATTACTATAAATTCATCTCTCTTATACACATCTTTTTATATGTCTAGGTACTAATTAGAACAACATGTCGACTCCATTAACTTATGTTCTATTTTGGACAACAACAAATTGAGTAGGCCAAACTTCTTTGACTGGATTCGCAACCTGAGAATTGTTCTCAAGGCTAAAAAAGCTAGCTTATGTCCTTGAAGAGGTTCTTCCCCAACCTCCTGTAGACAATGCATTTGGTGACCAAAAGTTAGCTTACCAGAAACATGTTGCTGACTCTGAGATGGCGAGTTGCATTATGCTAGCGTCGATGTCTCCTGAGTTGCAAAAGCAACATGAGCATATGGATGCTAATACAATTGTCTTCCATCTTCGAGAGTTGTTCGATGAGCAGGTGTGATTTGAAAGGTTTGAGGTCACCCAGCTCCTCTTTCAATCGAAGATGCAAGAGGGTTCATTTGTAGTGCAGTTTGCACTGAGGATGAATAGCTATATTGAGCGATTGAGATCATTAGGGTTTTTCATGGACCATGAATTAAGTATTGACTTAATTTTTCACAATCTGATTAGTAGCTATTCACAATTTTTGATGAACTATCGGATGAATAAGATTGAGTCCACAATTCCTGAATTGATCAATATGCTTAAAACAGTGGAGTCATCTGTTGCTAAAGAACAGAAGGCGGTGATACTGGTTGACTCCTCTAAGAAAGGTTCTAAGAGAAAGTCAAAAATCAAAGCCAAAGATAAGAAAAAAGCAAAGAAGGAAGAATCAACTCCCAATGGCACCTGCCATCATTGTGGCAAGGATGGACATTGGAAGAAAAATTGCAAGCAGTATCTAGAGTCACTGAAGAAAAAGACATCTGATGCCATATCTACTTCAGGTATATTTGTTATTGAATGTCAACTGTTTCCCTTAACACTATTAATTATTAATAAAATTGTCTTAGAATTTATTGATAAAATTCACTATTTAAGTATACATTATTTATGTATTTGATTGGATCTTAAATTCATGTACTGAAGTTCACAATACAATGCATGACATGAAAGAAATTGTGATTGGATCATAATTAGTGGGTATCTTATCATGTGTAATCATGTAAGTATTGAAACTATCCCTAGTCGATGAATTGATGATATTGAACATCATCAATTCTATGAGACTATAACATGTTATGCTCCTTGATTTATTCAAATATTCGGTACTCACTGAATGGAAGCATAGGATCGAGAGTGAACATGTGGATGCTAGTTATAGTAACTAGTTACTTGGAGTGACCTGCTATGAGACTTTATATGGTTCTATATGTCGTTGAAGATCTCATTACAGCTCGAGTGCACGATTCCTTAGACTTGAGGTATTCAAGTCATCTTCGTCATGGCACCTTATACTTTGGCTTCTTTGCAGCCATCTCAATATGAGGTGTAACTCCGGGATGATTGGGTATAAGTCAAAGTGATCGAAGGTGTTTGAATAGCCCATAGAGGATTCACCACTCCTGATAAAGAAGATTTATACCCTAGGCCTCTTGTCGGGATTGTTACTCAAAAGTCTCTGGGTTGAGCAAACGTGTTAAGAATATGGTCTTCTTGGGAACATGTAGGAGTAATTTGAATCCACGGGACAAGAAAACTAACTTGGGTTAGGTGTGACGTAGTCAGCCTAGTGGGGACGAACACATAGACCATATCCTGAACCAAGTTGGTATAGAATGAGTGAAAGGAACAAGGCACAAAAAATTGAAGCTGCTAAAGGGTTCAGAAATGTTCTGGAGTCGATCTAGACTTTTCGATCAATTGGGGGGCATGATGCACTACTAGGTGACATTCATTATTTATTCATAATTAAGGGGTTGATTATGAATGACTAACATAACTAGAAACATAATTAGTCACACACACTACGGGTGATCTCGAGATGTAAAACAAGTATGAGAATGAGATTTTCGATGAGAGGGGATATATTTGGTTGACTAGGCCAAAGGGGGTGCAAAACGGAGGCTATGAAACCTCTTATGGCCTTGTCGGACTTAGCATGGCCATATCACACCTAAACGAACTCAAATGGACCATACAGAGCTTCACATAGCAGTGCCTAACCAGGCACGGGTTGTGCCTAGCTCTGGCCAAAAATGGCCAAAACCTGGGATGTGCCCAGAAGGACACATGGCTGGTCGTGTGTTGTTTCACGGTCGTGCCTTTTGTCATGGTCGCCCGTGTGCAAGACACATGGTCATGTTGCGGTTCCACCATTTTTGGAGATTTCTCTTATGAAAATTTCTTGGGTTGTTCTTACCTTAATTATGGGATAATTATAGTAAGATAGGTTCCGTTTAAGCCTCCTAAGATGACCTAATCAAGAGATCTATAAATAGATCCCTTGATAATATTTGGAGAGGGTTTTTTTCCTTAGGTTTTCTTCCTTGGTAGTTGTCTTCCTCTCTCTTCTTCTCTTGTCTTTGCCGGTTGGCTAGCACCAATCGGAGACAAAGGCTTTGTTGGGTTTCCGGCACCGCGGCGAGTGTGTGTTCGAACATGTTTCGTAAACATGTGCACAGCGGAAAAAATAAAATTAATAAATCTAATTTATTATAACACACACACCACACACATGCATAGTACAACATGTGTAGACATAACCGTAATTTCAAATTTTGCAATAAAAGGAAATTTATACTACGTATACCTGACATATCACGTGTAGCGGGAAAGACATCAACCGGAGCGATCCTCGCTAAAATCACCTCTATCCGTATCCATGCCGAGTATCTTTGGGATGACTTCACAAAGTCATGAGCCTCGTCTTCATATGAGTTACTAGCCTCGTGTTGAAGACGATGTGATCGAGAGAAGATCACGATCCGAATCAAAATTCGGATCCAAAACGAGTCCTCAAAAACTCGCTTCTCCGGAGAGGTATTCGTCAACCGTTTGACGAATCCTTCGTCCTCCACCTTTGAGGATTACCAGAGATTGAATCTCCGGCAAAGTAGCCGCTGTCGGAGCTCCAAACGTCGTCCAAACGATGCTCCGACTCAAAAAAAGCAAGCTGTCCAGAAATGTGGAGGAGTTTGCGCCAGCCAAAGAGAAGAGGGCCAGCAAGTCCTTGGTCACCGGAGCCAAGGAGGATCACCGGAGGATAGCCGGCTAGAGCTTGGACACCGGCAACAAGCTTGGACGGCGGCACAAGGGTGGGTGGCGGCTAGGGTTGGGCGCCGACCACAAGAGGAGAGGGAGAGGGTGGGCGGCAACTATGGGTTGCTTGGATTAGGTTTTCACAAAACCCTTAAGCCCTATTTTATAGAGAACAAATTCTCCTAATGGTTATCGGATCATAACAAAAATCCCATTAACCCGCTCCATTAATTTAAGTTAAAATAAACCAAACCGATTTGATCTATTTTAAGTTAAAACGAACCGAACCAACTTTGGTTCATTCGTTTAAAACAAACCAAACCCCTTTGGTTTATTCTCCACCATTGGATTAGAACCAAACCAATTTGGTTCATCAATCATGTCTTCATAAGACACGGCCCATCCATGCTTCCATTGTGACTGAAACAATTTCATGATTGCTCCTTGTTTGGTCCAACCAAACATAGTTTCTCTCGGTCTGAGAATCTCATTCTCAAGCTTGTTTTAAATCCTTCGGATTACGCTCGTTATGCGTGTGACCAAATAGGTTCTCGGTTTATGTTGGTCATCTATAATTAACCATTAATTATAGAACGATCATGAGTGACACCTAGTAGTACATCATGATCCCCAATTAACCGAAAAGATCAACGGTTGATCCAGAACTATTTCTAAAACCCTTCAGCAGCTACAATGAATCGTGCCCCATTCCCTTCACTCATCTTATACCCACTTGGTTCAGGACATGGTCTATAGTGTCAGTCCCCACTAGGTTGACTACGTCACACCTAGCCCAAGTATCATTTCCTCGTCCTACGGATTCTAGTTACTGCACATGTATCCAAGAGTACCTTACTCTAAACATGTAATGCTTTGGCCAAAGACTTTAGTAACAATCCGACGAGAGGCCATGGGTATACATCTCCTCGCAAGGAGTGGTGAATCCTTTATAAGCTATTCAAACACCTTCGATCACTTCGACTTATACCCAATCATCCCGGGTCCACATCTCCTCAGAGATGCTTGCTTAAGATGTCAAAGCATAAGTCTTCATGATCAAGATGACTTGAATTCCGCAAGTCAAAGGAACATCGCACTTAAGCTGCAGTAATAACTTCATTGACATATCTATATATATGCAGAGAACCATATAAAGTCTTACGGCTGGTCACTCCAATGAACTAGTTACCATAACTAGCATCCACGATTAACTCCGGACATCACAATGTCTCCAACTAGTGAGAATCAGCTGCTTGGATATACCAAGGAGTATACCTCATGCTAGTCTCGACAAAATTGATGGTGTCCAAATCCATCAATTCATCGACTAGGGATAATTCCGATACATCACAATTACACATGTAGAGATACTCACTAGTTGTGATCCAATCACAAATTCTCTCATGCTGTGAATCGTATTGTGGACATTCAGTAAATGAGTTTAAGATCTAATCAAATACATGAAAACATGTATACTCAAATAGTGAATCTTCATTTATCATATAAATGATTCAAACATAAGGCGATTGCCTTAGGACATCTCTCATATATTACTAACAGGCTTGCTGCTCTAGGAGTTATCTCAGGTGATCTCAGTATGGATACTAATAGAGGCAAGGGCCATTGGTCTTGCTTATGGTTTCGACGGATTCGATAAAATCTCGAAGGTATAACTTCTCCTCCTCTTTTTGTGTGTTTTCATGTGATTATGCCAAAGCAAGTTTTCCTGACCCCCAGGGGATGTCTGGGATGTAATATAAATTATTTTATTCACTTTATTCCGCTGCACATTATCTCAGAATCTCCAACAGTTAACTTACCATTTCTTCTTCCTTCATGGTAAAGTTATGCAGTTGATTAATGAGCAAATTTCTCTTGGCGATCCTGTAGTCTTTTGTCCCTTCATTTAGTTCAATGAGTTTGTCCCATGGCTTCTTAGCACTTCAAAAGGGACCAACCTTGTCAGTTGCTTCGCTACAAGTCCACATTGAAGTGTTACAGTTGCCTTTGCATTGGACTACACCTTCTTCCTTTGTTCAACTTTCCAACTTCCAGACTCCAAAATTTTTCCCTCTTCATCAATCGGTGGTGTGAATCCCTCCATCACCATAAACCATATGTAAATGTCGGTCATCAAGTAGTATTCCATGTAGTCTTCCAATAGATGAAGTTGTTTTCATCAAAGAACGGAGGGTGTGTGGTGTTATAGCCTTCTGCATTGTCATTTGAACTTTTGCTCCTTTGGTTGTTATTCCTCGAGGGCAACCATGCTCTAATACCACTTGTTAGGACCGTGGCACGCTAGAGGGGGGGTGAATGGCGCTTCTTGGATTTCTTCCTACAAACACGTTAGCAGAAGCAAATATAATGAAAGATTAAAATGAAAGACACGAAGCAATGCTAACACATGCTAGTTAATGTGGTTCGGAGATCCACTCCTACTCCACGACAATCCTTAAGACGGATTATTCCTTTCAATCCTTCACTAAAATCCTCTTTTGGATGAACACACCAAGGTGGAGAAACCTTATTTACAAAATAATCTCTTCTTCTTACAAGATGATGGAAGTAAGTTTAAGAAGAAGAGAATTAGAAAGCAAAAGACTTAGAAGAAGGCTTGGAGAGCTTAGGATAAGAAATTTCATGTTAAGGCATTAGCCTCTCCAAGCTCCCAAATCCCCTTCTTATATAGTTTGGGTGTTTCTGTCCATTAAGTCTTTGCCAATCGATTGTTGCTCGAATTCAATGGCTTCTGACACCAATGTTTTTTTGGATTACCGCTCAACTGACACTTGATCAATCGACTAGTCACAACACTAGTTGACTGTTGTCATCCCAATCGACTGATCAGTCGACTCACAAACAATCTATGTTATGCCTACTTAAAAGGATTATTGTACCCAAATCATTTGTATCGTACTTAAACCAGTAATGGTCGGTCGACTTATTCGAACCCACTTAAGTCATTTGCTAATCTTATTTCAAAGCACTCTCACGGTCGATGCGACTACTTCGCATAAGTCTCGCCCAAGCACCTGAGTATAAATGCTAAGTCGCACAGCTCAAGTCGACTAACCACTCAGCCAGTCAACTACCCGAGCACCAAGTAGTTTTCTCGAGTCGCACGGTCCTGAACGCCTAGTCTAAATCTCGAGTCCCATAGCTGGAGTCGGGCTTCCACTCGACTGGTTCATAATCCCAATCAATTGCTCGAGTCTTCTGAGCTCCCAAGTGTCGAGCACTTGAGACCAGTTGACTAATACGCTTCAAGTATGACTCTTTCATACTTGAAACCTAACCCTAAGCCTAGACTATGCCTTCAAGTCTCTTCCATCAGCCTCTCACCTTCTGGATCTCTCCAAGTCCACAACTCCTTCATCCTTGCGCTTGCCTTCAAGAGCTTCCTTCAACTTCGTCATGCTTTAGAGTCTTCCTTTACCAAGATTCACTTGGACTTAGGCTGTCAAGACTACACACTTGGACTTACACCGCTAAATCCTCACTCTTGGACTTTTTCTTGTCAAGATTCACTTGGACTTCCCCTTGCCAAGACTGTTAGAATTGGACGTCACGTAGAGGGGGGTTAAATAGCGTGTTCGTTGCTTCGATGACGAAAATCGATCGTGCTTGCGTGCTTGTCTACAACACTTGTTATGCACAATGGAAATAAAGATAATAAAGCAATAACAAAATATACAAACACACAATACATAATCGATATAAGGTGGTTCAGAACCTTAGGGTTCTTACTCCACGGATTGGGCTCGAATGAGCTCTAGCGATGCAAACACCACCACTAATCAATAATACTCCTTCTCGACAACAAGTCGGAGGCGGAGAAACCTCGTACAGGGATTCTTACAACAATAAGAAAGAAATACGAGCAAATACAAGTAAAGAAAACTTTATAAAATGTGAACTTGAATGCTTGCTTTTGGTTGCTTGAGAAGAGCCTTAAAGGTCTGGATTGTATTAGCAAATTGCCCCCAAATCGCCTCAAAGAACCATGCTAAAATTCTTCTCCTTGAGCTCCTTTTAAGGCTGATTCCGTGCTTGGCAGTCGACTGCCATAAGGTCCCAGTCGACTACCAACAGTGTCGTTGTCTCACAACGGACTTAATCTACGTCGACATTCAAGCCAATGGATACACTAGCAGTTGACTGTCATTACCCATCAGTCGACTACCAACCTCGTAGTCGACTGATCAGTCGGCTACCGAGCATTCTGAGCTCTTGACCAATATCAGCAGTCGACTGCCATCCATGGAAGTCGACTTCTCAAGCCATCAGTCGATTGCCCAATCTTTGACGATGATGCCAAGGCCTTTCATGATCTACGCTCGAATGTATACTGAAAGCCTAGCTCTTTTGTATGAACATTTTTATTTTGAAATAAGAATTACATGATCATTGTTTGCACTTTATATTTATTATATGTGTGCATATTGTCTAATACTTTACATTGTAGATAACATGGTACTTGGTGTGGCACAGAAGATCATGTTATCAGTCCCTTGTAGAATATAAATAGAGGCTCACAACCAAGATGGTTTTGGACAAACCATTGGCATGGTTGTAGTGTAGCTTGGTATTATTTTGTCTTAAACATAGAGTTACACTAGTACATTTAGGTGTATTGAGCAGGACCTACATAGAGGTGATTCAATTTATTGCTGACTACATAATTGAATCAGACCTCGGATATTATGTTGTACATGCTCTTAATCCCGATATAATAATGGGCACATGTACTTAGTATTTATTTCTTTGATTTACCAAAGGGTGAGATTTATATGGATTAAATCAATATGCCCGGTAAGTTGGGAAATGATATTATTTACATGGTGTGTCGTTGATTATAGGAGGAAACCGTGTCCTATATATTAGGTTTATGATGTCCCCTTGAGGAGCTCATAAGGTTCATCATGTAAACCCTGCAGGTTGACTTAGTCAACATGATGATAAGGTTGAGTGGTACTACTCGAGGAGTTAGATGTTAATTGATTGATGGTCAGTAAATCAATTAATTGACGGACATTCGATATCTTAAACCGCGAGGAGATGGATGTACAAATAATGTATGGAGCCCATATTAATTTATGGGGGTTGGTGAGGTAATTCAATGATGATCCTCTAGTGGAATGGAACATCATTGATGGATCAAGTTTGTGTGGTTCCGATCCATCGGGTGGCCAAGATCCAACTCCTCCTCATGGTCCCTATCGTAGCCTAATATAAACCTCACGAAGTCTAGATCCAATGATGGAAAACAAAACCCTAGATCCGACGGTGGAGATTAAATCTCTAGATCCAACGATTGAGATTAAATCTCTAGATCCGACGGTTGAGATTAAATCCCTAGAACCGACGGTGGAGATTAAATCTCTAGATCCGACGGTTGAGATTAAATCCCTAGATCCGACGGTGGAGATTAAATCTCTAGATCCGACGGTTGAGATTAAATCTCTAGATCCGACGGTTGAGATTAAATCCCTAGAACCAACGGTGGAGATTAAAACAAGGCTTAAGACCAACTCTATAAAAGGGGGCTTAAGGTGGGTGGCAAGAGTAAGAAGTTGGATGTTTTTGGAGATTAGGGTTTTGCCTTTCATTGGCTTGGGCGGCAAGAAACCCTAGGGAGATTAGGGTTGGTTGCGGCTAGGGTTTGGAAGGAAGAGTGGGCGACAACTATAGGAGAGGATCTCTTCTTCTTCCTAGGTGTGGCTGCACCTATCTCTCTTCCCTCTACCTTGGTCCGCGCTCAACCTATTCCTCTTCTTTTCTTCTTTTCCTCTTGGCCGGCGGCACAAAGGAGCTAGGGATTGTTCCCTTGTTCGGTTCCTTGGTTGGCCATCTTATTCTCCTTTTCTTGGGGCCGGTGGCATCAAGCCTTTATGGCTTGGTGGTTGGCTCAAGCAAGAAGGGAAGGAGAGTTCTTCTTTCTTTTGATTGAAGAAGATCTAGGAAGCTTCAACTTGTGGAGGATCTTCGCCCACACGAAGTCTACAAGGAGGTTAGGACATACGATAGAAGATCAAGAGGTATAAAAGTTTTACAAGTTTTATTATTGATCTTTGCATGTTCTTATTAATATGTTTATATGTGTTGATTATACATGTCTACATCCATATGTATTTGTATAATCATGGACCCCGAAGATAAACACAAAAACCGGTGATCCGTCCATCGTCTCTTCCACGGCTAACCGACTAGAAGAGCTTGGTTGCTTGAACAACTAGTTTGTTCAAGCGATCGCTCAAGTCGTTAGCACGATGATGAATTGGTTGAGCTTAGGAAACTCATCCCATCCGGATTAGTTTCCATTAGTGAAAATTTTAATCCGGGGACATGGGAGCCAATGAGCCTCCGAGCAATGCCATCATCATAATCCCAGTTGACTGCTCAGAGTCAACTCGGTTGCCAAGTGTCAAAACACTTGACCAGTTGACTGAGCCATAATATCAGTCGACTGCTACACCTCAACCATGAGGTTTCCCCCAAGCATGATGCTTTCATACTTGCTAAACCACCCTTAGCCTAGACCTAATCCTTCTAGCCACCTCCATCAGCCTCATGCCTATCGGATCCCTCCAAGTCATCCATGACTTGTTCATCCATACGCTAGCCTTCAGGTGCTTCCATCAGCTATTGTCATGCTAACGTGGTATATACTGTCAAGGCACATTTGGGCTTACACTGCCAAGACTACCGCTTGAACTTTACGCCACCAAACTATTGGACTTATGCTGCCAAGACTCCACCCTTGGACATTACGCCGCCAATATCAACCCTTAGACTTCCCTTGTCAACCCATGTTGGACTTTCCATTTACCAAGACTCAAGATTGGACTTTCCATGCTAACCCATGTTGGACTTACCAATTGCCAAGACTCAAGCTTGGACTTTCCCTTCCCAAGACCCATGCTTGGACTTTCCATGCCAAGTGTCCCATTTGGACTTTCCATGCCAAGTGTCCCACTTGGACTTCCCCGTTATGGTCAACCCCAAGTCAACCAATGGTCAACTCCTTTATCAAACATCAATGTCAAACATCAAAACACTACTCAAGTCTGGTCAATCGTGACCTGGGCCGATTGCACCAACAATCTCCCCCTTTTTGATATTTGATAAAAAAAACCAACATCTTTGAGTTAGAACACTAACTCAAACCACTCCTCCCAATTGTCCAAATTGGGAATCTCAAATTTTCCCCCTTTTTGACATACATCAAAAAGGCTCTCCCCAAGGGTGTTAATGTCTCATATCTTAATGAGATCTTACAATCTCCCCCTTGGTCCAAAAATATCTAGGATGTCTTCACTCTTCTTAGTGATAAGTTCCATATCACTAAAGAGAGACAATCCTCACTTCCCCAAATTCCCAAAATTCTCCCCCTCATGAGTAAGAACACATTCATTATCCCATGATGGATAACCTCCCTCTAAAGGCTTGCTCCCCCTTGACCATTGCACCTACAATGTCCTTGAAGAGTCCCTAAGCCTATAGGAATACTAAAGGATCAAAATTAAGATCAAAAGTTCAAATTTGTACTTTCACACACCTTAAAATTGATACACACCCTAAACAACTCTCCTAATCCATGTCCAATGGATTTTCACCCTTTCTAATGCTTTCCAAAGCATATCCTAGGGTTAGGAGCAGTTAGGGTAACCTAACATAGCTGAAACATGGGCTAAACATGACAAATACTAGTCAACTACTCCTTGATCTCAAATGATCGCCATAAGCGCAATGATCGACTGATTTCTACAAATGCAAAAATTTAATTTCAGAAAATGAAATTACGAAAATCATAAGTAATTATACATAAATCAAAAAATTATGAAAATTCATATGTATAATACTTAAGTCAATCATTATGGGTGAAAAATATTGGAAAAATAAAATACCCATTAAAATAAGAGATTGATACAAAATTCAAAACCATTGATAACTTTAATGTTTTTGAGCTATTTTGTATCAACTTCTACAATGGTGATTGCTATCAAAAGATAGACTTCACCAAAGTTTTTCAAAAAGATTTTAAAATGT
Organism: Wurfbainia villosa; assembly: GCA_025175895.1. Classification (NCBI taxonomy): domain Eukaryota; kingdom Viridiplantae; phylum Streptophyta; class Magnoliopsida; order Zingiberales; family Zingiberaceae; genus Wurfbainia; species Wurfbainia villosa. The sequence goes on along the minus strand of CM045990.1, from coordinate 23,966,871 downwards.
TTTTTGAAAACCTATATTGGATCATGATCAATGGGCTCAATGCACATGACTTGTACATTAGCTTTCTCCATGATCCACGCATGGTATAAGATGAGTTTGAGTTCATTTAGATGCATGAACTATGCACCTTGAACTTAACTCATTTCCTAGCATCTCACATGTGTCTAGGGTGTATCAATACATACACAAGTCAATGTGATGTGAGATGTGAGTTTTGTTCATCCTAATCTAAGGCCTCATGCATTTTCTAAGGCAATACTACTTGATTCTCTTATACATGGGACTTCAAGTCATGTCATAGTCCTTGAATCAATTTTCATTAAACATAATGCATGAATGATGATTATGGCATAAATGATAACATAAATGAAATATGTGTTGGATCGAAGCGGATCGCTAGAGGGGGGTGAATAGCGATAAAACCTTTTTTTTTGTTCGTTCGTTAAAACTCGAGTAGATAATTAATTTACAGCGGAAAGATAAGCAATAAATAAAATGAGACAAATATTTTTACTTGGTTTGTAGCCTTCGTCTACTACTCCAAGGCCCTAGTGATCCTTGATCACGCACAGAGGGCAATTCACTAAAAACACTCCTCCTCGTTGGAGGTAGGAGTTTGACGATTACAAAAAAACCTTCGAAAGAAAAGATAGAGAGACAAACCCTCTCTTCTATTAATGTAAAGTGCAACGATAGAAAACCTAGATTAATAAAAGGAATTGCAATATTTAAAGAGACGACAAATTAAAATATCAACAACTAAAGAGTAGAAACTAAGCTAGGGTTGTTGACAGCACTTCGTCGTAGAGTCGTCAGAGAATCGCGGAGTTGCAAAGGTTTTTGAGCACTTAGAGATGATGAAAAACCCTAGGAGAAGCCCTCCTTTTATAGCCTTTAATCCCCTCATCGAATGGGTCTTCAACTAATAGGAATTGGGCACAAAACTCCTTGAAAAATGGTGATAAAGTTTGACTCCTCGAGGCTGATTTTTGACCATCGGTTGAACTGATTTCTTGGCCGGTTGAACTGATGGCTCGGCAGTTGAACTGATCCTTGGGCGGTTGAACTGATGGCTCAGCAGTTGAACTGATCCTTGCCGATTGAACTGATTTTCAGACTTTTCGACTGTAATAAAGAGTTAGCTCGAAATATAAGTGAATTCGACGACCACTTGCCATCCGATCTCAATATAGACCTTCCATGGGAAGTCTTGGTCGGATCGTCGCCTAAGGATGTCCCCGTATGGAGGACTCGACCTTACTTACGCTCACTCACACGAGCTTACCTCAACATTTACCTTTGAAGCTTTGCTTTCGGTCTCCACCTGATTCCTTCGGCTCCCTCCGAAGTCCTCCCGGTGTCGCCCGACCACTACGGTTCTCTCCGAGTGTCGCTGACCTTCAGCTTAGCTTAGCATTTCTGCATACTTGATTTAGCTCGTGAGATAATGACATGAGCTTAACTTTGTATCGTTTGCTATAATCAAAACTCAGGTTCGACTTAGGTGTCTACTGCACCAACAATCTCCCCCTTTTTTATTTATGGCAAACCCACATACAAAGTTAAGAAAAATAAATTAAGTGCATTAAGCAAGATGAGTATGAGATATGCATGAATGAGCAGGAGTATATAAAAACTCTTTTTCAAGTGCTCTCCCTTGAGGAATCCTCCCCCTTGACCGAGGGTGAGTACTTGAGAAAGAGTTTTAACTCTCCCCCTTGATGTTTGCTACAAAAAAAGAATTTAAGTAACCGAAATTACTTAATATTGGCCACAGTGTTTAAAATAAGTTTTAAGTTAAGAAATCAAAAAATTGATTTCTTGGCCTTTACTTCCGTTTTGTTAACAAGTTAACTTAAAGTTAAGTAAATTACTTTTTTTTTTTAACAAGTTAACTAAATGTAAGTTAACTAAATGTAAGTTAACTTAAAGTTAAGTAAATTACTTTTTTGTTAACAAGTTAACTAAATGTGTTTAAGTTAAGAATTCTCTTAACTTGTTTTGTTAAATTGAAGTTAGACTTGGCCATAAAAAATTGATCCCTTAACTTTGGCCTTTTCTCCCCTTTTGTCATATATCGAAAAGAGTGAGGGTGTGTGGAATAAAAAATAAGTATTAATTTTAAAGTCCAAGCATGTTCCACATTATTTTGAAAACCATATCAAAATAAGTTCATCTATAAAATATTCGACTCATATTTGGCTTGATTGATATGAAAGATCAACCAATCCTGGTCAGAGTCGGTTAGTATGTATGCTTATACTCCGTGGTTCATAGCGATGCACTAGCTCTACATCTGGAACCAGGAGTAAGGTCCTAACATCTCACGTTCATCTACGTGGCTAAGTACACAAACACATTAGTCCTATGTGTTGTGAGATGTACTGGCTCCTTAAATCTATAGGTGTATGATATCTAAGGTATGTCCTATGCTAGTTCCATGAAAATGAAAAGTAAGAAATAGTAGTACGAAAATATAATTTGTAAGTTCCTATTCTACTATGCACATGCCCAATTTTCATCTTAATAGACTGAATTCGGCTTAGGGTAGGGGTTTAGTAAATAGGTCTGCCAAGTTAGACTTCGATTCGACGTATTCGAGTTGTATGGCTCCGTTGGCCACATGTTCTCGAATGAAATGGTGTTTGACCTCTATATGTTTGGTCCTAGAGTGACATATCGGATTCTTAGTAAGATTAATTGAACTAATGTTATCTACGTGAAGTTTAGTATTTGTAAAGTCTAACTTAAAGTCGTGGAGAGTGTGCTTCATCCAAAGAAGCTGAGTGACACACTCACCCATCGCGATGTATTCGGCTTCGGTGGTAGATAAGGCAACACAGTGTTGCTTCCTACTGCACCAACTCACTAGACTCGAGCCGAGAAGTTACCAACAACCACTCATACTCTTTCTATCGAACTTACTACCGGCATAGTCCGAATCGGAGTAGCCGGTTAGTTCGAACTCAGTAGATCTAGGGTACCAAATACCGACATTAAGTGTACCCTTTAGATATCTAAGGATACGCTTGACTAGAGTTAGGTGAGACTCCTTGGCACAGGTTTGGAACCTTGCGCGCATACTTACTGCAAATAAGATATCGGTCTTTGCCATAGCTAAGTAAAGGAGACTCCCTATTACGCTCCTATAGTATTTTAAATCAATTGAATTTCCGATTACATCTTCTTCTATATTCACATTAGTTGCCATTTGGGGTATTAATAATTTTAGCATCTTGCATTCCAAAGCATTTAATTAATTCCCTAGTATATTTGCGTTGATGTAGGTATATTCTATCTTTAGTTTGTTTAATTTGTAGACCTAAAAAGAAGCTTAACTCGCCTACTAAATTCATTTCAAATTCACTTTCCATAAGTGAAATGAACTCATTTAGTAGTATTGAGTTGGTGGTTCCGAAAATAATATCATCTACGTAGATTTGGGCTATGAATATGTCTTTACCTAAGGTTTTTACGAAAAGAGTTGGGTCAACTACACCTTGGTTAAAACCTTTGGACTTAAGATAAACCGAAAGTCTCTCGTACCAAACTCGAGGAGCTTATTTAAGTCCATAGAGATCTTTCTTTAACCTAAGTACATGGTCGGGTTTGTCTAAACTTTCCAAACCGGGGGGTTGACTAACATAAACTTCTTCTTTAATGTATTCATTTAAGAACGCAGATTTCACATCCATTTGAAACAACTTAAATCCTCGATGTGCTGCATACGCTAATAGCATTCGAATGTACTCTAATCTAGCTACTGGGGCATAGGTCTCGTCGTAATCTAAACCTTCGACTTGACTAAACCCTTTAGCAACTAGTCTAGCTTTATTTCTAACCACTTCACCTTTATCATCAAGTTTATTTCTAAACACCCACCTTGTTCCAATGATTGTTTTATCTTTAGGTGGTGGTACTAATTCCCATACTTCGTTCCTAGTGAATTGAGTCAACTCTTCTTGCATTGCAATAATCCAATCGGGATCAAGAAGAGCTTGGTCAATAGTCTTGGGTTCAATTTTGGAAATTAAGGAGATTTAACTAAGGTTTCTGTATGAGGCTCTAGTTCGAACTCCTAGACTTGGATCACCTATCACTTGGTCGATAGGATGATTTGCTTGAGTCCTAGTTGGGTTTGGGTTTGAGTCTACAACTTGATCAATAGGATGACTCGTCTGAGTTCTAGTTTGGTTAGAGTCATCTGTCACTTGGTCGATAGAGTGACTTGGTTAACTTAGGTTAGGATTAACACTAGACCTGATCTCTGGATCAGAGTTAGGTCTAGTATGAATCGGCTCGCTAATTGGGGTTTCCGGGGGTTTTGTAGGTTCGTGTCCTTCATCAAATACTACATTGATAGTCTCCTCGACTCTAAGGGTGTCATGGTTATATACTCTATAAGCTCTACTTATAATTAAGTATCCTAGAAAGATTCCCCGTGATTTTGGATGTAAATTTCCCTAGGTAATCTTTAGTGTTTAGGATATGTACCTTACACCCAAATACCCTAAAGTACTTGATGTTAGGTATTTTATCTTGATAAATCTCTTATGAGGTCTTAAGGTGCCTCTTTACCATAAGGATCCTATTTTGGACATAGCATGTCGACTCACTTCCTCCCAAAACCTATCGTAGGTTATACTCATTTAACATTGTCCCAAATGGCTTCTTGTAGGGTTCTATTTTTGCATTCTACTAGGCCATTTTATTGTGGAGTTCTAGGGCAAGAGAACTCATGGTGGTATTCATTTAGGTTACAAAATGCACTCAGAAACCTATGGTTCTCGAATTCACCACCATGATCAGTCCTAAGTCTTTTGATTTTAATGCTTTGTTGATTTTATATTAATTTAAATAGGTTGATTAATTGATCTAGGGTATCACTTTTGTGTTTGATGAACCTAACCCAAGTAAATCTAGAATAGTCATCAATTATGACTAAGCAGAATTTACTTCCATTAAGTGACTTAGCTCCGTGTGAATCAAATAGATCCATGTGTAGGAGCTCAAACACACTTTTGGTTCGTTCTTGATTGCTTAGTTGATGTTGTGTCCTAGATTGTTTACCTTGTTGACACGCATTACATATTTTATTATCCAAGTTATTGAGGTTAGGCAAACCTCTGACTAAGTCACTCTGACTCATCTTGTGGATGAGTCTTGGGTATGAGTGACCAAGTCGTCGGTGCCACAACCATGATTCCTCTTGTCGTGTCATAAGACACTTAGTTGAGGAGTTAGTTAAGTTAATAGTGTAAATGTTGTTATTTCTAGTTCCCTTAAGAATTGTTTTAGAAGTTTTAATTGTATTAATTACGCATTCATTTTCTAGAAATATGACATTATAGTTATTATCACACAATTGGCTTACACTAAGTAAATTATATTGAAAATTTTCTACTAATAAAACATTTTGAATAACAAAATTTGAGTTGAGCTCGATATCACCTGATCCGATGATTTTGAGCTTGTCGTTATTTTCGAAGGCTACCGATCTTTGTCGTTTGAATCGAAACTTCGAAAACTTGAGTTGATCCCCTGGCCATGTGCTCGAGAGCAACCACGTCAACATCCATTGATCCTACACGCAAGGTAGTTGGATCGATATTGATTTATTAAAGATTGGTTGAAAATTATTAACCTAAATCATCTCACCCATGTCTACATGATCAAACACGTTAACCCTATATGTTCTTGTGAGATGACTTCCAATTTTACTTGATTTAAATTTAATGACTTAAACACTTGTCAACCTTATGCTAGATTCGATTTGACCTTAGGCTCATCAAGTCACCTTTTCAAGATCATGGCTTCCAGGTCGTGGCGAGGCACAGAGGCCTTCTTTGATCGGAACAACGACCACTTCCTTAGAAAAAGCCATTTTCAAGAAAATAGAGACTTGACTTACCTAAGACCACTTCCTAGTCTAACTAGTCTAGGATACGGCGAGGTAGCTTCAGCTAGTTCCGCTCGGTCAAGTGCACCAAACTAGATGCATCTTATCTTGCCTGAATACACAAGACTCCGCTTTCCTAGCGTACTATCATCTCGCCGCGTCCTGGTACTATGTTATCAAGTATTGACAAGTTATAGTCCTATCTAACCATTCTAAAAAGGAAAACCAAACTAAATAAAAAACCTAAGCATGCAATTTCTAGGTTAAAACACAAACAAGTTTCGTACTAGCTCCCCCTGGACCGTTGAATCGATTCGGTCTCTCCACATAGTGGATTTGGTACTTGGGAACCCAGTACTGGTTCGATCGTAAGTTTGAAATTAAGGTGGTCTTAGGGACCCATGCTTGGACATATTTTTTATGTCGACTTACAATCGACATATACGACTTGTTGGTCGTATTTGAGCTAAACCCTAGCCCGGCCTTGTTGTACACGGCCCTTTGCGATCCAAGTAGGAGGTCAAGTCCTTTGGATCCCAAAGTAAACCTTTCCAACGTATTCCTAAGATCTTCGACTTGACTCTTCAAGAGTGAGTTCTCAACTTCGAGTTTTTCAACCCGAGTTGAGTCCTCCTCTTGAACTCGACTAGTCGAAGAGGTTAGGGAGACCTCGTGTTTGAGGAGTTTAACTTCCTCAACCAGGGTCTCGACCTTGGACTCGGACTTAGCTAACTTTCTAGTTAAAAACTTAATTGCACTATAAAGTGTACTAATGAGAGACCGACTTACCTTGAGTGTATCTTTTGAATCGGATGCGTATCCGTGGCTTGTCTTGAATAGTGCTTCGCAGTCCAACTGGTCTTCAGTTTCCGATTCAGGTTCTGGTTCCGACTCCGTCTCCGATTCCTCCGGTTTAGCCATGAGAACACGATCATTATCTTCTTCCTTGGATGCTTCTTCCCAAGTAGCGTTGAGTGCCTTTTTGTGTTTTGGTGCTTTGCTCTTGAGTTTTGGGCATTCGGACTTGATATGTAGATCTCTCCGAGAACTTCGTTTTGGTAGGTAGACCATTTCGTGGGTCAACTTGTACGAAAAGTTGTACCCGTTTTATCGTCGGCTACTCCAAAAGCGAATACTTACAAAACAAAACCAAACGAAGAGTACCAAGACTTCGTCTTGGATTAGTAGTCTTGAGAGAAAATTTAAACAAACGAAAAACAAATCTGTAAAAAAAATGCTAGATTGGTGGTTTCACCAAATCTAAGCGCCCCCGGCTCTGATACCAATTGTTAGATCGAAGCAGATCGCTAGAGGGGGTGAATAGCGATAAAACTTTTTTTTTGTTCGTTCGTTAAAACTCGAGTAGATAATTAATTTACAGCGGAAAGATAAGAAATAAATAAAATGAGACAAATATTTTTACTTGGTTCGTAGCCTTCGGGTACTACTCCAAGGCCCTAGTGATCCTTGATCATGCACGGAGGGCAATTCACTAACAACACTCCTCCTCGTTGGAGGTAGGAGTTTGGCGATTACAAAAAAACCTTCGAAAGAAAAGATAGAGAGACAAACCCTCTCTTCTATTAATGTAAAGTGCAACGATAGAAAACCTCGATTAATAAAAGGAATTGCAATATTTAAAGAGACAACAAATTAAAATATCAACAACTAAAGAGTAGAAACTAAGCTAGGGTTGTTGACAGCACTTCGTCGTAGAGTCGTCGGAGAATCACGGAGTTGCAAAGGTTTTTGAGCACTTAGAGATGATGAAAAACCCTAGGAGAAGCCCTCCTTTTATAGCCTTTAAGCCCCTCATCGAATGGGTCTTCAACCAATAGGAATTGGGCACAAAACTCCTTGAAAAATGGTGATAAAGCTTGACTCCTCGAGGCTGATTTTTTACCATCGGTTGAACTGATTTCTTGGCCGGTTGAACTGATGGCTCAGCAGTTGAACTGATCCTGGTGGCTGAATCGATGGCTGGCAGTTGAACTGATCCTTGGCCGTTGAACTGATTTTAGACTTTTCGACTATAATAAAAGAGTTAGATCGAAATATAAGTGAATTCGACGGTCACTTGCCATCCGATCTCAACATAGACCTTCCATGGGAAGTCTTGGTCGGATCGTCGCCTAAGGATGTCCCCGTATGGAGGACTCGACCTTACTTATGCTCACTCACACGAGCTTACCTCAACATTTACCTTTGAAGCCTTGCTTTCGGTCTCCACCTGATTCCTTCGGCTCCCTCCGAAGTCCTCCTGTCGCCAACCACTACGATTCTCTCCGAGTGTCACCGACCTTCTTAGCTTAGCATTTACAGATACTTGATTCAGCTCATGAGATAATGACATGAGCTTAACTTTGTATCGTTTGTTATAATCAAAACTCAGGTTCGACTTAGGTGCCTACTACACCAACAATATATACTAATAATCATGATGTCATGACATATGATTAAATCTAAATACACATGACATAAAAGACAAACCCTAAGCATGATCATGCCATTTTATATGATTAAAAATAAGAATGATGTCATGATATGTTATATGGCAATCAAGGCATGACAAATAAAATATAAGGCATAAAAATATCTAAATTTTAATATTAGTTGTCATTTGTTAGGATTAATTCCATTTTTCCATATTACCAACTATCTCCCAAGTGTGCCAACACCCAAAATGCCACATCATGACCCTTAAACCTTAATTGTGCCAATTTGATTGATTTTTCAATTTTCATGAGTTATATTGGCACATCCTAAAATCTTTTAGGATTAAAATTCATACTTATTTCCATGTATCCCATTATCTTAGAAATGACCTAAAGTGTCAACTTTGCTATGGTTGAGTTAACTACCCATCCAATCAAGGTTGACACAACCTAACCCATTTAGTGTGAATCGATCATGCTCATAGGAACCCAAAATCTATTGGAGCTCCTTGGGTTAATTAGGTATTCACTAGTGATAACTTCTCTAGATACCCTCCTAATGATCCTCCTAGGCTTGGTAGCCTTGGTCATTGTGGTCTTGCCTAGGTTAACTCTAGGGATGACTCCCCTTGTAACCTTCTTAGTGGCTTCCCTAGGTTTCCTTGAAACCTTAGCCACTATGCACACACCTTGGTTACCCTTAGGGATAACTTCTCTAGTAACCTTGGCTCTCCTAGACCTAGGTTGAGTTCCATAGTCAAATGAAACATTGTGGTAAGTCTCCTTGGGCTTAGGTTTGTGACCCAAACCTTTCTTACGCTTGGATGAGGCTTGCCTCCTAGAACCTAGGTTTTGACTCCTAGATCCTAAATCTTGACTATTTAACCCTTGCATTTGATTTTGCATTTTCCTAAGGGTCTTTTCAAATTTCTCAGGCCTTGACCACAAGGCTTGGTTCTCTAACTCTAATCTTCTTAATTTTGATTTTTCATTTAGCCTTTGGGCATTACCATTTCTTCTAGGCATATGTCTACCCTTCTTAGGGTTAATGCCTAAATGGTTTTCTACTTTCCTATTAGTTTCCCTAGGTAGGATTTTCCTAGGATTATTAGTCCCAAATTTCTCCTTATTTTTAAGATTGACATGTTTAGCCCCTAAGCAATAAAATCTATTATTCCTAGCATGCTTTTGTTCATGAACAATAGCAATAACATTAAAATTGTTCCTAGCATGCTTTTGACTATTAATTGAAGAGAAAGAATACTTAAAGATTCCTTTAGCATGGACCTCGGGAGTCCAAGTTTGAATACTTGGCATGGAAAGTCTAAGTCATGGGTACCTGGTAATGGGAAAGTCCAAAGGTAAAGTCTTGGCAGTATAAGTCCAAGTGTATAGTCTTGGCAGCGTAAAGTCCAAGTGAACTCTGGCAATTGGAAAGTCCAACATAGAGTTGGCATGGAAAGTCCAAGCATGGTCTTGAAAATTAGAAAGTCCAAGTCATGGGTACTTAGCAAGGGAAAAGTCCAAGAGTAGCTTTGGCAGCGTAAGTCCAAATGAATCTTGGCAAGAAAGTCCAAGGGTATAGGTTTAGCAGCGTAAAGTTTAAACATGGGTCTTGGCGGCATAAGTCAAAATGAACTTTGCCAAAGGACCCGGTTAGCATGACATAGTCGATGAAAACACCTGAAGACTAATGCGAAGGATGAAAAGTCATGGACTCGAGGGATCCGAGAGGCATGAGGTTGATAGAGGTGGCTAGAAGGCTTAGGTCTAGGCTAAGGGGGATCAATCAAGTATGAGGGGATCATACTTGGGTTAAACCTCATGTTGAGGTTTACCAGTCGACTAGGGTATTAGACTAGTCGGAAGCATAGTTGACTCGGAGCAGTCGACTGGGATTATGTCTCAGTCGAATGGTCAATAGTTGACTGAGGCTCGATCACGATATGTAGCTCGTAGTCGATCATAGGGTTGAGCACCAATCGCTAAGGTAGAGCAGATCGCTTGCCCATAGTATTCGACTAGTGACTATGACAATCGACTGCTGGGGCAGGGCAGTCGACTGATGGACAACTTTTTAACGTGGATTAGTCCATTGTGAGGCAATGGCTAAGCGTCCAGTTGATTGCTAGGTAAGAGTAGTCAACTGAAAGGCAGATAATTAGCTCGACGGAGGATTTAAATGGAGCTCAAAGGGAGGCTTTCCACAAGCGATTTTTTGGAGCTTTTGGGGAGGAATTATTGTTGCATTCCAGATCTTCAAGAGTCCTTCAAAGCAACCAACAAGCAAGCAATCACAAGTTCTTTTTGTAAAGTTCTCTTTATTTGTATTTGATTATTGCTTAGTATACTTGTTGTTTTTGGTTGTATTTCTTTTTTATTATTGTAAGAACCTTGTAAGAGATTTCTCCACCTCCGACATCAAATCGAGAAGGAGAAGTTTGATAGTGGTGGTTGTTGGTGCAATCGGCCTAGGTCATGATTGACCAAACTCGAGTTTGACTCGAGCGATGTTTTGATGTTCGACAAAAATATATGACAATGTGATTGTCATGGTAAAGTCCAAGTCATGGGTACTTGGCATGGAAAGTCCAAGTGGGTCACTTGGCATTGGGAAAGTCCAAGTCTTGAGTACTTGACATATAAAGTTCAAGCATGGGTCTTGGCAAGGGAAAGTCCAACATGGGTTGGCAAGGAAAGTCCAAGCATGGGTCTTGGCAAAGGAAAAGTCCAAGCATGAGTCTTGGCATGGAAAGTCCAACATGGGTTGGCAAGGGAAAGTCCAAGCTTGAGTCTTGGCATTTGGAAAGTCCAACGAGTGATATTGGCGGCGTAAAGTCCAAGGGTGGAGTCTTGGCAGCATAAGTCTAATGGTTGACGGCGTAAAGTTCAAGCGGAAGTCTTAGCAACGTAAGTCCAATGTACCTTGGCGGTGTAGACACCATTAGCATGACAATAGCCGATGGACGCACCTGAAGGCTAGTGTATGGATGAATAAGTCATGGATGACTTGGAGGGATTTGATAGGCGCGAGGCTGACGGAGATGGCTAGAAGGCTTACGTCTAGGTTACGGGTGGTCAAACAAGTATGGGGGCACCATACTTGAGGTTAAAACCTCATGTTTAAGGTTGGAAGTCGACTGGTATTATGGTCTATTCGACTGCTGATAGTCGACTAGTGCTCGACTGTCATTTAGGGATGAAAAAGCCTTGGCAGTCGACTGATGGTAGTCGACTACCATGGATGGCAATCGACTGCTTGTTTGGCCATGAGCACAGAATGCTGTAGTCGACTAGTAGTCAACTACGGCATCGTAGTAGTCGACTGCCAATGTTAGCAGTCGATTGATGAGTCCTGTTGGAGTTTTTCCAGCGTGGATCGAGTCGTTGTCTTACAACAATAGGATTGGCAGTCGATTGGGGCCTTATGGCAATCGACTGCCAGGCGAGAATCCAGCCCGATGCAGGTTAAAAGGAGCTATTCGTGGGAGATTCGGCTAATAGTCTTTTGGGAGCTTTGTTGAGGCGATTTGAAGGCGAATTGTAGGTGCATTTCAGGGTCCTTCAAGCTCATCCAAGCAACCAACAAGCAAAGCGCTCAAATCCTAGTTTGTAAAGTGTTTCTTTATATTTCCTTTGTATTTTCTTGTATTTATTTCGTTTATTATTGTAAACACTTGTACGAGATTTCTTCACCTCCAACTTGTTGTTGAGAAGGAGTTTATTAGATTAGTGGTGTGTGATTGCATCGGTAGAGCTCGTTTAAGCTCGATCCGTGGAGTAGGAACCATTTGGTTCCGAACCACGCTATATCTTGCATTGTGATTGTGTTTCTTGTTATTTCTATTTGTCATTACTATTCCGCTGTGCTAATAAGAGTGTAGACGATCAAACGGGAATCAATTCCATCGACAAGCGACGACGCTATTCACCCACTCTTTAGCCTTCCAAAGATCTCCCACAATTGGTATCAGAGCCCGGGGCTCTTCTACGTACTAACACTCGAAAGCAAAAGACACTAGAGGGAAGATGGAATTCGAAGAACGACTTGGATGGGATATCAACACGCCGATTTCATATGCGCTTTATGGACGAGAATGCTTCAATTCATGGAAGGGGAGGATTGAAGACTTTATTATGATGAGGGACTTTGAAGAATGGTTCGCATTGATGGATGGATTCAAGTATCCGAGAGGGCCAAAGGGAGGGTTCCTCAAAATGAAGAAGTGGACCAGGGAACAAATCCAAGAATTTGAGATAAACAAGAAGGTAATAAAATTCTTGGTTGGGTTGATTCCTAACGATATTTTGTCTAGCTTAGGTGACTACATGGATGCCAAGGAGCTATGGAGCCAAGTGGCAAAATTCTATGAGAACCCTCAACCTGTCCAAGAAGAAGGACCATCACCGGCTTCAAGTGAAGAACAATCACAAGAAGCTGAAGAGTGCTCATCGGCTCAATCGGAGGAGACCGAGGAAGCAAGCACATCATCCTCACAAGCAAGTGAGGATTCAGAAGTTGAGGAGGAGTCAACTTCCGGATCGGTGGAAGAGATGGAAGATGCCTCCACTTCAAGGTTTGAGGGGGAGGAGAGACCGTCTACTCCGAAACAAGGGCAAGAGCAAGGAGAGTCATCTACTTCCGGGAGAAGTGATGAACAAGTTCAAGAGGCTCTTACCACCACCATTGACCTAGGTAACTCAAGAATTTCGATTAAGAATAAAATTCATATTATATGCTTTGAGTGTAGAGAGCAAGGACACTACAAGAGTAAGTGTCCAAAAAGAGTTAAGAAGATTCCACCAACACCTAGAAGTCAAGAGAAAGCTAAGGATGTCGGTGCCCCCACTAGAAAAAGCAAGGAGCACGTGGTGTGCTTCAAATGTCGACAACCGGGACACTACCGGAGTCAATGTCCAAAGGGGAGAAAGAAGGTCAAAGAAGGAACATCACAAGTAGGGGGAGCCTCTAAGGTAAATCCTAAGGTAAAATTTAATAATGCTCATTCTTTACGTTATAGGCAAAAGCATGTTAGAAATAATTTTAACAATCTTGCAATTTATCATAAAGAGCATGATAGAAATAGGGAGTATTGCTTAGGTAATAAGAATGTTAATCTTAGGGATATGGAGAAATTTGGGACTAATATCCCTAAAAATATTCTACCTAAGGACAAATCTAGATCGGCCAATTCTAGACCTATCCTTCCTAGGGAGACCATTAGGAAGATAGAGGATCACCTAGGCATCAACCATAAATGGATTAGACATATGCCTAGAAATAAAAATATCTCAAGAGCTAATAAAAAATAAAAAATTGAGATATTAGAAAAGGAAAATCAAGTCTTGAGGTTAAGGCTTGAGAAAATGGAAAAGACTCCTAGGAATATACAAAATCAAGTTAAGGGGTCAAATGATCAAAGTCAAGGGCCTAGGAGACAAGGGTCAACTAAGGGCAAGAAAGGTTTGGGTCACAAACCTAAGCCCAATGAGACCTATCATAGTGTTCTATTTGATTATGGAACTCAAACTAGGTCTAGAAAAACCAAGGTTACTAGGGAAGTTATCCCTAAGGTTGATCAAGGTAAATGTCTAGTGGCTAGGGTTTCAAGGAAACCTAGGCAAGCCACTAAGAAGGTTACAAGGGGAGCTACCCCTAGATTAACTTAGGCAAGACCCAAATGACCAAGGCTATCAAGCCTAGAAGGGTCATTAGGAGGGTATCTAGGGAGGTCATCCCTAAGGAATACCTAGTAAACCCAAGGAGCTCCAATAGGTATTGGGTTCCTAAGAGCGTGATCAATTCACACTAGATGGATGTAGGTGTGCCAACTTTAAATGGATGGGTAGTTAACCTAACTATGGTAAAGGTGGCACTTTAGATTATTTTCAAGGTTATGGATACCTTGGAAATAGGTTTGAGTGTTAAATCCTAAAGGAGTTTAGGATGTGCCAATATATTTTTGTGATTATAAAAAATCAATCAAATTGGCACAACTTATGTTTAGAGGTTAAGGTGTGTCATTTTGGGTTTTTGGCATACTTGGGAGATAATTGATAATATGGCAAAATGGGTTTAATAATAAAAAATGACAATTAACATTAAAATTTAGGTATTATATACCTTTATATTTTATTTGTCATACTTTATTTGCCATATAGCATGACATGACATCATATTTTATTTTTATCAATAATATGTCATGATCATACTTAGGATTAAAGTTATAATGTCATGTATATTTAGATTATATCATATGTCATGACATCATGATTATGAGCACATGCTTACTTATATCATCATTAATGTTATAATCATTCATGCATTTAAGTTAATGAAAATTGATTTAAGGACTATGACATGACTTGAATACCTATGTATAAGGGAATCAAGTAGTGTTGCCTTAGAAAAATGCATGAGACCTTAGTATAGGTATGAACAAAACTCACATCTCATATTACATTGACATGTATGTGTATTGATACACCCTAGATACATGTGAGATGCTAGGATATGAGTTGAGTTAAAAGTGCATAGTTTTTGCATCTAGATGAACCAAAACTCATCTTTCACTATGGATGGATCATTGGAAAAGCTTATGTTCAAGTCATATACATTAAGCCCAAAGAACATGATCTAATATAGGTTTTCAAAAATATTTTAAAATCATTTTAGAAAACCTTAGCGAAGTCTATCTTTTGATAGCAATCACCATTGATGAAGTTAATACAAAGTGAGCTAAAATATTGAAGTTTTTCTTCACTTTTGAACTTTGTGTCAATTTTGCTATTTTATGGGTAAAATATTTTTCAAACATTTTTCACCCATTGTATGTGTTATAAGTATTATACGTATGAATTTTCACGATCTTTCGAATTACGTATAATTACTTATGCTTTTTACAATTTCGATTCTGTTAATTGAAATTCGGAATTTCAATTATCAGTCGATTGCCGCTTGACGGCAGTTGACTGATGCATGGGACAGTCGACTGGTGACTTTAAGAGTCGATTGCCAAGCCTGATTTCGAGTAAACAAGATTTGTTTAGCCTGATTTAAGCTATATTAGGGTTCCCTAACTACTTCTAACCTTAGGATATGCTTTGGGAAGCATTAAAAAGGGTGAAAAATCTATTAGATATGGATTAGGAGAGTTGTTAGGGTGTGTATCAATTTTAAGGTGTTGGAAAGTTCAATGTTGAACTTTTAACCTTATTTTTGATGGTTTAGAGTTCCTATTAGCTTAGGGACTTCCCAAGGACATTGTCGGTGCAATGGTCAAGGGGGAGCAAGCCTTTAGGGGGAGGTATCCATCATGGAATGATGGATGTATTTTTTCTCGTGAGGGGAAAAAATGGAAATTTGAGATACCCAATTTAGAAATTAGGAGAGTTTGTAGGATTGCCTCTCTTGAGTGATATGAGACTTATCACTAGGAAGATTGTAGACATCCTAGATGTTTTTGGACCAAAGGGGAGATTGTAAGATCTCATTGGGATATGAGATATTGACCTCCTTGGAGAGAACCTTTTTGATGTTAGTCAAAAAGGGGGAGAATTTATGGGATTACCAATTTGAGAAAATTGGTAAAGAGTTTTTGAGTTAGGTGGCCTAACTCAATGGTGTTTGTGGTTTTTGTCAAACATCAAAAAGGGGGAGATTGTTGGTTCAATCGGCCTAGGTCACGATTGACAAAACTCAAGTTTGACTCGAGCGATGTTTTGATGTTCGACAAAAATATATGACAATGTGATTGTCATGGTAAAGTCCAGGTCATTGGTACTTGGCATAGAAAGTCCAAGTGGGTCACTTGGCATTGGTAAAGTCCAAGTCTTGAGTACTTGGCATGTAAAGTCCAAGCATGGGTCTTGGCAAGGGAAAGTCCAACATGGGTTGACAAAAAAAGTCCAAGCATGGGTCTTGGCAAAGGAAAAGTCCAAGCATGGGTCTTGGCATAGAAATGTAGAGATGTATATTGAAAAGTCTATCTTTTGTATGAACATCTTTATTTTGAAATAAGAATCACATGATCATTGTTTGCATTTTTATGGTTATGCAATATTGTCTAATACATTACATTGTAGATAACATGGTGTGTGGTGTCACACGAAAGATCATGTTATCGGCTCCTTGTAAAGTATAAGTAAAGGCTCACAACCGAGATGACTTTGGACAAACCATCGGAATAGTTGTAGTGTGATTTGGTATTGGTTTGTCTTGACCATTGAATCACACTAGTGCACTTTGTGTGTATTGAGCAGGACCGACTTAGAGGTGATTCGATTTATTGCTGACTATATAATTGAATCGGACCTCAGATATTATTTTATACATGCTCTTAATCCCGATATAATAACGGGCACATATATTTAGTATTCATCTCTTTGATTTACCAATGGGCGAGATTTATAGATTAAATCGA
This sequence comes from Wurfbainia villosa, assembly GCA_025175895.1. Taxonomy (NCBI): domain Eukaryota; kingdom Viridiplantae; phylum Streptophyta; class Magnoliopsida; order Zingiberales; family Zingiberaceae; genus Wurfbainia; species Wurfbainia villosa. The sequence goes on along the minus strand of CM045990.1, from coordinate 23,950,114 downwards.
TAGGCTCGGTAAGTTGGGAGATGATATTATTTATATGGTGTGCCATTGATTATAGGAGGAAACCGTGTCCTATATATTAGGATGATGATGCCCCCTTGAGGAGCTCATAAGGTTCATCATGTAAACCCTGTTGGTGCAGGGGCACTAGATAATCGAACCTGTGTTTTGATTATGGCAAAGACACAAAGTTAAGTTTATATTGTTATCTCACGAGCTAAATCAAGTGTGCAGAAAAGTACTAAAGCTGGAGCTGAAGGCTAGCGACACCCGGAGGAAGCCGTGGTGGTCGGGCGACACTTGAGTGAATTCGGAGGGAGCCGAAGGAATCGAGTGGAAGGCCGGAAGCGAGAGCTACTATCGAGGTAAGCTCGTGTGAGTGAGAGATTGTAAGGTCGTGTCCTCTTTACGGGGATGACCGTAGGCGACGATTCGACTAAGACTTCCTGTGGAAGGTCTAGGTCGAGATCGGACGGTTAGAAACCGTCGTATTTATCATTTTCCGAACTAATCTCTTACCGCAGGAAGTGGCGGTGTGATCAGGACATTGGGCGATCATCGTTATCGATGATGATGAGATGCATCGATCATTGTCATCGATCGTGATGAGAGGCATCGATCGATGAGAGGCATCGATCGTGATGGCGACGATTCAGCTTTTGCGCTAGGTCAAAACGGATAACGTTTGACGCGGCCACTTCGCGATAAAAATTTGGAAAAATTCATGATCCGTTCCAAAGAAATAGGAGACAAATTCAGAGGCTAAAGTCTATAAAAGGAGGGGAGGATTCATCCCAAATCACATCAATTATTCATCAAGTGCTCCTACAACGCCAACGCTTCAACACCGTCATAACGCCGACGCGACGCCAAGTTTTGATCTTCTTCGTCGGCAGCAGATTCAAGTAATATTTTTGATATTATATTATGTGTTTTTTTATATTCATAAAGAGGTGAGGTAGGCTTGTTGCCTCAACCTAGTGTATTAGGTTTTTTTAATAGTTTTCTCCTACCTCCAACGAGGAGGAGACGTTTTAGTGCTTTGCCCTCCGTACGCGGTCTAGGACCGATAGGGCCTTGGAGTAGCAACCGCTGGGTTGTGAACCAAGTAAAATAAACGTGTTCATTTATTTTCCGCTGTGCTTACTTTGCTTATCGAACGAACGAAAAAGAAAAAATTTACGATCGCTATTCACCCCCCCCTCTAGCGACGCTTCTCGATCCAACAATTGGTATCGAGCGGGCGCTAAGATTTGGTGAAACCACCAATCTAGCACGGTTTTATTTTCGTATTTTTCGATTCGTATATTTCTTAGGTTTTGTTTCAGACTACTAATCCAAGACCAAGTCTTGGTACATAGTTTTGTTGTGTTTTGCAAGTACTAATCTCCTTGAGTACCTCACGATCAAACGAGCATAACTTTTGCTACAAGTGGACTCACGAAACGATCTACCCACCAAATCGAAGCTCTTTGAAAGATCTACACTTCTTACCGGGGTTTACCCCGTAACAAGCTATTTCAGCCCCAAAATCCAACGTTTAGTACCCTTTCGGGACATCAAGGTCGTAAGTTTCAAATTTTGTTAGTTTCTTATCCTCCTTATTTATTTCTATTTTTTTCCTATTATTTGATTACTAATCCAAGACCAAGTCTTGGAATTCCTTTGGTTTTTATTTGTGTTTTGCAAGATACTTAATGGCTCACATTGAGGATATAGCACCACCCGACCTCCGCTTCTTTAACGGAGATGATTTCCGTTATTGGAAAGGTCGGATGGAGTGTTTCTTGAAAACACAAGTCGAGACTTGGATAATAATCCAAACTGGCTTTGCTTTACCCACCAATGATCAAGGAGAGCCATTGGATTTCAACAAGTGGACAAATGCAACCAAGAGGCAAATCGAAGCCGATGCAAGAGCAACCCAAATATTGCAATGCGGCTTGTCCAAGGAGGAACTCAACCGCATCGGACCATTCATTAGCGCCAAGGACCTATGGAATAAATTAATTGAGCTACACGAAGGAACGTCCGATGCTAAGGTATGTAAATGTGACCTTCTTTTCAATAAGTTGTATAACCTCAAGATGCAGGAACACGAGACGGCAACGCAACTACACGCCCGCGTCCAGGACATTGTCAATGGCCTACACACCATCGGACACAAGGTCGAAAACCGTGACCTACTAAGGTATGTTCTTAATTCATTTCCTAGGACTACCTTGTGGGCATCCATGGTCGATGCCTACAAGGTCTCTAAGGACCTATCGAAGCTTAGGTTAGATGAATTATTTTCCGAGTTTGAACTTCACGAGCAAACTAACGTGATCCGGGCCGAGAGAGGTATTGCTCTACTTGCAGGACAAAGAAGCAAGCCACCTACTAGGCAAGTAGATGAACTCGAACCCGAAGACGAATCCGAATCCGAAGAGGAGGCCATAATAGTCAATATTGTGCGAAGAATAGTTCGACAAGAAAGAAAGAAATTGAAGAATGAGAACCAAAAGAAAAAGGGAGCAAGGAAAGCCTTCCATGCAACTTGGGACAGAGAAGACATAGCTTACATGGCAAGAACGGAGGAGCCTGAGTCAGAATCCGAAGCCGAGTCCAACTACAACTCCGACTCCGACCCCGAAGATTATTTCGAGAGAAAACTCAAAGCCGGACCAAAAGGGAAAGTTAAGGTTGATTTCTCTTTAATTAGTACACTTTACAGTACAATTAAACTGCTTAATAGGAAATTAACTAAGTCCGAGTCTAGGGTTGAGTCGTTACTTGAGGAGGTTGAAACCCTCAAGCAAGAGGCTACTCTAATCTCTTCAACTAGTCAAGTTCAAGAGAGAAACTCAACCAAAATTGAAAAACTTGAGAAGGAGAATTCTCTCTTGAAAGACCAAGTTCAAGAGGTCGAGGCTAGGTTGGAAAAGTTCACGTCTGGGATCTAAGAACCTTAACCGACTACTTGGAACCCAAAGAGCTGTACAACAAAGCCAGACTGATTTAAGTCAAAGACTACGAATAGGTTTTATATGTCTATAGTAAATCTTAGTCATAAAATAGTACATGAATGGGTCCCAAATGTTTTATTAAATTCACATATTAGGACTAATAAGTATTGGATTCCTGGATCAAGTTCATTATTTGAATAGACCTTATTGGTTCAATGGTCTAGGGAGCTAACACTAAAATAGTATACCCGCTACTTAGCAAAACCATTGCATGCTTAGAATTTCGTTAACTTGTGAACTTACTTAGAATACGCATATAACCAACTAAAATCCTTCAAAAATTGAGCCTCAGGAGCCTCTTTTCATAAATAACTAGTTAGTCAACTCTTGATAATATAGTATCGTGACGCGAGATGATAGTACGCTAGGGAGACAAAGTCTCGTGTATTCGAGCTAGATAAGGCATATCTAGCTTGGTGCACTTGACCGAGTGGAACTAGCAAGCTACCTCACAGTATCCTAAACTAGTTAGACCAGAAGTAACCCTAAGTGACTTAAGTAATATTTTCTTGAATTTGGCTTTGTCTAAGGAAGTGGTCGTTGTTCCGATCAAAGAAGGCCCTGCTCGCCACGACTGGAAGCCGTTCTAAAAGTTACTTAACGATCTAAAGGTTAAATCTGAATCTAACCCAAGGTTGACTATCTTTAATCAATTTAAAATCATCTCACAAAACATATAAGGTGAACAAATTATGAGACACATAGAATGGGTGAGATGTTAAGGATAATTGAAATATACTTGAAACAATCCTTCAAAATACTACTTATTTTCTCAACTATTGTACTTAACAACTCGAGGCCAAAGTTTAGCGCCCCCTACATCTCTTATACTTCATATATTTGACTAAGGGGGAGAGCAAACTAATCTTAAGGGTTATATTATAAATCTTTAGATTATTGGTGCAGAGGGACACACCTCGAACCAATCTATCTAACTATTGCTAGACGTATGCTTGGACTCATATTTGATTTATCTAGATGCATTCATAAACGACATTGTTGTAAACCCCTATTTTATACAAAAACCCCAACACTCTTTTTTGATTTATGGCAAAAGGGGGAGAAGAGCGAAAGTTAAGGGGGAGTAACACAAAATTTCATAAGGGGGAGTAACACAAAATTTCATTTTGAAACACAAAATTTGTTTTTGAAAACTAAAGTATCTCTTTCAAAACTCACCTAGGGTTAAGGGGGAGTTTTGGTTAAGGGAGAGTTTTTGGGAATGGCATTCATCATCTACTATATGTGTTTTATGCTTTAATTTCCCTTAACTTTGTGTTGGTTTGCCATAGATCAAAAAGGGGGAGATTGTTGGTACAGGGGCACTAGATAATCGAACCTGTGTTTTGATTATGGCAAAGACACAAAGTTAAGTTTATATTGTTATCTCACGAGCTAAATCAAGTGTGCAGAAAAGTACTAAAGCTGGAGCTGAAGGCTAGCGACACCCGGAGGAAGCCGTGGTGGTCGGGCGACACTTGAGTGAATTCGGAGGGAGCCGAAGGAATCGAGTGGAAGGCCGGAAGCGAGAGCTACTATCGAGGTAAGCTCGTGTGAGTGAGAGATTGTAAGGTCGTGTCCTCTTTACGGGGATGACCGTAGGCGACGATTCGACTAAGACTTCCTGTGGAAGGTCTAGGTCGAGATCGGACGGTTAGAAACCGTCGTATTTATCATTTTCCGAACTAATCTCTTACTGCAGAGAAGTGGTCAGCCGGTGTGATCATTCGGACATTGGGTAGTCGATCATATCGGCTTGGTGATGAGATGCATCGATCATTATCATCGATCGGCCCGATGAGGCATCATCGATCGATGAGAGGCATCGATCGATCGATGGCGACGATTCGACTTGCGCTAGGTCAAAAGCGGATAATGTTCGACGCGCCACTTCGCGATAAAAATTTGGAAAAATTCATGATCCGTTCCAAAGAAATAGGAGACAAATTCAGAGGCTAAAGTCTATAAAAGGAGGGGAGGATTCATCTCCAAATCACATGAATTATTCATCAAGTGCTCCTACAACGCCAACGCTTCAACACCGTCATAACGCCGACGCGATGCCAAGTTTTGATCTTCTTCGTCGGCAGCAGATTCAAGTAATATTTTTGATATTATATTCTGTATTTTTATCTTCATAACGAGGTGAGGTAGGCTTGTTGCCTCATCCTCGTATATTCGGTTTTTGTAATCGTTGTCTCCTACCTCCAACGAGGAGGAGACGTTTTAGTGCTTTGCCCTCCGTACGCGGTCTAGGACCGATAGGGCCTTGGAGTAGCAACCGCTGGGTTGTGAACCAAGTAAAATAAACGTGTTCATTTATTTTCCGCTGTGCTTACTTTGCGTATCGAACGAACGAAAAAGAAAAGATTTACGATCGCTATTCACCCCCCCTCTAGCGACGCTTCTCGATCCAACAAACCCTACAGGTGGACTTGGTCCGGCATGATGAAAAGGTTGAGTGGTACTACTCATGGAGTTAGATGTTGATTAATTAATGGTCAATAAACTAATTAATCGATGGACATTCGAGATCTTAAACACGGAGAGAAAATGTATAAATAATATATGGAGCCCATATTATCTTATGGGGGTTGGTGAGGTAGATCGATGATAATCCTTTAGTGGATTGGATTATCATTAATGGATCGGACTTTATTTGGGCTTGATCCATGGGTGGCCAATATCTAACTCCTCCTCATGGTCCCTATTGTAGCCTATTAACACCTCATGAAGCTTAGATCCAATGGATAGAAACAAAACTCTAGATCCAAAGGTAGAGATTAAATCTCTAGATCCGACGATTGAGATTAAATCTCTAGATCCGACGGTTGAGATTAAATCCCTAGAACCAATGGAGGAGATTAAATCACGGCTTATCCCTAACTCTATAAAAGGAGGTGATAGGGGTGGGCGGCAACTTGATGGATGAGGTTAGGGTATGCTTCCTCGTGCAACAATCCTAGTTGGGATAGGATTGGGAGTGGGCGGCTAGGGTTAGGGTTTTGGGGTTGTGGTGGGCGGCAACAAGTGGAGGAGGGATTCTTCTTCTTCTTCCTAAGGTTGGCCAGCCCCTCTTCTTCTTCCCTCTACCTTGGCCGGATGTCAACCTATTCTTCTTCCCTTCATCCTTGGCCGGAAATTAGGAGAGCTTAGTTTAGGGTTTGGGCGGCAACAAGAGGAAGGATTGCTTTCCTTTCTCCAAGTGTTGGGCGCTACGCCATGCTCTCATGTTTTCTCCTTTGGTCGGTTCCTATACTCCATGTTCTCTTCCTTGGCCGGCGGCAACATCGAGTTTATTGACTTGGTGGCCGGTTCTAGATAGGAAGAAGAGTTTTGTTTGATGATCTTCCTTTGTTCGGAGTGAACAAGGAAAGGAAGATTGGTGATCTAGGAGGCTTCGACTTTTGGAAGATCATCGCCCACATGACGTCCAAAAGGAGGAAGGACATACAATAGAAGATCAAGAGGTATAACAAGAGGTATAATCTTGTTTATTTTGATTAGTCTTCCTTTGTATTACGTTTATAATTGCTTTTCAATTATATGCATGTTTTATGTGGATGCTTATTTTATGTATGTGGCAAAATAATACTTGGATCCCGAACATAAACACAAAAGTCGGCGATCCGGACATCGTCTATTCTGCGGCTACTCGTAGAATAGAGGTTGGTCGTTTGAACAACAAGTTTGTTCAAGAGACCTCTCTAAACGAATAGCACGACGATGACTTGGTTGTTTGGGCAATCCCTTTTGTCTAGGATTAATTTTTTTTTTAATCCGGGGACATCAATGGGATCGCCATGAACAAACGACCGAGGTGAAGTGGGAAGCGAAGTTTCCCCTCACGGATCAATGAAACAAACCCTTTAATTGGTATCAGAGCAAGGTTTTCGATTTTGTGTGTTTAGGATTCGATTAATTTTTATGCACTTTTCATATATTATATGTGTCAGATAATAGTAGGATATGCGTAGTTTAACTCTTTGATTGCAGGCATAAGATCTGACTATTATGGTCATATGTGTGTATGTGATTGTATGTGTGTAAATGTTTATTTTGTTAAATCCTCGGGGTTTACGAGACTAGTATTTAATTTTTTGTAAATTAGATACGGCATTGTTTAGCCACTCTTTTTATTTTAGTTTACTTTCGATCTAGATTTCATGTACACTCCCTCGTGGAGTATAGGATCGATGGATGTAAATTAAAATAGATTTTAGTCTCGGCTCGGATCTCCGGATGGCTCGTACATGGCGTAGGAGGAGCGGACGAGAAGGCGATGTGACGGGAGACATATTGAAGACAAAAGCCATAATAGTTGGAAAATAAATTTTTTTTCATATTTATTGTTTTTTGTTTGATATGCATGTCGTAGGCTAGGAAAATTCCTCAATTTCAAATTACTAAGTGGGAGAGGGAAATTTTTATAAATTCCCACGGCCTCCATTACGATTTGACAAGTGATGCAAACAAACTTGCGCATCAGCTCTGAGTGCCTTCCTCCCCATCGGATGAGTTTGTTTACGGATCACAAGGTCAAATATGGTTATAGGGAATTATTAAGGAGCGTGTGTACTTCCCCATCGTAAGGCACAAAACCCGAGATAATTACCTTGGTACCAGTAATGGTGAACACTTAGATACAAATATAAGTATCCTCCCCGTCGGAGTCACTACTTTTATTTGCAGGGCCGAAGAGAAACCAACTATTAATTTTACTTGTCAAAAAGTTATGTTGACAAGATAGTAAAATTAATGGGTAAAACGTCCTCTTACAAATGTAGAATTCGTATACGTCCACACTATCGTGGCATACGATATTCTCGGTGTTTTGAGGTGTTGGTTGATTTTAAAATTTTATTGTTTGAGGAATCAATAATTTTTTGAAATCTACAGTAATGATCTATGTGATTCTTAGGATTTTCAAAATTGACTTTCAGTCCACTTGCTATGATACTAAAGGAAAATAAACTTACTATACCCAAATAATGTTGATTGGAAAAGAATCTAGATATTATCTTATTCAAGGAGTACAAGTATGTACTCTTCGAAGAGTGTCCTCCTAAGCCTGCGAATGAGCTGGAAGTCCTTGGAGCTGAGATCTATCGGGAAACCCAGGTCGATATCATTCTCCAGTCGACAGAAAGGCTTGCTCAGGCTCAGGCCATGGTTGCTCAGAAGGTTTCTACTTCTAAACCGAAAGGCAAGAAGAAGAAGAAACAAGGTAGAGCAAAGGTGGTGGGAGGATCTCAGGGAGGAGTGAAGAAGCTGAAAGGCAAGTACTTCACTTGCAAGCAGGATGGACATTGGAAGAAGGACTGTCCCAATCCGAAATAGAACAAAGGTATATCCTTTGGTGTAGTCGTTGAAACATGGTTAGCGGTGGTATCTACCAAGACTGTGTGTAGATACGGAAGCCTCTGATCATGTCTGCAATACTTTGCGGGGGTTCCAGGAAACCCGACGACGAGCTGAGAGAGAGATTACCGTTTACTTGAGCAATGCCATGAAAGTGGCGGCTATTGCAGTGGGAGATGTATTATTTATCTTTTGAGAAAAATAAAACTTTGGTTCTGAAAAATTCCCTTTATGTACCTTTATTTAGAAAGAATTTAATTTCAGTTTCTAAATTTTTTATGGATGGATATTCTATTTCCTTCAATGACAGAGTTGTTATAAAAAGGAATAGGGAGAATATCTGTTCAAGTACATTGATAGGAAATTTGTATACACTTGAACCAAAACCTTCCACGATGTATATTGAAATTAATAACTCATCTTCTAATTCCAATAAGAGAAAAGAACCTTCGAAGATAAACCAAACATATCTTTAGCATCTTAGGCTTGGTCATATTGACCTAAGCATAATTCAAAGGTTGATAGCTGATGGACCTCTGGGTTCATTAGTGGTGGAGGATTTCCCAACCTGTGAATCTTGCTTGGAGGGTAAAATGACCAAGAGGTCTTTTAAGGCCAAGAGGTATAGAGCCAAAGATGTGTTAGAATTGGTTTATTCTGATTTGTGTGGTCCTATGTCTATCCAGGCTAGAGGTGGTTTTGAATATTTCGTCTTTTTTATAGATGATTATTCAAGATATGGATGACACTACGATCTGCTCGTGGTGGCGAATACCTCTTGGAGAGTTTAGGAATTACTTATCAGAGGCTGAGATTCAATCCCAATTGTCTGCACCTGGCACACCCCAGCAGAACGGTGTAGGAGAGCGAAGGAATAGGACTCTTATGGAGATGGTTAGATTGATGATGAGTTATTCTGAGTTGCCAAATTCATTCTGGGGATATGCTCTAGATACAGCGGTGTACATTCTGAACTTGGTTCCATCTAAATCAGTGTCTTCTACTCCCACAGAGTTGTGGACTGGGCGAAAGCCTAGTCTAAGACATATTCGGATATGGGAGAGTCCAAAGACATGTGCCAAGGTAGATCTTGGTAAGTTGGAACCTCGCATGTAATGCGCATGTTCGCTGGCTATCCTAGAGGAATGAAGGGTGGTTTGTTTTATAGTCCTAGAGATCGAGGGTGTTCTAGTACGAACGCGATTTCTAGAGGAAGACTATGTGATGAGCCACAAGCCCAAGAGTAAAATTATTCTGGAGGAATTAAAAGGGGAAGTCACTTCTTCAGTACCACCGGTACAAGAGGATATACCACAAGTCACTGCACCGCGTGTCACAGAGGATACACGAGAGATACCGCGTCGTAGTAGGAGGGTTGTTAGATAGCCTGATAAATTCATGTTCTTGGGAGAATCTTCTGATTTGGTCCCTGGAAAACATGAACCTGATCCCTGGACATATGACGAGACAATCCAAGATATAGATGCAGCATCTTGGCAAAGTGCAATGAATACTGAGATTGAATCTATGGATTCAAATCAGGTCTGGGAGCTAGTGGAACCACCCGATGGTGTAAAAACCATTGGATGCAAGTGGATCTACAAAAGAAAGAGGAGAATAGATGGGAATGTTGAGACCTTCAAAGCGAGGCTTGTTGCGAAGGGGTATACTCAGAAAGAGGGTATAGATTATGAGGAGACCTTTTCGTCGGTAGCCATGCTTAAGTCTATCCGGATTCTCTTATGTATTGCAGCTCATATGGATTATGAGGTGTGGCAAATGGATGTCAAGACAGCTTTCCTTAATGGAAGTCTTGAGGAAAACATCTATATGAAGCAACCAGAGGGATTCATTGCTAAAGGCAAAGAGCATCATGTATGCAAGCTTAATCGGTCCATTTATGGATTGAAGCAAGCTTTGAGGTCTTGGAGCATCCGCTTTAATGAGGTAATCCAGTCTTATGGATTTATTGAAAGTACGGATGAGTCTTGTGTATACAAGAGATGTGACGGAAACGTAGTGGTATTTCTTGTACTATACGTAGATGACATTTTATTGATTGGCAACAATATCAAGGTGTTATCGGACTTAAGGGTATGGTTGTCCAAACAGTTTGATATAAAGGACTTGGGAGAAGTGGGACACATCCTTAGGATCAAGGTAATAAGGGATCGCAGGAAAAGGATGTTGTGCTTATCCCAAGCTTCATACATAGACACGATTATGGATCGTTTTAGCATGCAGAACTCCAAGAAGAGTTTTCTACCTTTCAGGCATGGAGTTTCTTTATCTAAGGAGATGTGTCCTAGAACATCTGAGGAGATAGAGGAGATGAAGGTGGTTCCTTATGTTTCAATAGTAGGAAACCTCATGAATGTGATGCTATGTACGAGACCAGATATCTGTTTTGCCGTGGGCATGGTCAGTAGATATCAGAGTAATCCAGGACAGGGACATTGGACTGCGGTAAAGCATATATTGAAGTACCTGAGAAGGACTTGGGATTATATGCTAGTTTACCAGGCAGACCAATTACTCCCAGTGGGTTACACGGATTCCGACTTCCAATCTGACAGGGATAACAGTAAGTCTACCTCAGGTTTTGTGTTTACTTTGGGAGGTGGAGCCATTGTATGGAGGAGTGTCAAGCAGAAATGCGTGGCGGACTCCACCATGGAAGCTGAGTATGTGGCAGCCTCTTAGGCAGTCAAAGGAAGTTGTGTGGCTCAGAAACTTTCTGATGGACTTGGATGTGATTCCTGGTTTGCCCAGAACTATCACAATTTATTGTGATAATAATGGTGCAGTTGCAAACTCAAAGGAACCACGAGCCCATAAGGTAAGTAAATACATAGAGCGCAAGTACCACCTGATACGAGAAATCGTAAAGGAGGTAGAAGTTGTTGTCTCCTAGATTGCATCAGAGGATGACCTGGTAGACCCTTTTCACTAAGGCCCTTCTAGCGAGAGCTTTGATAGGCATGTGGAGGGAAGGGGAATCAGATGTATGGCAGTATGAGGACAACATAGTCTTTTAGTATAAGTGGGAGATTGTAGGGATGTATACTGAAAAGTCTATCTTTTGTATGAACATCTTTATTTTGAAATAAGAATCACATGATCATTGTTTGCATTTTTATGGTTATGCAATATTTTCTAATACATTACATTGAAGATAACATGGTGTGTGGTGTCACACGGGAAATCATGTTATTGGCTCCTTGTAAAGTATAAGTAAAGGTTCACAACCGAGATGACTTTGGACAAACCATCGGAATGGTTGTAGTGTGATTTGGTATTGGTTTGTCTTGACCATAGAATCACACTAGTGCACTTTGTGTGTATTGAGCAGGACCGACTTAGAGGTGATTCGATTTATTACTGACTACATAATTGAATCAGACCTCAAATATTATATTGTACATACTCTTAATCCCGATATAATAATGGGCACATATACTTAGTATTCATTTCTTTGATTTATCAATGGGCGAGATTTATAGATTAAATCGATAGGCTCGGTGAGTTGGGAAATGATATTATTTATATGGTGTGCCGTTGATTATAGGAGGAAACTGTGTCCTATATATTAGGATGATGATGTCCCCTTGAGGAGCTCATAAGGTTCATCATGTAAACCCTGCAGGTGGACTTGGTCCGGCATGATAAAAAGGTTGAGTGGTACTACTTATTGAGTTAGATGTTGATTAATTAATGGTCAGTAAATTAATTAATCGACGAACATTCGAGATCTTAAACACGGGGAGAAAATGTACAAATAATATATGGAGCCCATATTATCTTATGGGGGTTGGTGAGGTAGATCAATGATAATCCTTTAGTGGATTGGATTATCATTAATGGATCGGACTTTATGTGGGCTTGATCCATGGGTGGCCAAGATCCAACTCCTCCTCATGGTGCCTATTGTAGCCTATTAACACCTCATGAAGCTTAGATCCAATGGATAGAAACAAAACTCTAGATCCAAAGGTAGAGATTAAATCTCTAGATCCGACGGTTGAGATTAAATCTCTAGATCCGACGGTTGAGATTAAATCCCTAGAACCAATGGAGGAGATTAAATCATGGCTTATCCCTAACTCTATAAAAGGAGGTGATAGGGGTGGGCGACAACTTGATGGATGAGGTTAGGTATGCTTCCTCAGGCAACAATCCTAGTTGGGATAGGATTGAGAGTGGGCGGCTAGGGTTAAGGTTTTGGGGTTGTGGTGGGCGGCAACAAGTGGAGGAGGGATTCTTCTTCTTCTTCCTAAGGTTGGCCGACCCCTCTTCTTCTTCCCTCTACCTTGGTCGGAGCTCAACCTATTCTTCTTCCCTTCATCCTTGGCCGGAAATTAGGAGAGCTTAGTTTAGGGTTTGGGCGGCAACAAGGAGAAGGATTGCTTTCCTTTCTCTTCTCCAAGTGTTGGTCGGCGCCCATGCTCTCATGTTTTCTCCTTTGGCCAGTTCCTATACTCTATGTTCTCTTCCTTGGCCGGCGGCAACATCGAGTTTATTGACTTGGTGGTCGATTCTAGATAGGAAGAAGAGTTTTGTTTGATGATCTTCCTTTGTTCGGAGTGAATAAGGAAAGGAAGATTGGTGATCTAGGAGGCTTCGACTTTTGGAAGATCGTCGCCCACACGACGTCCAAAAGGAGGAAGGACATACAATAGAAGATCAAGAGGTATAACAAGAGGCATAATCTTGTTTATTTTGATTAGTCTTCCTTTGTATTATGTTTATAATTGCTTTTCAATTATATGCATGTTTTATGTGGATGCTTACTTTATGTATGTGGCTATATAATACTTGGATCCCGAACATAAACATAAAAGCCGGCGATCCAGATATCGTCTATTCCGCGGCTACTCGTAGAATAGAGGTCGGTCACTTGAACAACAAGTTTGTTCAAGAGGTCTCTCTAAATCAATAACACGACGATGACTTGATTGTTTGGGCAATCCCTTTTGTCTAGGATTAATTTTTTTTTAATCTGGGGACATCGATGGGATCGCCATGAACAAACGACCGAGGTAAAGTGGGAAGCGAAGTTTCCCCTCACAGATCAATGAAACAAACCCTTCAGGAAAGTCCAACATGGGTTGGCAAGGGAAAGTCCAAGCTTGAGTCTTGGCATTTGGAAAGTCCAAGGAGTGATATTGGCGGCATAAATTCCAAGGGTGGAGTCTTGGCAGCATAAGTCCAATTGTTGGCGGCGTAAAGTCCAAGCGAGAGTCTTGGCAGCGTAAGTCCAATGTGCCTTGGCGGTGTAGACACCGTTAGCATGACAATAGCCGATGGACGCACCTGAAGGCTAGCATATGAATGAACAAGTCATGGATGACTTGGAGGGATCCGATAGGCGTGAGGCTGACGGAGGTGGCTAGAAGGCTTAGGTCTAGGTTACAGATGGTCTAGCAAGTATGGGGGCACCATACTTAAGGTTAAAATCTCATGTTTGAGGTTGACAGTCGACTGGTATTATGGTCGGTCCGACTGCTGAGAGTCGACTAGTGCTCAATCGCTATTTAGGATCGAAAAGCCCCGATAGTCGATCGACATTGGATCCCGATCGATGTCGTCGACTTCTTGTTTAGCAACGAGCATGCTCGCCCGTAGAGCCGATCGATCGGCTACGGCGATGCATATAATGATCGCCAATGTTGGCAAATGATCGATGAGAGTCCCGTTGGAGTTTTTCCAGCGTGGATCGTGTTGGATCGAGCGGATCGCTAGAGGGGGGGTGAATAGCGATAGAAATTTTTCATTCAAAATTGTTCGTTAAAATGCGAGTAGACACAGCGGAAGATAAAAACAAAAACAAGCGAGACAATAGACACAAGGGTTTTATTTGGTTCAGAGTCAAGGCTACTACTCTAAGGCCCTAGTGGTCCTTGACCACGCACGGAGGGCAAACTATTTAAAAACTCCTCCTCGCTTGGAGGTAGGAGTTGACGGATACACAAAATGACAAAAGCTCGAGGAAGAGGGACACTCTCTCCTCGCTATAATGAAAGCTTTACTAAAAATAAACTGAAATACAATTTAAACTTTCTAATGACTTCAAAGGTTGGAGGTTGAAGCTCTAGTCGCCGCCTCTAGCTGGCGTCAGAGGGATGTCTGAGAGCTGAGCGATCAAGCACTTGGAAGCCTTTTAATTGATGAAACCAAAAGACAAGCCCTCCTTTATAGCCTTGAGCCCTCATCGAATGAGTCTTCAACCAATCACAAATGGACACAAAACCTCCTTGAAATGGGGTGATAAGCCTTGACTGGCCGATCATTGACCATCACCGATCGATGGCCATCATCACCGATCGATGGTAGCATCACGAGGGCCGATCAGAGATATCGATCGATGAAGGGCAATGAGTCCTCCAAGCCGGCAATGATCGATGCTAGCCGCAAGGCAAAGTTAGCTCAAAGAAAACATTATTTCGACGGCC